>CM052450.1:11280289-11345813 GCA_028533085.1 Varecia variegata | reverse complement strand
CAATGTGATGGTAAGATTATGGGAAAGCAGGCACTCTTATACTCTGCTGGTTCAATAGTATTTCTGCACAGCAGATACATTGAATAAGATAGACACCCCTATCCCCCATGGAACTTAAGTTCTGTAGGGAAGGCATCATGCGATTGGCATAAAATAGCCAAGATGGTCATTGAGTGTAGCTCAAAACCAAGTGGAGGCCACATACATTATTCCACTCCTCACCTGAACCCTGTAGTGTGGACATGCACTAGAGAGGCCAGAATCCAATCTTTTGGGATGCACATGTCATACATATATGTTTCTAAAGTGGGATTTCTTGTTAAAACACTCCCACAGGTGGGCTGAGAGGTAGGGCTTAAGGGACAGAGGAGCATGTTTTCTCTTTCTCAGCATTAAAAATAAACAAAGAAACAAACAAGCATAAAACTACTTCCACTTCTTATAAGAAGAGGAAACATTGAGTATTTATAATTTAATATAAAGGTTTACCTGATGCACTGGATGTTTTAAGTTCCAGGATCCCAAGCCAAATTTTCTCTTTAAAAATGGCCTTTCTGACATCCTCTGTTATTAGCAATTCCCTCAACTTACGCAGAAGGGGATTTTCCTCCCTAGGAGGGTCTTCAAGCCCTTTCAGAAATGCTTGAATAGCAATTACATGATTCCAGGCCTTGGTCTTTATTTCTAGCGTAGTTCAACAGCATACCCTGGGATGTTTACCGTGCTCCGGGAAATCACTCTGCCCAAAGCACAAGGATAGAAGGTCCCTGCCATGTATTCCATTTTCTTTGGAAATTGTATCATGAGGGAGTTGTCAGCTCTGGTAACTGTCAAGCTTGTTTCTGCCTTCTGTCTAACTGAGGTGGGAAGGTTTTTACTTTGTGGTGTTTCCATCATTCTTCTGATCAGTAATAAAACTTACAATTATGATAGCTCTTTTATTTCCTCTTCAGGTCTGAATACAAAGTACAGAGGTGTGTAGAAATTAACGCAGAATCCCCAAGGTTTCTTCTCTCCAGGAGGTTAGCACGGACTGGGAAAGATTCAGTATTTTCAACGAGAGTAGATGTGTTAGCCGGTACAGTCTTCCAGAAGCATAACAACAGTGATAATATGTGTAAATACCTTTAAACTGTAACTACATCTCGACCCAACTACCCTAATTCTGGAATTTATTCTAGGAAAATAATTAAAGAGAAGCTCAAAGTTTTATGCTCCTTTAGGTATTTTTTTGTAATAGAAAAAATTAAAACTAAAATATTATACAGCAACCTGAAAATTATTTAATAAAAGATGACTAGGAAATAATTAACCTTTTTGCTTTCTAAGAATTTGCAGATACAGAAAAATGCTGTAAGCATATTTTAAATTAAAATTAGTTTATAAAATGCTAAGTTTACTATATCCAGTTTTAAAGTGTATATGATGATAAAAAAAGATCTAAAGTATATGCATTAAAAAGTTAATAGTCACCAATCTGGGTGATGAAAATATACATGTTTTGCCTTATATTTTGAAGTTTCCTATGCTTTCTAAATTTTCTACAAGAGTACTTGGAGGAAAATGTATAAATGTTTCAAATATTCCTTTTTTTGATTCATATGTGCCATTTTATTTCTCAAAATGATGAGCTATATAAATAATTAGGATGTTTCTTTTTATGATCATGAGTTATCAGAAAATAATTGCTAAAATTCACTCTTCAAAAAAATGCCTTTAGTTTCTCAGTGGAAAACTACAATCTGAAAATACTAGTTTCCATTCTTTTAATTTAGGAAAGATAAAAGTAGAATTCCATCCCAGAACTGTGAGAAACTATCCACATTTTAGAGGTAGTAAGTTATTCCCAGGTGTGATTTTGTGATGCCCCATCTTACTATTCCCAGTGAATATTTCTGGTTTTATATCATAGTTCTCAAAGGATTATTAAAATCTGTGAACCATCTTTTGCCTCAACTACTCTTTAATCTTTCATATGTAATCTGTTGAAAGTTCTCCTTGGTGCCTTTTTCCAAAATGATATGGTTATTTTGAACAATTTTTTATAACATTTAAACTACATTTTTAAATTTAATATTTTAGTTGCAAAATTCATTTCTGATCAATTTGGAAAAGTTAGCAAATACAGATAAAACAGAAGAAAAAAAAAATAAGTGTCATAATCTCATAGCCCAGAGAGGATCACTCTAAATCCCAATGGTATATATTTTCTTAGACCTTTTCCCATGCATAAATTTTCTCATGCACATCCCATACAGCCACATATTTTTACAAAAATAGAATAAAACTATATGTACATTTTTGTTGTTTAGTCTATTTACTTAACAATATACAGTGAACATTTTTCTAAGTCAATAAATATTTATCTATAATATCACCTATTATAGGCCACCTTAACATCACTTAGTCTTCATTTGCTAGCAATCATCATTTGAGTGGCAGCTGCCAATTATCCCACTTCCTCCATTAGCCCAACAAGAAAACAGCACAACTGGGCTTGGGTGCCAGCACCATCCTAAATATAAATTCAGTGTAGGCACTCAATTCACCAGACAGTTCTTGGTTCTAAGGAGGTCTTATAACTTAGGATATAGTTAATTGTTTTAACTGTTTTAAGGATAGCAGACAAAATGTAAAATTTTAAAGCTTTTGTAGAAAACTCCCCAAATCCCAATATGCTCTAATGATAAAGGCCAAGAAATTGGTTGTTATTGTTTCACAGCAGATTTCCTCAACCTTCTTGCGTGGAGGAGAAACTTTTGATTTCCCTCAAGAAAGAAGAAATGATCTAGACTAATAGAAAATTTGAAAGAGAGGATTGCTTGCAATCTTGAATATGTGAAGTACCGTATAACATACATTTACATACATGGAAGGGCTTGACAAAATTCTGGAGGCAGAATGCCCCAGTGGTTATTTGACAACAAGCTTTGGAGCCAACAAGATTTAGTATACGATCTGGATTCTAGCCCTTACTTATTTTGTTCGTTGGGTATCTTACTTAAATTCTCCACGTGTGCAGTGGCTCACACCTGTAATCCCAGCATTTAAGGGGGCCAAGGGGGGAGGATTACTTGAGGCCAGGAGTTCAAGACCAGCCTGGGCAACACAGTGAGACCCCATTTCTGTAGAAAATAGAAAACTTAGCTGGGCATGATGGCACACACCTGTAGTCCCAGCTACTCGGGAGGCTGAGGCAGGAGGATTGCTTGAGCCCAGGAATTGGAGGTTGTAGCAAGCTATGATAGTGCCACTGCGCTCCAGCCTGGGAGACAGAGTGAGACTTTGTCTCAAAAAAGAAGAAATTCTCCTAGCCTTCTCTTCATTTGAAACTTCAAATAATGCTAATACATTTCAGGTTTGTTGTGACAATCAAATGAAAGAAACTCTAATACTGTATAGTATAAATTTCAAACTCTTTGGTGTAGCCCGTAAGTCACTGATTCTCTGATATCATCTCCTCCCATTCTTTTATAACTTGTGATCAAACTCATTCTACTAATCTTTGAACATTCCAAGCTCCTTCCTGCCTCAAGAACTTCACACAGCTGCTGTCTCTACCAGAGACATTCTTCCACCAAAATTCACAGGTTATACTCTTTTATCTCTCTTGAGTCTCTGCTCAGACATCACTTCTGCCTTGAGGCAAAAGAATGTCCCTTTCTCTCATCCAAAGTCCTCCTCTCCTCTTAACTCTGCTTTATTTTTTTCACATGGAAGTTATTGCCCCCTGGAATTGTATTATGTGTTTCTGTGCTTATTTGTTCCTTGTCTGTCTCTTCATTGAATGTAAATTTCCTGAGTCTAGGAACTTTTGTTTTGTTCCCTGTTATATCTCTAGTGCCACAACTGTGTGTTCCCAAGGTGAACACTCAACATTTGTTAGACGAATCATTATCAGCTATGAAGTAAGGCTCTCGTATCTTTTAGACGATTGAAATCTACTGTTTTGATATCTACTTGCAGAAAATATAAATCTTCCATGTGGACAATTATAAGATAAGCTAACATCAATTACTAAACTCCTACCGCAGGTTTAGCACTGTGATAAGAGCTCTGAAGAATGTGAAAAACATGTGACAAAAGAAGCTCAAGCATGGAACAGTTGAGATAATATAATTACAGTTTATTATCATATGCAAGATTCAAGACTTTTCTGCATAAATTATACTAATAAATAATTATATTATGGAATATAAATAACAAGTGGAAAGAAGAAAACCATATAACACAAACACACACACACACACACACACAAGGACAGTTTGGTATCTTAATTTTATTTGCTTTTGCAGATATTTGTGTTTGTAAGGACGGAATAATAACTTTAATAAATAATCTTATCATTTCAGTGGCTTAACTCAATAATTCTTGGTCTAATGAGGGACTCTGTTCCACGCAGTCACTCAGGAATAAAGTTTCCTTACATCTTGAGGCTCTCTCCTCCTCTACCTACTTGGATTCCTCTCCATTCAGCCAGTGGGTGAGCAAAGAAAGCAAGGATTGCCTATTTGATATGGGCTGGCTTGAAACTGCTGTGTAGCACTTGGGCTCATATTCTATTGCTGGGGCCTAGTCATGTGGCAACACTTAATGCAAGGAGCTTGGGAGCTTTGCTGTGTGACTAAGAGAATCCTATGGATTTGGCGAGCAATATAGTCTCTAGTTATAATATTATTTAATAATAATATTTAATTGAAACTATAAATCTGGGAGATACGTTCTGCCTAAGAGAGAGATTCCTGTCACACCAGGGATAATTGCACCAAATCACCAGTTTATTTCCATAGTAAATTAAAGAATGTACAATTACATTCGTTGCTTTAGTTCAATCCAGGTTTTATCCAGGTATAACTATGAAAGCTGTTACCATAATGCACTCCTTCTTATAGATTCATTTCAGTGGTCAATTTAAACATTTGTGATTCCAAGGAACAAATTATTATTAATATAACTTTTGCGATGACCGTGCGTCAAAACCGGTGATAGTCTTATAGGCTAATCCACCAGCCCTTGTATAATATCACTCTTCCTATTTTGTGCACTCATTTTCATTTATAGCATAGTTAAGATGGACTATATCTTTAAGAATTTTTTTCAAAATGTTTGTAAACAACACATTTTCTTTTTTTTTTTTTTTGATGTAGTCAATTTATTTCCAAATTCACCCCAGAAATCTGAGCACTTAGACAAATGTCTAAACATGTGTGCTTGTCTAACTATTGTCAGTGTGGTTGCCAAATGAAGCAATATTTCTGTGGATTATTACACCCCAGGTATAAAACACGGAATTCAACATGAAAAGTTCCCAAAATAAAACAAAAATTTTTCTTGTACACATTTTCTGAACTCTGGTATATCTGAAATTTTTCTATTGCTTTCAGATATGAAAGACTAATTGTGAATAAAATGCTTATATCACAACATTTCTCCCTCATAAATTGTAAATATGGCAGAAAAACTAAAATGCAGCCTGATTTGTGTTTGTTCGTGCTGTCTTTTATTTTTACCCAAATAACATGCAAATTGTTTTTTAGTAATTTTTCCAAGAATGTGTTGAGGCTTTCCAATTTCATAAGTAAACATTTTTAGCTCCACAAAATATTTCTTAATTATGTTATTTCTTCTGTTCCAATTATTTTTATTTCTTGTCCAGGAAAACACAGAATCTTTATATTACATGCCTATTCTCTGTCCTCCATATCTTTCATATTGTCTTTCATCACTTTCATGTGTTTTTTTCTTTCCCTTTATATTCTTGGAAAGCCTCTCAAGTTGATTTGATCTCTGTTTTCATGGAACTATGGAAAATAAAGTTATGAGAGAAGCAACAAAAATATAAGGGAATGAAAATTATAATATAATAGAACTAAATATAATATTTTATGATACTAGAACTGTGGGAATATTTAATTCTTAGACTTCAGACAGGAGGTACATGTGATATGGATCTGAAGGATAAGTAAGTTTTCATCAGTTGAACAAGGCAGCAAATGTCATTTTAGGCAGAAGAAAGAACATATTTAAAAGGCATCAAGTATCATTACAAAATATGATGTTTTCAGGGGCCAGAGAGAGGTTCGGTGGGGCTGAAGCATAAACTCTATGGAGAGGAGTAGTGGTAGGAAGCTGGAATGTGGCTTTAGGACAGAAGGTTATCTATGTGATACACAGGTAGGACTGGAGCTTGGCAGTGAGCAAAGGAGTAGAGGAGAGAAGGAAGCCTCTAGCATTCTGGCTTAGAAGATGGGTTAGATGGTTTCTACATTAATTAAGAGAAACGAAGATAGACAAGCATATTTTCTGAAAGATAGTTAGCTCGATTGAAAAATATTAGGTTCGAATGTCTACAAGGTATTTGGGTCATGATGTCAGTATGCATTTGGAACGATGAGCATGGGACTAAGAAGAGAAATTAGGGCAGGGATGGAGATTTGAGAGGATATGAGGAGGTTGCATCCCAGTGTTTGAGATTTTCCAGAATTAGCATTTAAAGTGGGAAAAGAACCAGTGCCATACCACTCTGGGACACCTCCATTTAATTCATAGAAGTCCAAAAAAGAGGATTTCACGAAAGAGAAAGTGGTCAATGGTGCCAAGTTTGTCAGAGTGATCAAGTAAGATGAAAAATCAAAAATGTCATTTTCCCAACTTGCCAGAGGCGATTGAGACCAGGATGAGATCAAATTGGCTTCTAATCTTCAAATATTACACATAGAGAAAAATATACATATACTTTTAGCTAGCTTTTTAAAATCAAAAAGAATATGCATGGATCAAGTACCAATAATACGAAAGTTGTGTGTTTAAAATAAATCTCTCTCTCCTGCCCCACATCCCTAATCCTATTTCCTACTGTTTGTTCTGTCCTTTTCCAAATGTTCTCTGGCATAAAAAAAGTATGCAAATTATATAAACATATTTACCTTTAAATAAGCTTAGCATACCAATTTTCTCTTAAATATTTTTAGAAAAAATGACTTTTATTGATTACATATTATTTATTCATCCAACAAATATTTATTGGGCATCTACTATGTAATAGCCACTGTTCTTGGGATACTGCAGTGAACAGGACAGAAAAAAATTTCTGCCTCTGTAACAGGAATCTCTAGTTGTACATTTGAGGTTATTTCCAACATTGTAAATATGAATCTTTTGTGTGTCTGTAATTATTTCTTTGGGATGTATTTCTAGAAATGCATTCATTTTATTAAACAGTATAAACATTTTTCAGGCTTTTGAACAAAAATGCCAAATTACCTTCCAAAATGTTTTGATTTTCTTTTTTTAGAGACGAGGTCTAGCTGTGTCACCCAAACTGGAGTGAATGGTGTGATCATAGCTCACTGCAGCCTCGAACTCCTGGTCTCAAGCCATCCTCCCACTTCAGCTTCCCAAGTAATCTGGGACTACCAGCCACAATCAGCTAACTTTTTTTTTTCAGACACATGGTCTCACTATGTTGCCCAAGGTAGTCTCAAACGTTGGGTCTCAAGCGATCCTCCCACCTCAGTCTTCTGAGCAGCTGGGATTACAGGCACAAGCTACCTCACCTGGCCCAAAAGGTTTATACAATTTATATCACACACCACAAATGAACAACATTACTATTCTAATAGTCCTGGACAAACAGTATCCTACTCTCTTCTTCCATTAAGACGAATAAAATCAACTCTTGACTAAGCTAGCAAAATAAAAGTACACAGGTTTAATTCAGATATGTAACTAAAAATAGGCTCTTGGTGTTTAGCCTAAGTACCTTTGTATTTAATATGAGAAATTTAAATCTACTCTTTATCATAATTTCTAAAAGAGTATCTCTAAAATCTTCAGATAGTTCTTATATGCAAAGATTTCATTAAAAAGTAAGCCAAATAGAATAATAGGGGAAAGGAAAAAAGTATCTTGGGTGA
Source organism: Varecia variegata (assembly GCA_028533085.1). Taxonomy (NCBI): domain Eukaryota; kingdom Metazoa; phylum Chordata; class Mammalia; order Primates; family Lemuridae; genus Varecia; species Varecia variegata. The sequence continues at coordinate 11,337,897 of CM052450.1, read as the reverse complement.
AATTAAGTCATTCTCATATTTTGGGAAAACTAGAAACCTGGCTGCCTCATCCAAGCAGTGATTCATTAATACTAATTGGTGCTTTTTTCCATGCAAGAGAGAAATATGTTCTAGATCCTAATCATTCCTCATTACAGTAACAGCAGGCTGTATTTAATCTGCTACTCAACTTTTCAGTTACAGAATCAGCTGACCTATAATTAAAAGACATTTAGGTCTCTGGGGGAAAGGAAAACAAATCCTAATGACAAACAGATAGCAGTAATTCCAAACCCTGCCTCCCTCACCTCTGTCCTCCCACCTCTGCGATCCTGCTGTCAACTTCACTCAATTCTGTTCAGGGAAATGGAACTGCTCCTTCTCCACTATAAAATTACAGTATAAGAATGAGCACATGGCATTCAGAATTACACCAATATCCAAATTTGTTAGGCTGCAATTATGCTTTTCTCTTTACATTTAAAATTAACTGTTTCCTTGCATATAAAATTAATGCATCTTCATGTCAGAATTTTGAAAAATATAAAAGATGTAGAAAGAAGTAAAAAATCTTGCCTCAGAGAGCTATCCACTATTAGCAGTGTGGCATTTTCACGTATCAACTGTGAGTTGATAAGCCTGCAGACTCTACAGTCAGACTGCTTGGGGTAGAATTCTGATTCTGTCTCTTTCTGCATGTGTGTCTTTGGGCAAGTTACTTAACCTCTCTGAGCCTCAGTTTCCTCATCTGCAAAATGAGCATATATTACATGAGGTTATTTTGGAGAGTAAATGAGATAAATAGCTGTCATGTAATAAGTATTCAATAAATGTCAGCTATAGTAAAGCTTTTTAACCTGATTGCTTTCAATTAAACTCATATCATTATCATTGCCTCTGTAACTAAAAAAAGTGCTAAAAGGTCACTTTTAAATAGTTCTTTAATATTCTGTTATGAGGGTGTACTATGCTGAAAAGTTTCCTTACTGTTGTACATTTTAGATAGTTTCCAATTTTTCACCCCTATAAATAGTACTATTGTGACCCTCCACTGAGTGTGATCTCTGATTATTTCTAAGAACTGAGCCAAAGGAATTGAACTTCTGAATCTCTTTGACACATATTCCTCAAGTGACTTTCAAAAGTGTGTAAGTTTTCCCTTCCTCCATAGGGACATGCAATCTCTGGTTTACTACACTTTTCCTGACACTGGCGACTATCACACTTCAAAATATTTTATTAATTGGATATGTGAAAACTCTATTTTACTGTTCATTCCATGAGAAATTATTATATTGTTAAAGAAACTGGACATTTTACGTCACTTTAAAGTCCATTTCTATCACTTATTTTGTGAATTTTCTGTTCACACTCTGCCCATTTTTCTATTGTGGTATTGTTTTAGTTTTTTTTTTAATTTCAAAGAATTATGGGGGTGCAAATATTTTTACTTATGTAGATCATTTTTATTACATAATGTTTGAGTCATGGTTATAAATGTGCTTCATTATGTGCTTAAGAACCTTGTTTAATAAATCAAAATCTATTTCACTGATTTGAAGAAACTGAAAGATGAATCAATTGTGTTTTATCAAAAGCATCATTTTTTTCAAGTACCTTAGGATGTATCTGTATTTTACTCCCCAATATACTTCTTGATCTGTTAATATTGTTGCCAAATCGAAGTCTTAGTTTACTTTACTAGCCAAGATTAATGTGAGTTGCTATATCGATTGCCTATATGAAAGTTGCTGAAAGATTTGAAAAGCATTTTGAGCTTTTAAATCAGTGAAGCATCTCTGACTTGCCTCAGTCTTACTCATTTAATTTATTAGTATGGAAAACTCTATAAGACACAAAATAATTGTTTCTTAATGTTTCCTCACAATTAGAGCTTAAATATTATTCATTCTAAGTTAGCTGATAGGTCCATTTTATAACATACCCACATAGTTTGTATGTCTATTCTATAGTTTCTGGAAAACTGTAATTTGGCCCACAGCTAGATACTAGCAAAAAGAAATTGTGCAGTAAGTCTTGTTATTAATATTACCAGTTCAGAAGATTTCCTACAAGTGATTTAGGGCAGCATTTTCCAAGTTTAGAACATACTCAAACTTTGTTGGTTTCAAGTTCTGAACCAAATTTTAGTCATTGGTCTTATGTATTTTCTCCCTCTATTACTGGCAAAATAAGGCTTGCTATTTCTTAGAAAATCGGTAATAAAATTCTCCTTGAACATTTAAACTGCTTTACAAAACATTTTGATGAGTTAAGTATAAGTGAAAAAGAAACATAAGGCTTACATTTCCCTTAAGCACACAAGGGATTGTAAATAAAAGAAAATGTTCATGGAAACATGTTTGGGAATATGCTAAAACTTTGAAAAATAGTTAGAGACATTTGATGAGCCCAAGTGCAGCTGGATCTTGCTCAGCCATGACTCTTTGTTAAAGGTAATGGATTATACATAAAAACATATATTAATAATTCACATAAGGGATGATAGCGATGGAAGAGAAAAATCCCTCTGCATTACTCATCCAGATGGAAAAATTCTAAGACAGACTTCAAAAAATAAAACATGAGAAAACTGCAAAGTTTCAACTCTCATATAACACAAGTTGCTTTTCCTAGAAAATATAACAGAATTACAAAATCCAGATGATTAAAATGTTGAGGATTAACCAAGTTATCAGGTATGGCTGTCAAAGTGAATTGGTTTCTGTTCTCATATGGTCCCATCTGAAAACTAGAACTTTTCACATTGGAATACATGAAAGATTACACACACACACACACATAAATATAAACTTTGAATTTAGACTTTAAAACATTTAGAGAAAATACAATTAAAATCTCTTAAAATGTACCTATGCAGTAAGAAAGCAATAAAGAAAATAGGTGTTTAGACCGATCCCAAATGTTTTCCCACTTGCTTTCATGCTTTCATATAACTGTAGACTTGGTAAGTTATAATGAAACTTTGATCAAAAGACTCACATTGGTGATTCTTAAATCAGGATTGCAGGTCCATGGAATGCAGGGCTTTGGAGTAACCTGTACTTCGGGAGGTCTTAAAGGGTATTCAATGAATTAGCATTCCCAAATATCATGTACATAGAGCAAGTTCAAATTTGCTCCTGAAATAAATGGTAGCCTTATTAACTGGCACTAATATAGCTCATTTACTCTTATATTTACTAATTTAATATATAAATATTGTACACCTACTACTGGTGCTAGTCACAACACTACCTAGGCACTAAAGAAATGCAGAATATGCTCTCTGTGATATAATTAAAAATATATTTGGTCTTTTTCCCCAATTCTTGGCACAAAGCTTCTAACACACTTGGAGTTTCCTGAGTGTCTTCTGTCACTCATAATGAGCCCATTTCTACCATGCTTGAGTTCACGCTAACAAGGTGACTCATGGTGGGCTGTTAGATGATTTCCCGGGAGGAGCTGGCCACTCCAGAAATAATGCCAAGCACCTGAATAGAGAGTTGAAACTTTCAACCCTATCCTCTTACCTCTGGGGAAGGAAGGTGGGCTGGTGATTGACCTCAATCTCATGGCCAATGATTTAGTCAATCATGCCTATGTATTAAGTCCCCAGATAAAACTCCAAAACAGTGAAGCGCTGGGAGCTTCTGGGTTGGTGAACACATTGATGTGCTGGAAAGGTGCCATGCCCAGAGAAAGTATGGAAGCTCTGTTCCCCTTCACCCCCTCAACAGATATCTTGCCCTGCTGTGTCTTTCATTTGACTTCCATTTGGCTACATCCTTTACAACACAGTGCTTTCAGTGAGTTCCACGAGTGGTTCTAGAGAATTATCAAATCTGAAGAGGGTTTGTGGGATCCCCTGAATTTGTAGTCAGTGTTGATCAGGATTACCGGTAGTCTGAAGACCCCGAACTTGCAGCTGGCATCTAAAGAGCAGGCAGTCTTATGGGACTGAGCCCCTTAACCTGTGGGGTCTGCTAAATCTGGGTAGTTGGTATTAGAATTGAATACAATTGTGGGACACCAACTTGTACTGGAGAATTGCTTTTGGAACATACCTCCAAGAGCTTCCAGCTTAGTGAAGGACATAGACATACTACTTGAGGAAAAGAAAACTATAAACCAATCTCACACATGAATTATCAATGCAAAAATCTTTAAATGAAATATTAGCAAGCAAATAGCACATAAAAAATACCATATTATGTTTGAGAAGGATTCATTCCAGGAAAGCAAAGGTAATTTGAACTGAGGAAATCCATTAATATAATCTGTTACTAATATATTAATAGAGATAAATATAAAAATATGATTATATTCTTATATATGGAAAAGGCATTTGACCAAAAATTCAATACACATTCAAATTAAAAAATTCGATTATATAATACATAAACATAATATTTATTTTATATATCAATGTAAAACGTGTTTAATATGAACATTCATGTTAAGAAGATATTTAGTTCAATTAATAGTTTTTTAACATGAATGAGTTAATTTGCATATGTATATATATGCATATTTATATATATGCACATATGTATATATCAGCCCCAAAGCCAACATCTTATTTAATATAAAAACACTAGAGCCTTTCCCAATAACATCAAAAAAGATAAAGATATTCATTATATTTACTTTTATTTAAAATTATGTAGATGTAGTAGCCAATACAAATAGCCAAAAGAAAGCAGTTAAAAGCATAAGTATTAGGAAGGAAGAGGTGAAATTATCTCTACTTGCAGATGATCTGAAAGAATCATTTCATTACTAACACAAACAAAATAAGGACTCCACTCCTTCAAGTTTCTGCCTTTTTATTCACTCTCCCATTCCCTCAAAGTGTTATTTCTGTTTTGTTTCATTTTGTTTTGTGTAGAGTCTATACTTGCTATTAGCAAGGTTAGTTTGATATGCTCCTCCACCATTACCACAGCTAAAGACCTTTTTTTGTTCTTTATTTTTATAATGCCTACTATGGTGCTTGGTACATATTAGAAGTTAGTAAATGAAAAAAATGAATGAAGAATGGAATATCTACAAATACCTAGAAAAATACCTACATGGACTATAACACAAGCTTTCTATTGTTAGCCATTTGCTTTTCTGAAATAAGTGAATAATTCATCCTTTTTGTTCAAATTTAAAATGAGTTAGCTTGCTTTTGCTATATATGTATTGATCTCCCAGTCCAAAGAGGTGACGTCATCCCAATGTTTTTGGTTTGTTTTGCTTTTAGTTTAGAGATGTAATTAGTGATTAATTAATACCTTTATTTGAGAGTCAAATGGCTACACATTTACTTTAATATATATTTGAAGAGTACGACAATTCCAAATAGAATTAATTTTACCTTGAGAGTTTAGTGTTTTATAATTAATCCACAACTTTATGCAAAGTGAAGAAGTTCAGTCTACATCATTAGAATATCATACATACATCAAGAATATATTAATGTAAATTTTCAAAGTAATTTTTTGGCTGTATCTTATGTCACGTAAAAGAAGTGTTAAGTTTTTACAAAGTTTAAGTATTCCAGTGATAATTAGCTTTTTTTAACAAATTGGAAACTATACACCATACTGAAAAACAGCATAAAATTTTCCTATGACTAAAATTGCAACCCATATAAAATATATAAAATATGTCAGTCTGGTTTTCTGTAGCAACAGGAACATAGATTTCTCATATATTTAATCCAGGAGCTACTAGTACTTTTTTATGCATAATGACAGATTTGTTACCAAGAGAATATGGTTAATAATTATATGCAGAGATCAATTGCGATGTTTTACTTGAAACAAAATGTATTTAACTCTTAAAAGTATTATATTTACTTACAAGTATTTGATAACATTGATAAAATGAAATATTAATATCCTTTACAAGTTGCCATATCCATTTGACGGCTACATTTGCATTTGACCCAGAGTTGCAGGATTAAGAAAATATATTTGAGGATGTGTAAATGAGAAGTTGGAGAGAGAAATTTATGAATCTGTTTATAAAATCTTTACTGCAGTTTGTATTTTAAAATGTTTCTCAAGACGTAATGTAATATGTTTTTTTTCCCCACAATTCATTGTGAAAATCTAGTCAAGCTTCCAGAGATAAAACTCACAAAAGTGTTAGGGGTCCCCTGTGGGTGTGGGTCCCCCTGGAGTTTCTAACCTCATCAACTACAATTTAGGTGTTCTTATCCTGGCACTGATGCCATGGAGATTTCTGCCCCTGGGTTTCTGCTGCAGTAAATTGTGATTCTCTGTATTTAGCACCTGACTCTCCAATTCTGGTGGCAGTGGTTTACCCTGTGACCTCACTTCTCTGAGGAATCTAAGAAGAGTACATTTTCTTGTTTGTTTTGTTTTGTTTGTGGGGGTTGCAGTTTATTCAGCATTTTACTTGTTAAGCTGAAGTGACGACTTTCAAGTTCCTTACATGCTTGACTGGAAACAGAAAATAGTAAACCTTTTTCACGTCTCCCCTCTTCCCTTTCATCTTATTCTGTTGACTTCACTCTCAGTTTACTGACAATGCAGATCATTACTTTTTAACTAAATTTCTCTGTTTCCTAGTAAATATTTTACAGACTACCTCTTTTTCAGGAATGGCATTCCTTTTCTTCACTCTGCACCATTTTCCCACTCAGGGTCAATTTGTTTTCCTTCGCACTTATCTACAAATAAAGAGAGACCCCTCTAGACTCAATATTTATCAATACCCAGTGTAGGGGTGACTTTGGCTCCATGCTCTGCTAATCTGGTACTAGCAGAACCACTTTTCCTCTGTAGATTTGTTATATATGAGCAACATAGAACACGTTTGCCAGATTGAGCAAATGTACATCTTATGCAATGTTTCTGGACTAAGTCTCTTCCTTTACCCATTATCTAGTTATTTTAAAATGAAATTGTTAATGTTTATTAACACTTGAGTTTCTGCTCTCTTAAAAACTATTTTATTTGTGAAATTTTAACCCATCCCCACCTTAACCTTCAGTGAAATGCTCAAATTAGTGTTTTCCCAATTGTTTTCTAACAGGCGAATACTGAGACGGAGGAGGTGGGGAGAAGGTACTATTATTGGCTGAAAAAAATAGTTCCTCTCTTATAGACATCAGCCTAGGCAAAGAATGTATGAATAAGACCCAAAAGCAATCACAGAAACAACAAAAATAAATAAATGGGACCTGATCAAATTAAAAAGCTTCTGCACAGCCAAGGAAACAATCATTAGAGCAAAAAGACCACCTACAGAATGGGAGAAAATACTTGCATGCTATACATCCAATAAAGGCCTGATAACTAGAATCTATAAAGAACTCAAGCAAATCAGCAAGAAAAAAATCAAACAACTCCATTAAAAAGTGGGCAAAAGGCATAGAAACTTTTCAAAAAAAGATAGACTAATGGCCAAGAAACATGAAAAATTCTCAACATCTCTAATTATCAGGGAAATGCAAATCAAAACCACAATTCTCACCTAACTCCAGTGAGAATGGCTTATATCAGAAAGTCCCAAAACAACAAATGTTTGCATGGATACAGAGAGATAGGAATGCTCATACACTACTGGTGGGACTGCAAACTAGTACAACCTCTGTGGAAAGTAGTATGGCGATACCTCAAAGAACAACAAGTAGAACTACCATTTGATCCAACAATTCCACTAATAGGTATCTACCCAAAGGAAAAAAAGACATTCTGTAAAAAAGACACATGTACTCGAATATTTATAGCAGCACAATTCACAATTGCAAAGATGTGGAAACAACCCACATGCCCGTCAATACATGAGTAGATTAATAAAATGTGGTATGTGTATACCTTGGAGTACTACTCAGCCACAAAAAACTGGTGAACTAATACCTCTTGTATTAACCTGGGTGGAGCAGGAGACCATTCTTCCAAGTGAAGTATCACAAAAATGGAAAAACAAACACCACATATCCTCATCATTGAATTGGAGCTAATCGGTCAATACTTATGCATACATATGAAAGTAAAACTCAACAGAAATCAAGCAGATGGGAGCAGGGAGGAGGGTAAGGAGGGGGATGGGTAAGTTCACACCTCATGGGTATAATGCACACGATGTGGGGTATGGGCACACTTATAACTATGACTCAAATAGTACAAAAGCAATTTGTATGCCTGTGATATTCTGAAATAATAAATTAATTAAATAAATAATAAGATAAAATTTAAAAAACAGTTCCTCTAAAGAGAAATTGCTGCCCATTTTTCTGTTTAGTACAGACCTTAGGCCCTTTGTGGAAAAATTATACAACATGAACAACAACAACAAAAAAACCCACGAGTTATCCCAGGGCCTGAGCAGAAGAATGTACACAAACATTATTTATTAGAAAACAGAAGAAACTATTTTTTTATGGTTACCATCATGAATGAGATTCAGGAAGGCATGGTACCTTGAAAGAGGGAAGAAATCTCATCAGGAAAAAAATGAGATGCCAGCAAGAAGATGTTTGGATCAGGAAAATGGTCCCCTTCCCAAGGACCTTTCATGACTAGCAATTAAAACTGTTCCCAGAAAAATAGCACAAAAGGAGTCTTCTGACAAACAGAAATGTCTCTCAGATCCTAGAAATAGATTGATGATCAGTCCAGGTGTTTGATGTTGAGGAATTTTTATATTTTTCACTGTCTGCATAAGAATTTTAGTGGAGATTTGAAGGAGGCTGAGCTAGGGACTGCCGGCCAGTTAACTCTGTATCCACAAACTTTCTTTTTTAGTTCTGGACAGCATCTTCAGGCAACAGTACATGTTTTTATTCAGTGGGGAACGTGGACAGAGGTCCAAAAGTTGCAGGGTAAGTGGCATGTGGCCTCTAGCCTCTTTCTGGACACTGTTATTATCTGCTGAGGCCAAGTCAGTGTCCTGACTCTGCAAATTCTAACAACTTGAACCATTAAGGATTGATTTCTTTTCCTCTTTGGGTTAGTGCAAAGAGCCCTGAAAAGGAGGAACTTTAGGCCAGCTACTTTGGGTCCTGATTACTGCGTTGTTGAAATTAGAATAATATAACCCTTGCCATACCTATTGTCAAGGGTGCTGTGAGCACAAACTAAGATACTAATGACTTTGAAAAATTAAAAAAAAAAAAGTTAAAAACACAGTATCTTTCTCTGAAACTAAGAATTTGGTTTTAAAGTCAATTCTAAGAAGATGATTGGTCTATGATCTCATAGTCCCAGATTGAGCAATTTAGTAAACAATCACACCTCAAAAATAAATGGCATGTCAGAAAACATTTTCTTTCTCATAAATCTAAGTAATTCCAATATTAAAATTCTGATCACTGAACAAGCAAAATACATGCTGAATCAACTGTATGCTCTCATCAATGAGAAAAAAAAATTAAGCCCAGATGAAACTGTCTTGTTTAAAAAAAAAAAAACGTTTAGTATTGATTGTATTTTCCCATTATTTAAATAATAAGTGCTAATTTCTAGGATCTGGCTTTGTTTTGTGAATTTAATTACTTCAGCACATATTAAGAAAGGAATGAAGGAAAAGATTGCCACACCACAGCACACCACTGGAAAATCTAAATATTGTATAATTTCCTTGGACTGAGAAAAGCTGCCAATATCAGTAAAAATGATAAGTGAAGCCTCTGAATAAGGTTTATTATTCTCACACATGTGATTTCATAATTTATTCGGTCGAATTGGGCAAAGCTGGCTGTTTTGATTTCATTTTTAATTTCGTATAATTATTTCCATGCTTTGATTAAAAAATATTTTTAAAAAATATTTTTAAAGTATGAGTAAATTCAACTATCCTCATTGCCTTCAAATAAAGTACTAATAATTCATACACATTCTCAACAAGCATTCCTTTGTTAGATTTTTCGGACCTTTTCAGAAAAACAGAATTAGTCATTAGGGGTATTACCTATCATCATAATGAAAACCGAAGTTTCAGGCATTGCATTGATTTTTTTCCACCATTATTTTTTATCCATTATTTATTCATTAATCAAGTTAAATGTTCAGGCAAGAAGATAACAAATAATTCCAATTTAAAATGTTAAGGCTAAAAGAGGAGTTCTCCGTCAAGGTAATATGTTTTATTAACAAAATTACGACTGGGTTTTTAAGTGTGAATCATTCTCTGGTCATGCACACATCTGCAGTTACCACGTCTAAACTTGACAGGTTTAATATTCAACCATCTAATTGTGTTTCTTTCTTTCTTATTCCTCTCCTGATTTTCTCCTTTAGAATCTGTTCATAATACACAGATTACATCACATAGTTTCTCTTGAATGGGATTCTTCCATATTTCCATTTTTCTGTTTTAGTTTTAAAAATAAGACTTTTAAATTTTTCATGTGGCAAATTATGGTTTAGGTCGTAGCTGGTTTCTCCTATATACCAGGGATTTTCTTTCATAATCTGCTTTTTAGCTTTTTCTTTTCTTTCTTTTTTTTTTTGTGTGTGTGTGTGTGTGTGTGTGTGTGTGTGTGTTTTAACCCTAGAACAAAAAAGGAAAAGAAGTGTGATGTTAAAGTACGAGGTTATCAAGGCTCAATTTAGCAGGATATAGATAGACAAAAGATTTTATTAATTAAGAGAAATAATATGTTCTTTTCTTTTGTAAGGAGGCCTGTTGATCCTTGCAGTTTTAAAACTACAGAATAAGCCCAATTTTACCCAAATAAAAAGTGGTGGGGACAGGGTTAAAATCTCACTTGTCCAAATAGTCCAGTGCCTGAGCTCTCAACTACATTGCTATGCTCCCAGTTTGGAGAAGCAAAGTTGAATGATTACTCTAATGCCCAGCAGTTTGTGTGCCTTACTCTGGTCCCAGATGTGATGGGTTTTCAGGGTGTAAGCCAATTTCATTCTTGGTCATGAGGCAACTATTTTCTTGACTTCCTCTCAGCTTTTCTTATTGGAAACCAGCATCTATAGACATGGTGTGAGTGTGGAGATAAAAGCAATTGGAATAATAATGGAATGAAATCACAGCACCAAAGTTCAGAATATCAGAGATATTCTGCAGATGTAAAGGGACAAACATCATCTATCAACAATGAGGCTATTTGAAGTCTACCTTTTTTGCCTGGACTTGTAAAATTATTACAATGACGCCTATCTCAATGAGAAGCAAGATAAATATTAAGTACTGAGTGGAAAATCTGAAGAAATAAAATTGCTCGGTTTTCTAATCTCATATATATAAATAATGTATTATATATAATGTATGATTTATATATAAGGTTATAATCTATCATATATAATGCATGGAGATCACTAGAAAAATGATTATGTGGCCCTAATGAAATTCAAGAGCTTGCAATATGGGGGTATAATAACAGTGACAATGAACATTCTCTGCAGGACTGATCTATGTTCAACTTGAGGAGGGAACATAAGCAATATTTTGAAAAATTAAAGAAAACAATACAAACATACAAAGAATACAGTCATCCTCTTACATTTCTGCATATTTTAAGAAGTATTTATTCATTATTTATTTGACAACATTACTAGGTGCTTTCCAAAGGGAATTAAATGAAGCTTCCATCCTCTGTGCCTAAAACAGCAATGACAGAGATAACTTATGAGAGGGCATGATGACATAAAATTATTTTCAAAATAAATGAACAAAAATAACTTAGGATACTAAAAAGCCCAGTTCTTCTGTTGCAACATCTCTTGGTGCAAAATACATCCACTGGCTCCTTTTAATAGTAGAAGAGAGTTGAAACCACCTTTCCTTCAAAGGAATCCCTTTCTTGGTGTGCAACTACTCCATTTGCCAATCCACAAATAGCTCTTTTAATGTTAGTGCCCAAATTAGAATAACTCTTATTATTTTTTCTGTGATCTTATCATGCTAAAGGATATGCAACATATCCCCTTGGTGAAAAGATACTATGCTTAAACAAAACCAGAATTCATTAGCAGCCTAGCAATTTCATTTCATTTCCTGCCCTTATACCAAAAGTTATAGCTATAAAATTTAAAAGTTCTTTTACTGAATAAGATTTCCTTCTAGTCACTGTTTTGCACATAACCCGGAAAAGATTGTTGGCTGCAATTCTTGCGGTGTTACGAAAATATTTCTTTAATGTCCCAAGCTAATATGGTGTGTATGAATAGATGACTAAGACAGAAGCTGAATTTTCATATTGTGCTTCATCACATGGTATACAGGGATTCAAACTTTGGCAGGTTTTAGTAAACATTGCATGTGCTAAAAGAGTGTATGGGTTTTGGTTCTCCTTATCACCCCCCACACAAATTCCCCACGGCCCCACATTTAATTAAATTTCCTAATTCAAGTTCATGTTTGTTCCAAACCATAGAATTCCACTTATAATTCACATATTTTTGGTAAGAAAATAGAACTTATGATCTACAAGCGAATTTTCCATCAATTATTTTGGTCAACAGGAAAAGATGCAGTAGTGATTGATAAATATTATCAATAACAACTAACGGTTGATTATTACAGTGCCATCTAGTTAGGAAGACCTAGTAGACCATTTTTAGTAATTTAGGGGAAATATGAAGTTCAGGTTTTTGGCTAACTCTTAGATTCTATTCTCTATTTATATTAATGATATTCTCCTAATCCTCAGTCCTCAGGGATGTACGCTTAGCAAAATCAAAGACCCATGTCATGATTAATTATAGCCATTCAACAAGCCAAAGTACAGGTTTAACATCAACCTTCTTGTCCTCAGTCAAGGTATTTTAAAAATCTCAACACAGAAGTTTACAAATTAGTTATTTGTAATGTCCTAAATTCACTTATTGAATCTCTAAAGCTCCTACATTTTTTTAACCTTCACTTCCCAATAAGCACTTTAAAAAGAATCCTAGAAAAATGTCACTAATTAGATGACTCCACAGCCTTATTTCCTTTTCTTAGCTGATTTCCACAGCTTCCTCTTTGCAATCCTTTTCTTTTCCATGACTTCTCTTAACCTTTCCTATTACACCCTCCTTCCCTAACATCCTTGGAAATGGAAAGTTCACTAGAACAGTGAGGAAATGGAGCATTAGCCCTTCCCTGACCTCTCATGGACAAACTAAAATGTATTAAAGGCTCTTCTTTTGCATTAGAACAGAATAAGGCCATTACCTGTGATCCTAATTGCTTAATTTGTCTGTCGCAAATTTTCTAAGATGTCAGGCTTTCAAGAACCAAGATAAAAAGTTTCCTAGAGGCTAGTTTAAAAAGTAGCATGGCCCCGTTTTAAAGGACATCTCTTTTAGGTTTGAGTTTCTGCCAGAGGACCCTTCCTTAGGTAACATATTTCAATTCCAGATAGAAGAGGGTTTCTTAGAGCCTAATGCCCTAGTAATCAATTTGGGTTTGAACACTTCATAAATTTAGAACTGAAGGTTTCAGTTTTGGGTGTTCCTTATGAAAGCTGCTTTTTAAGGAAATTGGGACCTGTTGACTTTCTGGAGATTGCATAGATTTTATGAGGCATGATGATGAGTTAGCTATAAAAGCATAAGGATTTACAGATTCTATTTCCTATTAAATGCACATAAGTTTTAAAGGGAGGAGAGAATTGGGTTGTACAATATGCATTTCAGATTTTGCTGAATCTAGATATTTAAAGACTAGTTTAAGGTGTTAGCCAAACCAAAAATGTAGTTCAATTCACCCGATTCTGATTTATACCATGTATTTAAGTCCTCTTCCCATTGGGTTGCTTCCCAGAGTGTGCATTATCTGTTGATTGCTTTAAAATATAGACCAAGTTTAGCAAAACATTATATATACAGAAAGGAATTATTTTGTTCTGCATCAAACTAAAATGCAACCCAACATATAATTTATACTGTATATTTTTGGGCTTGTGTTTGTGGTTTAAGTCAAAAACAAATGTTCTTTCAGTACATAAAAAGCAATTGTGAGCTATTGTTTTGTATTATAATCAAAGCACTATTGATCTGCACCTGTAAGAGGTTTAAAGTTATTCTCAATGTCATTTGTCTTAATGCCTTTGATCTTACTTTCAAATTTCACTGATACTACAGCTAATGAAATATTAGTGTAAAAAGTACACAAAAATGTTGCTTTGCTAAATACCAGGCAAACACAGAATAATGTGATTTATTTAATTTCACCTCTAACAAATATAACAATGGCGGAAAAACCTACATTTTTTCCATTTCAACTTTATTATGTAGAGCAGCTATGAAAGCTTGTAACTAGATATTTGATGTGAATACCATTATGGTCAGTGCTCTCAAATAAATTTTTCGTCTTTAGGAGATGAACTGTGGTATATTGTAATTCAGTTTGATTTAAATAACCACCCCCAAAGTTCAGATAAGTATCTGAACTTTATACGAACTATCCAAACTTCCTCTAGCTTATGATTCAAGCTTGAAAATCTCATGAGAACAGATGCTCTTGCAGCTTTTCCTTACTTCCTGCTTTCATTGTGGGAACCAGGTTTCCACAGAAATTCTTACACGCACACGAAGTCTAAATGCACGATATTTGGGGACTTCGTTTTCCCAAATTAAAATTTGATATTGTTTTTATCCAGTTGAAATTTCAGTTCTTATCTGAAAGAACTTATCTTCTCATCTGAAGAAGGCTTAGTATCCCCATAATGTTCTGATAGTTTTGACCACTATTTTCTTCTTGCAAATCTGTCCTCCTTAATCCTTGTGATGTTAGTATCTCTGGATACTCCGTCTAGAAATACTCCATCTCTTGAGGCTACACTTCCTGTCACGCCTTCTCAATTTCTGCTTCAACTTTTGCTTACTCTGAATATCCTTTCATTTTAGTTTTTAGTTATTTCCCAGGCTTTTCATTCACACAGTAGGTATACACTGAGCACTTTCTACGTGCCTCGCACTGTTACACGCTCTGAGATTAAAGCAATAAAGAAAGCAGGGAAAAACAAAATCCTGCTCTCATGGAACACAACTTCTATTGGGGGTAAACAGATAAACAAAACAAATAAATAATTCAAATATTTAATATATTAAATGGCCTTAAGTATTATGGGGAAAATTAAAGCGGAGGGATAAAAGTAAGTCTAGGAGCGGGCACAGTATTAATAGGGTTGTCACGGAAGAGTTCATTTGAACCAAGGACCTGAAGGAGGTGAGGGTGTGAAAAAAGCTATCATGAGGAAGACCACCCCAAAAGGAAAAGCATCGGAAAAGGCTGTGAGACTGGTGTATGTCCTGTGTACCTTTAGGCTCACTTTTCTTCTCTCTCTACACGTTGTCTACTCCCGTGGACAAAGTTATCAACTAATATGCTCGTTATCCTGTTCAATAAGATTTATAGGAGCCCATTGGTTTGGACTGAGCTCCTGCCCTAGGCCCAACAGACCAAACCAAAATGGAGTCACTCATGCTAAAGTTCCAGGTCTCCAAGCCAAAACTAAGTGGTTTTCCTGTCCTTTGGAGAAGTCAGGGGAGTGAGAGATAATAGCTAAATCCTCAAACAAGCCAGTTTTAGGCAGCATGATAAGAAAGACCCTTTAGCTTTAACCCTTACACGGAAAATAACTTTGAAGCAACCAATCTGCTTTTTGTTCTCTGTTT
Source organism: Varecia variegata (assembly GCA_028533085.1). Taxonomy (NCBI): domain Eukaryota; kingdom Metazoa; phylum Chordata; class Mammalia; order Primates; family Lemuridae; genus Varecia; species Varecia variegata. Next base: position 11,322,331 of record CM052450.1, on the reverse strand, counting down.
CTGCTGTCCTCAGCCCTTTTCTGTCTATAAAACCAAGTTCCTCTTCTCAGCTCATTGGAAAATTCATTCTATCTTATAGAATGAGGTGTTGCTCCATTCTAGAATCACGTATAAAATCCAATTAAGATATTTCAACTAAATTTGTTATAATTTTGTTCTTTGTATTTCTGGTAACCACAAAGGGACCCAGATGACTCTGCTGATGACTTCTGGGACCCCTCGAAGAACGGAGGAGAGGCCCCGCTGACCTCCTTTGAGGTCCTCTGTCGTCTTCTCGGAGCCTGGAGAGTTGTAAGTTTCTCTCAGCTCCAACTCTGCTTTTTGCAATGAGCTCCTCAATCTTACGGCTTTTGAATCCGGGGTTAGTTTGTGCTGTGACGGGGAGTTTGACCTGGGGAGAGTACTAAGGATTAGTTTGTGTTGGAAGGGGACACCCAACCTTTGGGTTTGCCATAGCTGACTCATCACTGGCATGAGCTGCAGTTTTAAAGGTACCTGATAGGAGTTGCAGTAAGTGGTTATGACTTCAGGGGGTGCAGGCTCCAGCTACTGGAATTTGCAGGCACGTGGAGTATTCTTCTCTTTGTTTCTTTCTATTGAATCCTTAGGTAAGAGAGGCATCGGGTGTCTGACTGGGTCAGACAGAAACTGGAAAATTATTAGCCAAGTTGGTCAAGAGGATCTTGGAGCCAAAACCACAACTTGACTGGTGGGTATGGGTCAGGCACTTAAGAGCTATAGAGTGCTCACCACCAAAAAATAAGACTCTCGTGTTAGAATAAGCTGGACACAGAAAGAATCCCTATGCCTGCCAGCCTCAAGAAAATGTCCTTGCAGTAAGGTGCCCTGTGAAAGCATTACACAACCCAACTCTGTGGCATTCTCCTCCTAGGCTTTTGTCTTGCTTCTGAGAGATCAAAGATTCAAGGAAAAATGGGAAACCATAATTTCTAAAGGACTGAGTACTACATCTTCCGGCTATGCCTGCTTTTACATGTATAAGTATTAGGCAATGGAAGCTGCAAATACCCAAAAAATAGGCAAATCTTACTAAAGATAATTTAAAATTATAATGGCCATTACGTGGAATATTCCAGATGAACAACACTACACATTAAGAAGTGCATCTAAAAATGAGGTCTCCCAAATTAGGCCCACCCAGGAATGCACCCGCTGATATGCAGAAGCTTCTAAAAAAATTTTTAAAAATTTTATTCCTTCTTTTAAAGGACTCTTTTACAAAAGGCAAATGAAAAAGCTTAAGTGACTAATTGTATGAAATTCCTAAATATCTGATATGTTAGCAGTCATAATTCTGGTTCTTATGTTAAAATGTTGTGTGCCACAGAAATAACCAAATTTCCTTGTGAGTTGCATCATTAACATAATGAATTCACATGGTATCTTTAACCATGGCCATTTTAAGTCCTATTGTCCACAATAAAATTGTCTTATTTAATTCTTTTTCTGAAGGCTTTTTGCAAGCAACTATACAGATGTTCCTCAACTTGCAATGGGGTAATGTCCTGATAAAACCATCATAAATTGAAAATGTCATAAGTCAAAAATGCATTTAATGCAAAAACCCATCATAAAGTCATAAAAATCATAAGTCAAACCATTGTAAGTTGGGGACCAACTTAGAGTGCGTTCAAGGAGATTAATGGAAAGAATGAAAAAGACTCTTACAAGTACAGGTTTCTGATAACTTTAAGATCATGCCATTGGACTAGGGAAAAATTTCCAGACACTAATGAAAAAACTGATGGGTTTGTGAAACTGTTGACCAAAATCAAGCAGAACAAGAATTAATTACCTGAGACTGAATGAATTGATGAAAAAGAAATATGGGTTTTAATTTTTTTAATTTGAAACATTGCTAGTTCTTTTAATTTCTTATTTTCCAGATCTAAGGTAATTTTTTTCTTTTTTTCTTTTAATTTATCTATCTAAAAATTACAGCAATTTGGCAAATTATACTTTTGTAAACAGAATTAAAACATTTACTTTTTCTCCTTTTCACATCCCTCCAGGATTTGGAAACTATCAGTGAGTATTCTTATTTTTATGGCAATATAGTTATTTGCATAAGTTCAATAAGAATACGATTTCTTTATAACAGGATACAATTGGTAATACTGGTTATATTAAGCCTGTGATTGGAATGACATACTTGAGAATGTGCCTATAGGTACACCAGGTAAAGTCTAAAGTCTTTCTCAGTTTGGCTTTCCAGCCTCTAGAGATTTTCAAAAGTCCATTTTGAGATTCCTTATCAAAAGTTCCAGCAAAGCAAACTTAAAAATAGCCAATGTGGTCCATAGCTATTTTTCGCTGCACTTGCATATACAATCAGGCCAATTTGCTTGCAGATAAGTTGGTCTTACTCTGATCATCTTTGGTAGCAATGGGGGTGACTATAGAAAGAAAAATTATGTTTCTAAAGAAAAATTACAATATACCTGTTAATAGATTCCAGCCCTGTTTGTTGTTTTCAAGTTTTTGTTATCTACCTGCACACTAGAACTAGATTTTGATTTCTTCTAGTTTCCTCCAATATCTGGCTATAACTCTTCAACTAAGAACAAGAACTGATCTATTCCTGAAGCCCTATAAGCTGAAGCTGGGCGACTCAATGTAAACATCAAGGTCTCATCATCAAGGTCTCAACATCAAGGTCTCACGCCTCATGTGTGGACTACATAAAAAGTTCCCCAAAATGCCTGATGCCATAACCAGAGACATTCAAACTGCAAAGCAGGATGAGAAGTTGATGAGTCCATGATGTGGACAGTTTTTCCCAAGACATTGGAATAAGACTTCCCACATAATGATTCTTACCTCTGTTAATTTTTCCTTGTTTATGCCTACCTTTTTCACTTGGCAGGGTAATGCTGTAGTTTAAATATCACAATCAGTAGTTTCTCTGGGTAACTTGATGAAATGTTAGATCTGTCATGCCAAACCCAGGTCTCTACATGACCTAAGAGACTTTTTAGTCCACTCGGTGGGTAACATTAGCAACATCTCTAATGCAATTATTGTTCAAATTCTACTAGTGGCCCCTTTTATAGGGTCAGACTTCTAGACCCATCTGTTCTCACTCCCTGCTTTAATTTGGCCCAGTCATGATATACTAGATGACAGACTTGCTACCAGCTTGCTGAACAGGGAGGAATATGTGCAGTTGCTAACACTTCTTGCGTGTGAATAAGTAGAACAAACAGGCTGCTTAGCTAAAATGGGTAGAGTTCTCCTCTGGCTCATACTTTCATCTATTTGATTTTAGTTGCTTAATGTTGAATCTAGCTAAGGGACAGACTCCAGACTTTTGGTATTATCCTCCTAATAATGATAATAGTAGTCTCCCTAATGTGCTGTATTCTCTCAAAAGTTTTAAATGTTTGCTTGCAGCTATATGTTGAATGTTAAATGGTTTCTCTTCAGCTGGAATGGCAAAAACTCAAAGAAATGCATGATCTTAGGGATACTGGAACCTACAAATGGCATGTTAAGACTTGAAATCTAGAATTATGGTAATTGAGAATAGCAATAATGCCCTAGGTAAGACCAAAGGGGGGAATTGTTGAATAAAATTTGAAGGAGGCCATTAGTTTGGACTGAGCTTCTGCAGCAGGCCAAGCAGATCAAACCAAAATGGAGTCACTCATGCTAAAGTTCTGCATCACCAACCCAAAACTAAGTTGTTTATCTGACTCTCTGAGAAATCAGGACAGTGAGAGATAATAGCCAAATCCCCAAACAGGCCAGTTTTAGCTGACAAGATAAGGAAGTCCACTCTGAGTTAACCTTTATAAGGAAAGTATTAATAACTTTGAAATAACCAATCTGGTTTTTGTTCTCTGTTTCTGCTTTCCCCAACCGTTTTCTGTCTATAAAACCAAGCTCCTCTGCTCAGCTTATTGAAACACTCATTCTGTTTTATAGAATGAGGTGTTGCATGATTCTAGAATCACAAATAAAAGCCAATTGATCTTTAAACTATATTTGTTGTAATTTTGTCTTTTGACACTTCCAAATCTGTATCTCCAATTCGAGTGCCATATCTCTAACTTTCTGCCTGACATCTCTACCGGAATGTCTAATGAGCATTTCACAGTAAGTATAACCCCAAATCTCATGTGTTTCTTCCTCCTGAAATATTTATTGCCTTCTGCACGTTTCCTCTTAGTTACGACACAAACACCCACTTAGTGATCCAAGCCAGAAACCTAGGAATCCTTTTAAGTTTCGACTTTTCCCATTCTCTCCACATCTAATTTGCTTTTCCATTTAACACTAATTATTGAGAAACTACTTTCTTGTACCAGCCTTTTTGCTATGTGCTACGGTTGAAAGATTGATCCACCGCATTGACGACCTACTCAATGTTTTTTCCTTTATATTTGTCTATATCCCCATTGCTACAGCCTAAGCATTTTATTGAGATTATAATAACAATCTTCCAACTGATGTCCTGTCTCCATGCACTCACTCTTCCATCTCTGGGGTCTTTGCTTTCAGAGTTATCCTCCTAGAACATTAAAATTATATATAGTCAAAAACAGTAGAGAAAAGAAATTCTTGTATTTTAACATGTAGGAAACAATTCCATTTTAACTTTTAAACAAAATGCACAATTTTCCAAAAACAAAACAAAACAGCAAAATACAATGGACAAGAAAAGGACTCTAACTAGGTATGTGATCATGGACAAATAACCTCATTTGTCCTTACCAAAATCTCCTTTTCAAAATAAATAGATTGAATTAGACTATATCTGTGGATACTTCTAATCCTTCTTTTCAGTAAAAACCAAAAGAGAACTCTACTATAACATTGGTCTCAGAGGAAAAGGTAGATTTTGTGTGTGGAAGTAGATAAAACTGGATATCCCAATCCAGAGATAATGATAAATCCTGTCACTTTTCACCTTTAGACAAAGAAGTATAGTAGTATCCTCTTATCCATAGTTTCACTTTCCACAGTTTCAGTTACCTGTGGTTAACCATGGTCCAAAAATATTAAGTGAAAATTCCAGAAATAAACAATTTATAAGTTTTAAATTGCACGTCATTCTGAGTAGCATGTTGAGGTCTCATGCTGTCCTGCTCTGCTTTGCCTGGAATGTGAATCATTCTTTGTCTAGCATATCCAGGCTGTATGTGCTACCTGCCTGTTAATCACTTGGTAACCATCTCGGTTATCAGATCGATTGACTTTTGCAGTCTGGTAGTGCTTTTGTTCAAGTAATCCTTACTATACTTACTAATGGCCCCAAAACACAAGAGTAGTGATGCTGGCAATTCGGATATGCCCAAGAGAAGCCATAAAGTACTTCCTTTAAGTGAAAAGGTCAAAATTATTGACCTAATAAAGAAAAAAAATTGTGTGCTGAGGTTGCTAAGATCTAAAGTAAGGACATATCTTCTATCCATAAAATTCAAAAGAAGGAAAAAGGAAGTCATGCTAATTTTGCTATTTCACCTCAATCTGCAAACGTTATGCCCACAGTGTGGAATAAGTTCTTAGTTATGATGGAAAAGGCATTAAATTTGTGGGTGAAAGACAGGAACTTAAAAGATGTTCCAATTAATGAATGACATTCGGTACTATCGGTGGTTTCCAGAATCCACTGCAGAGTTTTGAAATGTATCCCCCTTGGATAAGGGAAGGGAAAATCGTATATGATCTAAAGTATAGGGTAAACTAGCCTATAAAAAAATAACTTCTATAGTTTTTTAGGCATTTTCTTCATCATAGTATTATAATTTTATTTTACTGGAGAATGCTCCAGAACGTCCCAATGTACAAAATCACAATAAGGTCAAAGAACTAATAGTAAAAAAAAAAAAAAAAAAGACGGAAAACAAGAGGCTTTGAGTGAGTTACAAAATCCTTATATTGCTTATATCGACTAAGAAATCATATCATATGACTCTACTTGAGAACTTAAAAGATCAGAGCAGTACATAAATGAATAATAGCCCTAGAAAGAAACCATCCCTACCCCAATATTCCAGCACAATTACGAAACATTTGCTAAAAAGAAAGATAGTTGCTGAAAGGTTAGGAAAACCCTGGGAAAAATTCAAGGCACACTTTTTCTAGCATTATTAACAAATTTATTGAAGGTCTATGGTAGTCATAGAAATATTTAAAAATAATTTTTCTAACTTTCTGTTGTAAATATAAGAATCACAAATTCCCAAGTTTATGTATCTCCCCATATGGTCTCCCCTACACTCCATCTCTAATCTGATGTCTTCTAAGCATCCCACAGCTAATGTATCAATGTAATTCTTGATTCCCCACAACTTGCTTCTTTCCGTTTCCTCCATCTCCGTGAATGGCACATCTGCGTCCCAAATTTCTCAGACAAAAATGTAGGAGTCACTCTAGATCACTCTTCTTTCCTCACTTCCCATAAGCAGTGCCAGAGAAATCCCACTAGCTCTACCTGCACCATGTATACTGAATTCAGATTCTTCTGTCTCCATTGCCGTCCCATAGCCCAATCCACCTTCATCTTTTCCCTGAACTACCTCCCAGCTCACTATGTCAGGAGGTCACAACCTTTTGTTTTCTTTTTGCTGATAAAGAGAATGGTTTGCACCAAGCCACCTGCTCTTTTTCTTTTGGGACTGAGTGCAACCCATTTGAAAGATGTTGAGCTGGAAGAGGAGTGACATCCATGGTTCTGGGAGAAAGTTCTTCACTTTGCATGGGAAGTGGCCAGTGTGAAATCTGACCCTTGGCTGCATTGGCAAATACCCTGCCTTAGCAAGCTGAACAACCTTCTGGAAACTTGTGCTCATGCAAAACCAAGCTAAGCACGCTGCAGTTCAGGAGGAATTCAGATGATTCTTTCTGTTCTTTGAGTCATAGAGGGAAGTGAGCAGGAAGATGTTGGAAAGAGAAGAATGAAGAGGATGGCAGAATAGAAGAGCAGCTACATCTCCATTGCCCAAAGGTAGAGAAGTAGAGAAAGAAAATTACATGCTAGCTGAAAAACAAAAGCAGAACAACAACAAAAAATAAAGCCTAGCTTCCCTTTTATCAAATATCATCACTGCCCATGTCCTTTAGCCTCCCGAGCTCCCCTTCATATTATCCAACTTTCCTTCCAGAGCTAGAAGTACCCAGCCATTCTCAGGGTGTTGAGCAGACAACATAGAGTTTGCCCAAAAAGTTGGTGCTGTTTGCTGATCCGCTGCTTGTGAGTAATTGTTTCATAAGGACAGCTTGCTTCTGGCATTATATGCTAAAATTGAGACGCTTGACTTTTCAGCCTCCAAAGCCTAAATGTTTGGCATCAATAATAGAAATCTGGCATTTTCAATACTCATATGTCCAAAAGCTGGAGAGCTGGAAAACACTAGGAGTCCCAAATTGGTGTCCACTTTGGAATATTTGGCCCGGGAAAATGTATATTCTCATGTCGCAGGAAGTTGGTTTGCAAAACGAAGGCTGAGTTGCAGCCAAAAAGCGAGCACCATTTGCCAGAGTGCAGATGAAATGTGATAGTTTGCTGCACAAAGTTTCTTTTTAAAAGTTATTTGCAGCTGCCATGACACATCTTTAACGTAATATGCAGAACTGTTATTTAGAAATTCCAACAGAGGGAAACAAATCTCAATTGTTTATATTTAAACATGATGTAGTAAGATACTAAAGAATAAATGTAAACATTATAGATTGGACAAAGCAATGCATGTGAAACATGGCTTAAATCACAGCATAGACTTAAATGATCCAGAGTAAAAACAAAAATTTTCATACTCATGGAAAAGTTGTATTTACTATTATCCAAGTTAACCGACCTTCTTATGGTATGTTTCTAGAAAATACATTATCTTAGAAAGTGTTTAAGTCTATGCTTAACTAATATAATGATAGAATTCCATGGCTTTTAAAAGAAGATTTTAATTCTTAACAGATAATAGTAAACTTAATTATACTCTTTATTCCCAACAATTATAGAAACTTATGTGAAATTTACTCATTTAAGAAAGCATTAAAAGTTTTATTTCAAAAGTCAGAAACTATGTGTATCCAAGACTAGACTATTAAAATAGATTACAATTTGGCAATCACGTAGAAAACAGAGAGTGTTAGCAGAAATGAAGAGTTTGGGGGAAAAGGGGAATGAGGGAAATAAGGAAGGAAGGCGGGAAAGAAAGAAAAGATAAGCTAATAGAGAATAAAATGCAGAAGACCAAGGGGAGGAGTTTTTAAATTTATTTTCAGTTTGTTCTATTCAAGAGTAACTTTGAGAGTGTCAAGATGCAATTTCCAATGTTGGATTTTTATTCTCTAGTGACATTAGGAATATTTTAAGGAGCAAAGCATAGAGGTAAAATATCTAAGGAAACAGTTCATTCTACTCAAAATATTGTTGCTGAGTTCCTGGTTGAATCCATGTTTTTATTTGGAGAGATGACAGCTAATGGTAGAAACATCTGCAGTGTTCTTCATTCCCTACCTATTTACCACTCATACAACTCTGTCCATTGATTTCTTGCTATTTCCATGAGATGCTATTAATCTCAGAAATGCAAGTTTTTAGTGACAATAAAACCTCTGACCTGGGCTGATTTGCTTATGGTGGCTTTCTATTGTTCTTCACCTTAAATCACAAAAGCAAAACATCTAGCTCTGGAGCCAGACTTCCTGAGCTTGGCCCACTTATCTTCCCTGTGACACTGGGCAGGTCATTTAGTATCTCTTGGTACAATTTCCCCACCTGTACAATAGAGGTAATCCTCATAATGCCTACCATGAGGTAATAAATGAGGATTAAATGAAATAACACAGATAATAGTGCTTAGAATGGTGTCTGGATTTAGTAAGTCCTCAGTAACTCATAGCTATGACTATGATTACCTTCTGCCCATGTAACTGGTTAGAAATGGACATTAATAAATAAACTTTGGTTGAATCTACTTTCCCTGTGCCCATATTAATCAAGCCCAATACTGCCCTACTATCTAATTCCAGAGATATTTAGTTGTTACTAAATGGTCCCTACAGTAGTAGACCCAATGCACTCCCTACATTTGCCAGCTCCCCCTACAGTTAGGTTGGGGCCACATAGCTCTGACCCAGTCAATGCATGTGAGGCAGTGTTGAGTGACACTCTGGGCCTATCCATAAAACCTCCACCTCTCTCGACCTCAGCCACAGCAGCCTTGGAGGCTATGTGCTCCAACTTGTGAAGTGCCCAGATGAAGGAGAACATCCCATCCTGCATTGGACTTTTCATGAATGGAAAATATATCTTTCTTAAATCAGGCCACTGAGAGTTTGTAGTTTGTTACCGTAACATTCATTGCCTAGCATAATCCTTGTTACTACAGAGATCAGAATGATGCATAACTCCTTCTTAAAGAGAATAAACAAAACAAAACAATGTTATTCCAACCCCTTAAAAATGGTCAGTGATGTCTGCTGTTTCAATTAAAGAAGATTCAATGCCTCTGTTCTCCTTAGTTCCCCAGCCTGGCACTGTGGCTGATTCTGAGACATAGAACTTTTGCTTTATGTCCAACTTGACATTCTTTATTTTAATCTGTGGGGTATATTTGCCACGGTCTTACCTCTCTGGACTGTTTGCTGGAGCTAAACATTTAAATATAAACACATCTAGTGAATTTCTGCTGACTCTGCTTTTGTAGGATGCAGAACACAAAACAACCTGCTACCGTTCGGGTGGAAATGGTGATGCTACCACGTGGCACTTGCTCACTAGTTAGTATTTATCTTGGTATTTCATCCTTCTATAATCATTATGCAAGATGTTATCCTCTTATTCCGTATGTTTATTTGAGTACTGGTGGATTTCTGTTGAGTGAAAAGATGAATGCACTGTGAGAAAGCTATATTGTTAAAGTTGTTTGAAAAATTCTTTAAGGATATTTTGCACTTCAGAGTCCTAAAAGATAGTGATAAAACCCTAGTACAAAATTATCAAAAAGACCAAAGATCTTCCTTGCCCTAAAGTCTGAGCACATGTTTAAAAACAAAACAAGACAATGGATTAGAAAATGAGAAGTCAAGGATTAAAGCTATAATGATGACATGCAAGTTGATTTGTATGTCTTGAGGTTTCTAGGGGCAGACATTGATAAATCAGAGATTTGCCTTAGGGACTACAATGGTGTTATAATCTAAAACACAGGAACTCCTTTAGGGGAAGGAGAAATATGAAAGGAATTATTCTGAAAGTCTCATTGGATAACATGATTTTAGTGTTCAAGACCAAATTTTTGAAAGTAAGTATCTTTTGCCAGGTCTATTTTTATGACATTATTCAATTAAAAGTTTTGAGAGCCATATTTGCAAAGTTATTTATATACTATAATAGGACCCTAGGCATCTAAGACCCCTGGCTCTGATATTTTAGTGAAAAGTCCAAGGTACAGTCACCATTATTCACGTAAAATTGTAGATTTTGTAGACAGAAATTTTTTAAAAAGGGACAAAACATACTTTAAATGAGTAACACTATTTGAATGATAAAAACACTGCTAAATACTGTTCTCTAAGCATTTACACCATTTAATAGAAGTAGGGAAACATGCCACTAGGGATTTTTATAGTCCTTTCATACCTGAATAACAACGATCTACTTTTTTAAAAAGTGTGTAAAAGAAATTGCTTGTTTGTTTCTTGAAAATTAAATTTGCTTTGGTGAAAGACCAATGAAAAATATATCAGCAAATGACACGGAGAAATTGAATGATTGTGCAGATAATTTTGTATTTATAATTAACTGTTTTAACCTAAAATATTAAAATAATTCAGTCTAAAGCATTTGTAAAATATCTTTACAGAATGAATTGCAGAGCTAAGTTCAGTTGTTATTTGGACAGAAGAGATCTGTGTGGTGAGCTACCATAAAACCTAGGATAAAGAATTTTCCTTGTTGCTGGTATAAATTATCTAGTTTGCTTGCTGACATAGCTTCTTTTTATTTTAGGCCTGAGGATGCAAGTTATAGGAAATTATAGCTCTTTGGGGATATTCTAACCACTGTGATTTACTCATAAGTTCTCTCTGTTTAGGAATTTTTTTTTTTTTATCTTCGGTATACCCCAGAAGAATAGTCTATACTAGAACATCCTTTGTGAAATTGGTAATTCATTTCACATCCAATTTGTCTTCTGTATGTGAATCTGGCAAAGAAAAGTGTCCTGAAGCTTGCTTGGGCATGGTGATGGTTAATTTTATGTGTCAACTTGACCGGGCCACAGGGTGCCCAGATAATTTGGTTAAACATTATTCTGGGTATTTCTGCAAGGGTGTTTTTAGATAAGGTTAACATTTAAGTCAGTAGACTTTGAGTAAAGCAGATTTCCCTCCGTCAATTAGTTGCTCTATCCAATCAGTTAAAGGCCTTAATAGAACAAAAAAACTGGGCATTCTACCACAGACCTGAACCTCAGCATTGGCTTCCCTGGGACCCCAACCTGCCAGTCCACCATAATCATGTGAGCAATTTTTTATAACAATTCTTCTTATAATAAGTGCGTGTGTGTGTGTGTGTGTGTGTGTGTGTGTGTGTTTACTGTTTCTGTTTCTCTGAAGGACCTTGACTAATATAGGCACTAAGTACAAACCTACAGACAGGTTATCCTGATCTATTCCTTAAGGGATATATATTAATAAGACAATTCAGGTAAGTATGAATCATGACCAGAAGCCTTTCCGTGGCACTATTATATTTTATAAGAAAATCCAGGCAGTCTAAATCATTTCTGATTTTATAAAAATGCCATGGAGTCTTCTCACAAGGTACCTTAGATTATGTTCTCCCCTAATCACGGAGAGCATTTCCTTGTTTTGCTTCCATCCCAACCCCTGAGGAAAATGGCAAGAAAAGAAGGCTCCATTCTAAATTTCTAATGAACCATCAGAGTATGAACTAGAAGACTCTCAGTGTAACTCTATTAAGCTTTCTTAGAAACGAGCCCTATCTACAACTGACCTGAAAGCAGGTCCCTGATAGATGCTCCTGAGGATGCAAAGTTGAGAGCAAAAAGAAATCAACTAAATGTTCATCTTCAAAGCATGCACCTTTCCTTTTACGTGTGTGTTCTGAAGTTGAGGTTAAATTTTGAGGTGTCTCTGACACCTTGTGACTGCACAGTCTACCTTCCAATTCCTGTGGACTTCCAAAAACAAGAGGAGCCATTAGGGTACAAAGAGACACTCAATATCTAATATTATTATTATGTCTAGGGTAATGTTACAAGATGATCCCCAATATTACAATTATATAGATAGAGAATGTATTATCATCACATATAATGTCTAAAAATATAATATCAATTTTTTGTTGTTGACATACTTGATTGTTGGTCTCTGGTTTCCCTGAAAAGGCATTTGATTTTCAAGCTATTTTCACTCCTTTTCACTGGGGACACTTAAAAATTTATGTACTTGATTAACCCTGGGATGTCTTCATATTTATCTACTAAAGCCTAGAATTTTTCATGTTTGAAAATTTTACACATCATAGGTACTCTGCCTGTTACATTTATTACACATTATATTTTAACCTGTTTTGCACTCAGTATGAAATTTCAAATCACATACCATACTGGTTTCAGATTTCTGTGATTTAAAAATAATCTGTAACTAAATTACACTTTGAGCTTTAAAAAATGATCCACAAGATATTAAAGATAAACTACATAGGATTCAGTTTCCTAAACATTGTGTTAAAATAAAATTCAAACATGGAATTCATCAAAAAATTTTAGAATAAATTACATCAGAATTTCTGTTTCTTTAATTTTACTTTTCTAGTACAAGAAGAGGGAGTAATTCTGACACTAAATGAAAACACATACTGAAGGAAAATATGTATCTGTGAAATTAGGCAAGTATTTCCAATTGAACTTGCTATTTGGATAATATGTTTTCCATACTCCCACACACACTAATATCCTAAATATTCTTTGTGCCCACAGTATTCATCTTTGTGAAGAAAATTAATCAGTTATGAGGAGCAATAAAACATCTTATTATTCCTTGTTTACTATATTAATGACCTACCCTTGTCTCCTTCTTAAATGTCTGACTGCATTTTGGTATTGAAGGTCTGGAATATCTGTGGTTAAAGCCGTATACACATATTCAAATTATAAGATTAAAGCATAGGATAAGTGAACAGTTTTCTTCTGTTCTCAGGGCTTGGTCCTCTCTTTCCTACTTAGCAACCAACTTGCTCAAGTTCTACCCTGTAGGTGGAATTGTCTACAGTCATCACATTTATAGACTCCCCCGACTGAAAAATGCTTTATCCTTATATTCATCCCTGTTGCAAAAATGTCACCCCTGGCTTGTACTTGGGCTGGCTCTGTGCGTGGGATGCCCGAGGTCTGCTCAGGGAAGGGCACTCATTGGCTAGACCACATGGGACCACGGAGAAAAGCAGCCCTGTGAATAATCAGAACTGGCTGGTCAGAGGAGGAGCAGAAATACGGAGCTGTCCAAAGGAGAGAGGCTGAGAACTACCGTGAGGTCAACACGAAGCCATCAGAACGGACGGGGTTCAGCAGCCAGCAGGAGGGTGTACTTGAAGCGCAAGCAAGTGATGCCTAAGATTGAAGGGGTGGAATCGGGCTAAAGCTGCCCCAAACCACAATAATGTTTTCTTTACTTCTCTTGGGGAGGGAACAGTGTCAAGACTTAGACATTGTATAAGAACCCTTTTGCCATTTTAAACAAATCAGCACTCTCAAACCATGTTTCTCCCTGCCCCATGGTTGCCTCCTGTTAGCTTTGGGTTACAAAAAGCACTCAGAGCAAAAAATGCAGGCTGGTTGTAAAGCCTTCATTCACCAAGGCCCAGCCTCAGGGCTAAATGGGAGAGTTCTGCCAGCCATCAAACTTAACAGCCTTTAAACATGTGCGACATTTCTCTAAGCAAATTGGTTCCTTAATATGGTAAAATGTGCAGCACCCAGGGGGAAACGCTGGTGATCTCATGGCCCAAAACTGATGAAGTCACAGCACTGTATTCCTGAAAAGCACTCATACTTTCCACTTTGATAAAACCAGAAGCAACTATGAGAGGCAGTAGGTTTTGACATCCATTGTTCATTCTCACTGAACTTTTCCTCCTATACAGCAGAGTACAGTGGTGTAATTCATAGCTTATGGGATTTTTTTTTTAATATAAACCATTCAAATTTTTTCTATATTAATCAGTGGTTTCTAAAGATCCACAGGGATAAATAAACCCTGCAAGCTGGCAGGGTTTTTTTTTTTTGTGGCACAACCACTGGTAGTTATAAACAGTAAACAAAACATAGTAACCATTTTAAGCACAAGAGATTGCTGTATCACACAGAGCATAAATCATTAGCTTAATAATTTCAGCAGCAGTGTCTCCAAAGCAAAATTAAGCCGACAGTTCCCCCTGTGGCAATAATGAAGTACTGTAATGCTAAAAGACAAGGGAAAAAAAAAAACAACCAAGAGAAGGCATGATTGTACCTCCGAAATGACTGAAAATTCAATTTCAATAAATAACTATAGATCTCTCATCTCTGTGCTGCTCTTTGGAGAGGTGGGAAAGGAGTTGCCTTCAACCCTGGTGTCCATGACTGTAGGCAGTTTGACAAGCCCAAGTGCACCTTCCCTTAAGCCCCCATGGCTCCCACGTGCTGGAGGTAGGTCATGAAAGCGATGACATATTACGATTGAGAAGATGACAAATTTCTCTCAGCTGTGTAGGCAGACATTATTCACAGATTTAGAGAGAGCTGAAAGAGGGCTACCCACAGGACAGGACAGAAAGAAGACATAGCTCCCCTCTCAGGGGCTCTTGAGCTAGATGGCCAACAATCTCAAAGAAAACACTAATTTTGAACGGGGCCATAAGACCCAGCCACATGTCTTCCTTATGAACTTTTGGCACCAAGTGTCAGTTTGTTTTTTTCAAAAACTTGCTAATTATATGCTCATTTTGGATCAGTGTACTTGGCAATGGGACATTATCAGACAAGAGGAGTTCAGGAAGACCATCTTGATCCTTCTGCTGTGTTGAATCAATACTATAGAACCTCCATTTTTCACTCTGGTTGCTTCATTTCGTAAAATCAGTATGTTCTTATCATTATCTCTAATTAAAAAGTTATGAGTGGATACAGTATTTTTAAAATTTTTCTCAATAGTACCACTTACTTAATGCTTTAAAGTTTATCTTTAACAACATTCCCTGTTTTTTGAGTACCTAGTATGGACTCATTTATCTCCTAAGAATGTATTTGGTCTAAACAGTCTATGATTCAGTCAAGCAGAAGGTGTATTAGTTGCACAAAGATAACTACCAGCTTGACTATCCTATTCAGTGGATGGAGGCGATGATTTGATAATACAAGGATACAGATTAAACTAGAGTGTATCAGGTCAATGCCACTTTTATAAGACAAACACAACCTAGGCACTCCAGAAATAATTAATGAACAAATGTCATTTCCCCCATTTTATTGTGCTTGTTTTCAACTGTGACACTTCAAGCAATATTGTCATAAAGAATCCAATGTGTATTCTTAGTAGGTTTAATTGTAGATATAATAGCTTTCTTTACTTTGGATATGCACACTTTCCTTCATTGATAGGGAATGAGAAAATTGATTGGAGAGATGACCTTCTCTGTACCTACTGGAAAAGCCTTTCTCCATGAACTAAATTATTATATCTTTCAGCTTTCTTTTAAAAAAAGACACATCTATAATAATCACTATACCATGTGTTGTAAGTGTGGCATGGCAATAATTGGGAACAAAGTGGTGAACAGTGATCTCATTTAGGGTTAAAGAAAGGTCAAAGCTGGATCCTAAGTAAAACTGTAAGAGAAATGTGGTTTGTCTTTATTGCTGCTCTGTTCTCCCTTCTCCTTGTCGCTCTCCTCTCCTTAGCTCCTCTGTGCTCCACCTTACCTCTTCAAGGAGCCTATTATTTAATGTCACCATTTGTATTTAAATTTGGTGGCTTCCAAAGGTTCCTCAAACTTGTGACCAGGACAAGGCCAGTGATAACAGGATATGTATAGTCATGCGTTCCTTAACAATGGGGATTCCTTCTAAAAAATGCATCGCTGGGCAATTTCCTCCTTGTATGAACGTCACAGAGTGTACTCACACAAACCCAAACGGTGCAGCTTACTATACACCTAGTCCATGTGATATACCCTATTGCACCTCGGCTACAAAACTGTACAGCATGTTATGATACTGAATATTGTAGGAAATTGTAACATAATGGTAAGTATTTAAGTATCTAAACATACCTAATCATAGACAAGGTACAGCAAAAATATGGTATTATAATCTTATGGGAATAGCATCATAGATTCAGTCAGTTGTTGACTGAAATAATGTAGTGTGGCATATATCTTTATTTGGATATTAGACTCTCATCAGATATATGATTTGAACTATGTTCTCACATTCTATGGGTGTGAGTAGTATATTTTCCTGAGTATTCAGGCGGGGAGATCCTTGTGACCTGTTAGAGTTTAGCACTGGCAATCCATCCTAATTGACTTTGGGTAGGTCTATTCTTAGCCTTTTCTTCCACTGTGTACCAAATGACTATGATGAGTATATCTTGTACGTATTTGTACCCCTGGAGAGCTAGAGTGGAAATTTGTGCAATCCCAATTTTTATACATGCACACACACACACACACACACACACACATATGACAATGCATCAATAAAAACACAAATAACCCAGTTCAAAAATGTGCAAAGAATTTGAGTAGACATTTCTCCAGAGAAGACACACAAATGGCCAAGAAGCACATGAAAAGATGCTCAACATCATTAGTATTAAGGAAATGCAAATGAAAACCATAATGGGATGCCTCTTCACATCTACTCGGAAAGTTACAATCAAAAATCAAACAATACCAAGTGTTGAGGAGGATGTGGAGAAATTTCAACTTCCATATATTGCTGGTGGGAATGTAAATGTTGCAGCTGCTTTGAAAAAGTTTGGCAGTTCCTCAAAAAGTTAAACATAACAGTTATCATATGACCCAGCAATTCCACTCCTAAGTATATACCCAAGAGAACTGAAAACATATGTCCAGCAAAAAATTGTACATGAATTTTAATAATAGCATTCTTTATATAATAGCCAAAAAGTAGAAATAACCAAAATGTCCATCAACTGATGAACAGATAAACAAAATATGGTACATCTATACAACAAAATAAAATCCGTAAAAAGAGATGAAGCATTAATACATGCTATGATATGGTTTAACTTGGAAAACATTATGCTAAATGAAAGAAGCCATACACAGAAGGCCAACTAATGTATGATTCCATTGATATGAAATGCCCAGAACAGGCAAATCCATAGAGACAGAAAATAGATTAGTAGTTGCCAGGAGCCGAGGAGAGGGGATTTTGGCGTGTGACTGCTAACGGGTATAGAGTTTCTTTTGGGGGTAATGAAAATGTTCTGGAATCATACAGTAGTGATCATTGCACAACCTTGTAAATACACTAAAAATCATTGCAATGTACACTTTAAAAGGGTAAATTTTATGGTATGTGAATTGGATCTCAATTTTTAAAAGTATTTTTAAAAGTACTAGCTGCCATTCTAATGTCTCAATCTGCCTAGATCAAAGCTAGAAATTCTCCTCTCCTCCAGCACTGATTCAATGCAAAATAGGGTTTTAATCAAGTGATATCTTTCTCTCCTACTGTGTCTAGAAATGCCTCACATACCTGGGATGTCAAACTGGCTAGAGGTTTCAAAAAAAAAAATTTCCAGAAAACAATCTGAATGGTACCTACTAATATACTCAACCACCTTTTCCTAATTCAATGGTCACTTTTCTGGAACATGCCCAATCGCTCTCCGTTCACTTACTCTGCTTGCTTTTGCTTCTGTAAAAATGAGACACATCATGTATCTATTCATTTTTGCTTATTTGTATATTACCTATGTCCCCTCGAAGGTAAGTTCTACAGAGAAGGAAGTTGGGTTTGTTCCCTGCTGTGTCCCTACCACCTGGAACAATGCCCAGCACAGAGCAAGGTGGGCACCAAAGGAATATTTGTTGAGAGAGAAAAAATTGAGTATGTGCTTTTCTCATTGGGAGATGGGAAAAAATAAAAATGGTAGCATTATCCAATAATTAAAGCCAAGAATATCAAATCCTCCTCTAGGCCATCCCCTTTCTGACGGGCACATGCACATATTCCTGTGGCCTTCGAAACTGAGCTCTTCTGCATCCCTGGCCCTAAGTAAATGTCAGTGTTCCCACCTTTGTGACGGCTTTCTGTATCTGCTTCGCTCAAACACCCCTTCAAGTGTTTCCGAGCTCAGCCTAGAAACCTAACTCTTATTCCCAATTGAACTTGTTGCTGGATAGTTTGGCTTGGGAATCTGAGCTCTAACCTGGAAATAAATTCTGATTATTAGTGTTCTAGTGGCCAAACCAAAGGCCAAAGATCTTTCCCTTGTCTACTACTGTTCATTCCAAATGCATAGCTTAGCCAAACAAAACATTCTAATACATGCTATGAGGGATATGTAAAGTCACAGCCTGTGGCCTCAGGAAGAAGTTAAACTAGTCACAGAGGTCCTCCTCTTAAAAAAAGATTCTGTGACCTCATTTCTGCTGGTGTACTTGTTTTGCCTTATGTTTGATCTTTAGATTTATTTTTAAATATCACATTGTATAGGCTTATGTTGGACTATTATTCCAGATCATTCAATGCATTTATAGCTGCCTTCCAATATCTCTGCTGCCATTATGTATTAGGTAAGACCCAGCTAACTGCCTTTCTGACAATGGGATTAAAAGTGCTAGATGAAATTTATATTTAAAAATCAATTATTCAATCATTTCTCATGTACAATATCAAATTCTATCACTAGAATCTAACAAATTAAAGCCTCTGATACTGTTCTCAGGGCCACTAAGGCCCTAAAAGGAGTTACTACTTCCTACTTTTGCACAAGCTCTTTAGAAGTTGAATGCGCAGAGCTCTTTGACCACTTATTTTTATTTAAACCTCCATTTCAGGATGATTTCAACTGAATAAAATATTTGGGGGAGTGTAGGAAGACTGATATTTGCCTTAACCTCACATGCCCCTTAGTGATGGTCCTGACGACAACACACATCTGGATGTTTTGAACCATCCCAATGATTGATTTGATTTTTCCACTCTTCACCTAGACTTTTGGCGTTGCCTAGATAGAGCTATAACACTCTGGGCTTTAGTGTGTAACTTGCTTCCAGCCTCACGCTTTGCACTACACTCTGCTTCATCTTTCTTCTTGGCCATGCTCATCTCTGACTCCATATGTTTTTCCCCATATGTCATCCCAGCCAAACTGAGCACCAAACCTCTCTCTGCTCTCTGTCCAAGATACACTTCTCCCTTGAATCTTGCTCAGTCACAAGTCACTGGATGTTTAATTAATCCTTTGTAGCTTTACAGGATATAGCAATGGGTAAGATTGGTATGGTTAGAAAAACCCACCCTCCTAATCCAGAAATCAATAAGCATTTATTGAGTGCTTTCTTTATGTCTAGCATGCACCCAGGGTCCGGAGCACCTAACGCATGAATTTCCACTTTCTAATCTTACCTCCTCCCAGGGCAAACTATCCATAAAACAAATCAGTTCCATTAAGCAAATGCTGTATTTCTTGACAGGCACAGCGCTAAAATGCCTCAGGGATTACAAAGATAAATAGCATACGTTCCCTGACCTGAGACCCGTTTCACAGTACACACAGAAGTGGGATTCTAAATTATGAAAAACTTGCAACTGTGGGATTAAAGCAATGTTTGTGCCAAATTTGAATTGATGAGAAATCCGATTTATTTAAACCTTGCAAAATAGTGTAATATGAAAACTTCGTTAATTGCAAACTGTGTTTATGTTATTACCATCACCTACAGCACTAGCAAAACGAAACACAGACCTCCCTTTGTCAGTATTCTGAGAACCACTCTTGCTTACTTTTTGCATCAGAATTTCTGAAAGTGGCTTTTGGTTTTATAATCTAAGTAAGCACTGTTATTATCATTTCACATCTTATTTTTCATATCCTTTCACGATGTTACTCAGGTTCCTTAAATGGTGCTCCCAAAGCTAGTGCTGAGAAACAAACCCAAAATCAATAACTTTGGAGTAGATGTAAGATGTGATACAGAACTATGAAGGTGGGCAAACAACCACCCATACTGATGTAGAAAGAGTACTCAGCAAAATAATAAGGAAAAAGTAAAAAGCCACTTCAAAGCAGATGTGCCCTAAAATAATTATAAAATGCAATCAATCCCCCTTTGGGAAAATTTGTTTTGAATTATTTGAGTTTTAAGTTATGCAAAGTCTCCAGGAATAACACTTCCCTCATATGAAAAGCAAGTGCCCCGTACTTAAATTTTATTTCCCACAGCTCTACCTTACAATCCCTACAGTTTAGTTAGAAAAGTCTCTTTATTATTCCACACATCCTCTGCCAAGGAAACCAGCATTATTCCTTTCGCTTTCTTTTATTATGCTCCTCTTCCTGTTTTAAATATCTTCAGTCTTCCTACCCACTAATCCAAATATATGGCCTAGTTTCAAAGGCCCACTCAAGCAGTACTTCATCTGCAAAGTTGTACCTGACTTAGTAGAGCCATAGGATTTTATACTTGGAATGGGTCTTAGAGATTATCTAGTTCAAATATTTTCCAACTGCGCAACATAGAGA
Organism: Varecia variegata; assembly: GCA_028533085.1. Taxonomy (NCBI): domain Eukaryota; kingdom Metazoa; phylum Chordata; class Mammalia; order Primates; family Lemuridae; genus Varecia; species Varecia variegata. The sequence continues at coordinate 11,301,574 of CM052450.1, read as the reverse complement.
GACTTAGGAGCCTTTTGAAAGAGAGTTCGAGACGTGAAGAGATATAGAGTGGGCAGCCGAGTCCTAGGGCTCTCACCTTCTTCAATACAGTCCTGCTTTCATCATTGTACTTATTTACCTTCCTGAGAAAGAAATTGTTTGAACAATAGTTTCCAGAGCTTTAGGGGGTAAAAACCCACAGTTCAACTGGGTGAGTGAATGAACTAAGGTTGATGAAGTCAACTCTCTTATCCTGCTCCACAAATAATCGTGGGGCAATACTAAGCTAAAACCCTAGGATCTTTGCTCTCCCGGCCCAGCTACACTGATCTATTTTGTTTATCACTAAAACGCAATTTCCTGTTGATGATTGTACGGTGTCTTTCATTATTTATGCGTATGTGTCTTTTCTATCCAACATACTGAGTGTGGCTATAGCTACTCCATGCCTAGGTGTAATTTACAATCTTCCATTTTTCTCTGGGCTGAGATCTGGGTTCAGAACATCCTCACTGACTTTCCTTCCCCAAAGAATAGACATTCTTGATTTGTCTTTAAAATTAGACAAGGTAGGACTTAGAAAATCAACTCTAGGTATTGTCTGAAATACCATAAAGTGCATCTTTCATAGAAAAAATGTTGACTTGAATAGTAATCAGTACAACCATTGTTTCATAAAAAAATTTAATATTTCTGCCTAATTTGTAATTTTACCCTTGTGTTTGCAAATCTGGGTTTTATAAGTTATTTGAACTCCTTGTTCTAAATGACACTCCATTTTTTAACCTTTGAATCTTATTTCTGGGCAGTTTTCACTATTAGAAGGAAGACACTTTAACAGGTGAGCATGAAAGACAAAGTAATTTTGGTGGAGTAATTGTGGAAGACTTTGTAGAGCAAATGGCAACAGAATAGAGTTTTTATGTAAGTATAAGGAAGGAGAGAGCAGCCCAGATAGATAGTGTAGCTTAAGTAAATGTATACGCACGTAGACGTTTATCACAAATTTATAAATTCTCAGATAGTCTGGGATTAGTGAGTATTCCGGATTGGCTAGATTATAGAGCCTATGTGTATGGCTGTGTGGATGAGTGTGAAGAATGATTGTGGGAAGTTTGGTTGGAAGGGTAGGCTCAGGTCATGTTGTAAAGACCTTGAAACTATGAAAAGGAATTTGTTACGTTATGACACTTAAAAATTTTGGCTTTTATGCAAGTTATGAGTGAATGCCTTTCTATCCCTCAAATACAAATTTGTTGTATGCAGGAAGTAGTCTGTATTCATTTTTGTATATCTCTGATGTCTCACATACTGTCCCACAGTTGGTGCTTTATAGATGCTTATTTAATTTCTGAGCCAAATTTAAACAATGAGTGGCTTTAATAGAAAACAAACCACACAACTTAAAGAGGGCTATCAGGATTTCTTTGTTCTATTCTAACCCACTCAGCTACCCTCAAACATTTACTTTGTCACAAGATGCTAAGATTTCTGTCTCCAAAATGGGTTTAACATCCTTTCTAAAAGCTGCGGGAGTGTGTCTGCAAAACCTGTCAAGAAGCCCTGATGGAAGGCAGCACAGAACTGCAAGCATTATTAGAAATACAGGTGGGGTGTTCAACTCAGAACCAGCCACCTGTGCATCCTCAGTTTTCAGAGATGACTCTCACATGTCAGCCACAGTTTCCCCAAGTCACTTATCAGCCGTGCACTCCAGAGATGGAGACCATCTGGAATTGCAGCCTTTTCCATCCTAAGCTCCTCTAATTTTTCAATCACCTGCTCTGACATAAGAGTGGCTCATTTTGTGTTTATAGTGTGTCTTGTGGGCAGTTTATGGATCTGTTTCTGGCATTTTCCCTCAAATCATTTTGGGATTCACAGCATGAAGCTCGTGGGGGAGGAGGGTGCAGTGCAGGTCCAAGTACGGCTGTTTAATTTTCTGTCACAGGATTTCTATATCCTTTTGGATTTCAGAACTGGTGACACTAAAATGCTGTTTCTTTACTCAGTACATAAGTAGCAGCAAACCAATTAAGTCAACCAAATATCTGGATGATTGGGTCAGTATTAAGAAACTACTTGACACTTTGTAAGTGACTTTCATGTATATTATCTGATTTAATCCTCATTGCAATCCTGTGTAAAACATTTCCTGTTTTACAGATAGAAAACAATGTTTCACAGATTTTTTTTCTTTTTCAGGATCACAGAGCTAATAACAGCTAGCATGCAAGTTTTCTGAACCCAAAACCATGATCTTCACTATAGTATAACATATAGGAAATAATTAAAAAACAAGTATCAGCTATCTTTCAGATAAATGTCAGACTTTTATTATTTATAGAATTGAGTTATTCATAACATCGTGAAGTCTCATTCTTATGCAATAAAGTATACTTGTGAAAAAGTTCAGTTTAATTAGAAAAAAAGGTCCAAAATATCTGTAGTATTTTAAGGCAGTTTTATTACTAATAAACATGATATTTATGATAAACTAAAAAGTAAATGAATAATAAGTAAAAGAAGTAAAATAAAATGAATAATTTGCACCAGGTCCTTATTTGGTGCCTTACAGTTACCAAAGTCAAATATTGCAATAATTATTCCATCAATTTTACATATCCTATGTAAAAATTGTCATAGGTTTTATAATACTAAACAAACCTGGGTCATGTTCTGAAGTCTGGGTCATGTTCTGCCTTTCATAGTATGGTATTTGGTTTTTCTCAGTGCAGTTATGTTATATATATACTTATGTTTATATATATATGAACATGGTTCATTATGAAGCTATTAGAATCTGATCCTTATATATTAACTATCAATATTAAGCTCAAATTTTAAAGACTAAAATAATTTCAATGGCATTGGTACCAGTAATAGTATCCATTTCTGATATTACCTTCTGACTTCAGGTAATAATTTGATCTTTTGGTGCCTCTTTTATTTTTCCACCTGTAATATGAGGGGGAAAGTATTAATATGACTGTTTTCCCCATAGGTGACAATGAAAACAGGAGATGTGGACAATACCCAATGTGTGTTTGTATGCCTTGTACTATCACCATTTCCTAAATTATCTGAGGGACTATTAATAATTTAATCAAAAGAAGGTCTTTCACCTTCCTTCTATTTTATAAGAATTTACTCTGTTTTAATTTTTTTGTTTAAACTTGACATTTAATGCTTAGCTAGTATTCAAGATAGCTTCCTTTTGAATATAAGAACCTAAGGTTATAAATGCCCACCAATACATCCCGTTAGCTGTATCTCACAAGTTTTGGAATATAGTGCTTTCATTGACATTCAGTATTAAATATTTTGTCATTACCATCATGATTTTTCTTTCACAAATAATTATTTAGACTTATGTCATATCTAAGAGTCTATTACCATATCTGAGGTCAAGAAGATTTACCCCAGAGCCTGAGAAGTTAGACAGACTTCTTTGCATTTTCCTGGGGCTATCTTCAGGGATCTGTCTTCTAATTCCCGATCCTGAAAAGATTCAAGGCTGTATCTGATAGTCCTACGGACTGCTAGGGTATCACTTCAAGATTCCTTGTGGAATTGACTTTTTTGTTTGTTTCTGGCACTTAGAGATTTTCTTTTCTTTCTTTTGAGATTAGTTATATGTTTTCTTAGTGTATACGGTATTTTATCTGGTATTTTTCTGTGGTTACAGTTGAAGAGTGATCATATAAACAAATTCATGCAAAAAATACATTCTTCTTGTATTTAGTAGTGATTTAGGTTGGACCATTAAACAAGAGTAACAGCTTGGACAATTATTTCACTCTCTGATTTTATACTTTCAGATACATTTTCTAGAGTGCCTAACTCCCTTTATACCAAAATATGCAGAGATATGTACACTTTAGCTATTCAATCCTGATTAAATCTATATTCATGCCTCATATATGAACCAGGAAGTAGCCATTTTCATTCCCTATAGTAAGAAATCAGCAAGAGGAGTCCAAATGGAAACAAGCAAAACTTCACTTCAATACCATGCCCGAAACTTTCCCTCTTGCTTTCCTGCACACACAAAAGGGGTATATACCTCAAGGAGTATTTTTATGGACCGTGGTATCTCAAACTGAATCAACAATCATTTTATTACTCTCCCCTCCCCACAGCAACCAGCCATTGTGATTATCTTAAAATTTAAGTCAGATCATGTCACTCCCAGGGACTTTCCATCTCATTAAGTATAGAGCTCAATCTTTCCCATACGCCCAAAAGGACCTACAAATCTGTCCCCCGGTCCCTCTCTGTCCTCATCTCTTACCACTTTCCCGTGGCCCACTTCACTCTAACCATACTTGCCTGCTTATTGCTCCTAGATATGCTAAGTAAGATATTACCTGAGAGCCTTCACTCCTGCTGTTGCCTCTACTTTGAATGTATTAAATGAACCATTCACTCTCTAATTTTTTTCAGTACTCTGTTCAGACGTTACCTTCCATGTCAACCCAAAACATAAAATAGAAAGAAATACACATTCCCTATTCCCCTTGAACTGTTGGGGTATTTTTTCCCCTCATAGCACTTATTAGCATCTGACATAATATCCGCATATCTGTTTACTTGTTTTTTGCTTGCCCCATTTTCCATAGAATATACTTTCCAGGAGGACAAATACTTAATATGTTTTTTTTTCCTGCTACCATACTCCCAGTGTCTAGAAAATTGCCTAGTACATAAAAAGGATTAATCTGAGAAACTAAAATAATATGATAATATAATTTAAACTTTTGAAAAAACAGATAGATGTAAACAAAAAATGCTTTGAAATTATTTAAAGGATACATACACACACATATTCTTAAAAATATCGTATAAACTTTTGAGAAGAAAGTTTTAAAAAGCCATCAGCTCGTTCTCTGAGTGAGAAATATGGATTTACAAGTTTAACTGATAAAAATTCTTGTTAAGTTAAATAGTAATGGAGGAAAGGTGTTCTTTCATCTCCATAATTGCTCTAAAGAACATTCCATCTTCACTCAACACACAGAGGAAACACAAATACCCTCAATAGGGTTTCTTTATCTGAACCATGGCTGATAGGTACACTTTAGAATACAGAAGACTGAGATCCAGGGCAGTGATCTCAATGTAAACCCAAGAAAGAGAATCTAGAGGAAGATAATGTTACCCTGCTAACCTAGTTCATCTGGTCTCTGACTCAGAATAAGAATTAAAATGAAGATCGGGTGCTAAATATTCTGAAGATTTAATGTCAAGTGTTGATGGTTAAGGAAAACATTTTTTCTTTGTATGCACATTCTCAAGCCTGATTACATATTTCAGACATGAGTTAGGATTAAGTGTTAGAGAAAAATACTGCTGAAATACCAGTTGACTCCAAAAGCATTAAAACTTAAATAATAATTAATAGTAGCAAATGGAGAGAAATGAAGAGATAAAGTTACTTATAAATCCCTGGTTATCTAAGAGCACATTACTTTTACTTAGCATTAATGAGGACACAGTAATTTAAAATAAATAGTATTTGCATGAGAAAGAAAATAAAAACAGAGAGAAGAGGTGTCTTTTGATAATTAATTTCCCCAACTCAGTCAGGCGGGGGGGGGGGGATTATTAGTGGCATATGACAGAAAGAACAAGGAACTTGGAGATGTGAGCCCACCATTTACTAATTATTTAGGGGCTTTAGTTTAACATTATCACATATCAGGTCAATATATTCAGCTTGAACCATGAAATAAATCAGGTGGACACTGGATCTTTTTTCTTTAGTTCTTTTCATATAAATATATCAGCAACCTTTGCTACTCCTCCCTCTCAGTTTGACTAATTTGGCTGCTGACATTAGCCAAATCACAGCCAATCAATCTATCGTTTCATTTGCCTGCCAGAAACAAGAGTCTAAGTGGGAGTAAAATAATTCATCAGCACTCAGGTTCCATCGGAGACCATTTGTAAGAAGAAATTAAAGGAAGATTCTCTCAGCCCCCTCTTCTGCATACGTACTCTCCATCCTTTTCCACTTCACTTTATAAATTTTAGGATAGATAAGTGATAACACAAACAATCTGCCCTAGTCTCTGAGTGAATAATAAGAGAAGCGGTCAGAATGAGGAAGTCTAGGTTTTCATTCCTAAGTGGATTTCCTCGGCCACTCCTGTGATACATCTCCCTCTATTTCTGCAGATTTATATTTTGTATGCCGAATTTTCATGGCTCTTTTTTTTAGTCACTTGAAAAACAACAGCATTCAACTGGTATCTGATGGCTAAAATTAACATTTCTCCCTTGATTCTATGTTCATATTCTATTCCTCTCAAAAAGCAAACCCCTGTTGACAGAGAAGAGTTCAATTTGATTTGTGCAACTGGATTCCATTTGTGAAACCCTAATAATTATTTGTCTCTTCTGACAGAGGCTGAACAGTGATGGCAGAGTCAACATCACAATCAGCAAGAAGAGAGATAAATACAGCAGTTAGTACTTGTCTAAATTATCTCTCAACAAAATGTCCTCACATATAGCTTTATGTCACTTAAGTTGGTATGTACCACTTAAGATATCAAAGTATTCTGCTAGTGAAAAAAGCCAAGAAATAACCTTAAAATCCCAGTTATTTGGGATTTGAAACCAAAGATATTTAAGATGAGGTTAAAAGTTAAACACATACATATATATATGCGTTATTTGTAGAATAAGCTTTCTACATCAACAAAGGAGCACAGTGTTTCCACTGCAAATTAATAGGTCATAAAATCAGTAGGCTTTTCATGAAAATAATTTTTAAAAATGGGGGCAGAAACAAATTCAATCTTTTAAGAATATTTTGCCTTTAAAACAACTTTCTCTAAAATCAGCTAAAGTGAAATATAAGTTAACTCTGATTCTACGAGTTCAGTGGAGTCAAATTTAACTTGAAAACATCTTTCATTTCTATAGCTACTTTATTATATTTATACAAGACTACAAAAAATTAATTGGGTGATTTAAGTGAGTCAACTGTCACATATATTACGAGCTCTGCATGCATCTATTATGAAGCAATACTGACTATGAGTTCAGCCTTTTACCAACTTATTTAGCCAAGGTTGCTAGAAGTTACTTAATGAGCATGAACACACAAACTTTCAATAAACCTACAAGAGAAAAAAGTGGCCCATGACCTAAAAGAACCCCTCTGTTAGGCCAGGGAGATGATGGAGTATGTTAAGTCACCAGGCCCTCTGTGTGATGCTTGTTCATGCTGCCAAGGCACGTGTGGGAAATTTGCAGAGCTTGGGGGGAGGGGTGAATAAGAGAAGGTCAGTTTCTAAAAATTCATCTCACAGCACGTATCAATTATTTTAAAAAAAAGCTTGGAAGAAGTACTTTTTCCCAATTAAAACTTAAGAATTTAGGAATATGTGTAGCATCTAGAGTATGACCTCTCAGTACCTAAGCTGTTCCTTAATTACACTTGGCAATCTGTATTTATTCTTCCAGTCAGGAAGAAAGCTTTAAAATTACCTATTGAATGTATGGAAGGCTTAAAGAGTAGCAGTTCAAGAATCAGGCACAACTGGCTTGAATCCTGGCTCCATCATTTATAAGCTATGAGGCATCGGGCAAACTACTTAAACTCTTGAAGCCTCAGTTTCCTTATCTGTTAAATGAGTACAATAAATAATGCCTCCTGAAGAGACAGTTGCAAGGTTAGATAAAATAAAGCAAAAGGTAATACACTGTAATTTCCTCAAGTATTGCCATTTACACTTGTCAGGCTTCTCAGTTTTAAACCCCTCATATATCTATAAATTTTTAAAAATAAATTTGAAAATCAGTCAAAAAAGAAACCATAGTTGAAACTATAAAATACTTTGAAATGAATGAGAATGAAAATACCAAAGCATAGAATGAAGCAGAACTAGTATTTTGAGGGAAATTTATAACCTTAAAGTGTTTGTTTTAGAAACAAATTAAGTCCAGTTAAGAAGTTAAGAGAAGAACAATAGAATAAACATACTAATAGCAATCGATGAATGGAAAACAGATATAATGGGAAGTATAAATTAACCAAAAGTTGGTTACTTGAAATAATAAAATAGGCAAATCAATCAAGAAAGATAAAGAAGTCTCTCAAATACACAACTTTAGGAATGAAGATATAGATATATCACAAAACAACAGATTTAAAAATAAGAAAGCAAAATTAATAATATAAAGCCAATAAATTTGAAAATTTAGATTAAAGTAATTTCTACAGTATCAGAAAACTGAAAGTCACCCAGAGTCCAACAGGAAAATACATTAAAAATTGTGGTATAGACACATATTTGAATATTATATGACAGCAAAACAAAAGAATTGCAGCAGCCTGCGATAACATAAAGGAACCATAGAAGCATAATGTTGAATAAAAAAAGCAAGATCCAGAAGACTATATACAGTTTACACATATATGCATATATGATAAAACTATATTTAAAAAGTAAGAATACACCTAAAATTCACAGGGAATATGGGGGAAGCACAGAAGCTATGAAAAAGACCCATCTATGTTTAATATATGATTTTAAAGCCCTCATTAAGATTTTTCTAAATTAAGCTACATTATCCAGTGAAAATGTCTCTTCATCAAGCAATATTCTTATAATATATTCTTCCCATGCACCCCAATATCCTCCTCTCCTTTTTCAGGCTACTGCTGCATGAGGAGCTGAGCCAGAGACAGACAAGGTGAACATAATTTTAAATGCTGAAAACAATAACAAAGAAACAATCAGGTAAAAGAAATAAAGTTAGCAAATAAGCCATTCCATATGTGGCTGACTTTTGGTGAATTGCCATAGAACAAGATGAGAGCAGAAGTAGAGAAAACACTCAGGAGGCTTTTGTGATGTTCTGGGTAAGAGATGGTATGATGGTGGCCTGGAATAGGATAAAAGGGTGGATGTGGAGGAGAGTGAACAGATTGAAGAGGTATTTTGTAGTTGCCATCACCTATCATCGCTGTCATGGCAGTTGCAGTAACAGTAGTAGAAGTATTCTCCTCATAGTAATCAACCAATCCAACTGACGATTCTCCCGCTGTTGACAGAGCCTAAATCAGGTGAACAGGTACTATCCGTCCAGCCTGGGGTGCTTACATCACTTGATCGTTGGCTATTGCACTCATCTCCTCAAAAGTGCTGTGGTCTCCAAGCTTCATATACCTGTCTTCTTCATTTCTTTATTTAATAGACTTTCCTGACCCTGATCCAGTTCTCAATTTCTCTACTCAGTTCTGAAGCTCTTGCCATTACTCCTTCTCAGTCAGTAAATTCCCTTTATTCCTTACCCTTGGTCAGAATGTTCCTTTCATTTTTCAAGGCTTTATTGAGGTATAAATGTTATGCAAAAAAAAAACCTGCACATATTTAATGTACATAACTTGACAGGTTTTAACATGGGATGTCTTTCCATTTATTAGTATCTTTTTTTATTTCTTTCAGTATTGTTTTGTAGTTTTCAGTGCACAGGTCTTTCACTTCTTTGGTTAAGTTTATTCCTAAGTATTTTATGCTTTTTAATACTATTACAAATAGGATCATGTTCTTATAGAAGTTAGCTTATAGAAACACAACTAATTTTTGTGTGTTGATTTTGTTTCCTGTAACTTTTCTGAATTTGTTTAACTCAGTATCCAAATTGTTGGTGTGTAATTGTTGATTGCAGTCTCTTGTGATCCTTTTTATTTCTATGGCATTAATTGTAATGTGCCTTCTTTCATTTCTGATTTTTTTAATTTGAATCTTCTCTCTTTCTTAGTTAATCTAGCTAATGGTGTGACAATTATGTTTTCAAAAAAATCAGCTCAATTTCATCAGTGTTTTCTATGTTTTTTCTGTTCTCTATTTCATGTATTTCCACTGTAATCTGTATTATTTGCTTCCTTATGCTAACTTGAGGCTTAGTTTGTTTTTCTTTTTCTAATTCCTAGACGTGTAAAGTTAGGTTCTTTATTTGAGAGCTTTCTTCTTTTTTAATGTAGGCATTTCTTGCTATAAACTTCTCTCTTAGTACTGCTTTTGCTGTGTCTCACAATTTTGGTATGTTGTGCTTTCCTTTTCATTTGTCTCAGGATATTTTCTTATTTCTCTTTTAATTTCTTTTGTGACCCATTTATTGTTCAGAGTGTGTTGTTTAATTTTCACATATTTGCAAATTTTTTCAATATTTCTTCTACTGATTTTTAATTTTATTTCATTGTCATTGGAAAAGGTACCTGGCATGATTTCAATCTTCTTAAATTTTTTAAGACTTGTTTAGTGACCTAACACGTACTATATCCTGGAGAATTTTGTACATTCACCTCAAGCACACATGGATGGAGTGTTATCTATATTTCTGTAAGCTTCACTTGGTGTACTGTTTTGTCCAAGTTGACTGTTTTGTTATTGTTTTTTTCCCCCTCTGGCTACTCTATTCATTACTGGAAGTAGGGTATTGAAGTTTCCTACTATAATATTCCTATTTCTCATTTCTCTCAATGTTTGCTTTATATAGTTAGGTGCTTTGCTGTTGAGTGCATATATGTTTATAATTGTTGTACCTGCCTGATCATTTGTTCTTTTTATCACTGTACAGTGTCCTTCTTCATCTCCCGTGACTTTTTTATGCTATTAAAAATAATAATTATATCATAAAGAAAAGAGAAATCGAGTGATACCATAACTCCATTTTAGATATTGATCCAAGAAGAAAACCTCCAACTTCAGGCTACCTAATATCCATTGAAATTCAGCTGAGGATATTAAGGCTGCCCTCTTTCTTTCTTATTCATTGATTCAATCAAGAAATGCTTATTAAATACCCAATATATGTAAAGCACTGGAGATACTAAAGTGAACAGAACAATTTGCCTGCTTTCATGGAGCTTATATTCTAGTGGAGAGAGATCAATAAGCAAATAAAGAAATAAATATGTACTAAGTCATAAGCACTAAAGAGAAAAATAAAGCAGAATGATTTCTCCTGACACCCTCAGATTTTCCTCTGGATTCAGCTATTTGCATTCCTTTCACCCTCAGTTGAATTGTTTTTATTTGTTGTACTTTTGGTGCAATGTGATCAATATATACTGAAGGATCCATAAGAAATAATTTCACAGAAGTCATATGTGCAAAAAAAATAGATGAGACAAGTTCACATCTAGTTAATTTTACATTCTAAAAATCTTATTTAACAAATACTTTTATTGCACTTAATGTGTTCCAGACACTGTTCTCTGTGCTTTATAAAAAGTTACTCATCTAATTCTCATAATGATCTTATGAAATAGGTACTATCATTATCCCCATTTTCAGATAGGCAGAGAAGTGCAGAAAGATTGAGTACTTGTCCAGCTCTCTCATAGACACTAAATGCTGGAGGTGAACAGCTGGCTCTAGAGTTCATCCTGTAAACTTCTATTTTATGGTGCCTTCCTTGCAGCAAGAAAGCTTTGATAGGGATGACAGCATTTTAGATAGATTTCAGCAGTGTTATGTAGAATAGGCATATTCTAGGAGAGGTAATAAAGAGAAATACATAAGTTTAAGAAGAAAGAATGTTATTAATACATAGGGAAATAACACTTTAACAATACAAAGAGAAATTAACAAAAAACATTTAATTTTTTAATGAATATTTATTAATAGCCTATAAATAGGAATAAAAATGGTGAGGCAGGCCAGGCACGATGGCTCATGCCTGTAATCCTAGCACTCTGGGAGGCCGAGGCGGGAGGATTGCTTGAGCTCAGGAGTTTAAGACCAGCCTGAGCAAGAGTGAGACACTGTCTCTACTAAAAATAGAAAAAATTAGCCTTGCATGGTGGTGTGCACCTGTAGTTCCAGCTTCTTAGGAGCTGAGGCAGGAGGATTGCTTGACTCTAGGAGTTTGAGGTTGCTGTGACACCATAACACTCTAGCCTGGGCAACAGAGCAAGACTCTGTCTCAAAAATAATAATAATAATAATAATAATGGTGAGCCAGAGGCAAATATAGCTTGCAGACATGTTTTTGTCAGTGAGAAAAGTGTTTTGCATGTGCATGATTTTGGGCAAAAGATGCCATCCTGTTGCAGGCTCACTATTTCCGACAGGTTTAAGAAGGGCAAGGTGGCTTTACTCATTTATGTCATCTGCCTGGCCCTTGAAAACATTCTCTGTCCCTTGACCAGGGATATCATTAAGTGCTGGGATTAGAGAGAAATAAGCCCCAGTTCTTGTGCTTGAATAGTTCACCTATATTCATTCATTCATTCATCATTCATTCTTCAATCCATCAAACTTCTTTTAAGCGTCTAATGTATGCACGATTTGACCAGGTACAGGACTATATGGTAAGCTAGACCAGTACTCTCTGCTTTTTTGAGGCTTACATTTAGCTTTCTAGCAGGAAAAACAAACACGAACCTATTAATTTTATGACTAATTATTAAGCTACTCTTATTCTTAATTGTCATAAAGGACAAATGTAATCATTGAGGAGATAATAAACACATAATGAAAATTTAGAGAGGTAAACAATAATAGTAATAATCATAGGAGACTGAGAGAGCATAGAAGAGGGTCGCCAAACCCAATCTCTGTAAGTTTGAGTGTGGGGAAAGGGCAGGTAGAGTCAGAGAAGAAATCCCAGAGAAGTAATCCATCTTAAACAAATTATTAAGATAAGAAAGAAGGAGGAGATCCCAGTTTCCATTATCATCTCTCCATGAGGGCTGCAGGGAGAATTACAGAAAACAATTATTTTCTACTCCAAATTATTTTATTTTTCTGGCATATAACTTTGTCCCAATTTTAATATTCCGCTCATCTCCATATGAATCTAGAAGAGTGTGCAGCAAAATGTGCACTGGTGGCACCACCCTTGCTCCATCTGTTTCTAATTAGGTAATTCAGGCTCTGCCTGGATGAATGACTTAGCATGACTCTGCAGCCTAAATCTCTTTTAAAGGAGCCTGATTATTTTATGATAAAAACAAGTTACACAAAACAAAGCTAATCCATACCCTGTTGAGAAAAAAACATATATTTCTTTATCCACGAACAGAAAGGTTAAATGACTGTGCAAAGTGCAGGCACTGACAGCTGGATTTTAGATTCCGTATTTATTTTTAAGCGAAGAGCACGCTTTCTGATAAGTAAAATCTGAGTTTGCATTTTCTGATTTTCTGAGGGCTTTTCCTGTAGCGCATTTTCTTTCAGCAGCCTCCTTTGTTCATTTTTGTGAGTTAAATCCAAGTCGCAAATAAATGGATCTGTCATCATTTCTCAGAATGTGTTGTTTTCAACATGACCTGCTGATTTTCCCAAGAGCTCACTGTTATTGTGGAGTCATGGTAGCATGGCCCATCAACCCCTTCTGCTTGCTTTTTGGCCACCGAACCCCTTGCCTTTCCTTTGACCTCCACCCAAGTATATAGCCTTGCATCATTCTTTTCTCCAGATGTCTCTCCTTTTTTTTGATTCAAGTCCAAGGTATTTTAACTTGAATTTCTTAACTTCTCCCAAGAATAAAAACAGCTGCTGGAAAAAAGCCCAATCTTGCACAGTGCAATCTAGGTAGCAGAACTCCCTCACGTGCGTGGCAACTTCGCTGTCACATTTCCGAGAATGGCCCCTATAATTTTCTTTTACTGCCCCTGGCGTTATTGAAAAATTAAATGAGATCAAATATGTGGGATTGCTTGTATAGTATAAAAATATTGGGGAGGGATAACGTTATGATGGCTTCATTCTTTATTTGAATTAGCTTTGTTAATCTGACAAGCAATAATTTGAACAGAGGGTTTGTCTGATTGTGATATAGATCTATCAATTGATTGATGTGACAGCTACTTTTTTTAGTGCAAGACTGGTCTTAAGTATCATCTCCTCTAGGAACCAACTGTGAACCTTGATTCTCAACTTGGCTACACATTAGAACCAGCAGGGGAGCTTTTGAAAGATCCTGATGCCCAGGCCACATGTCTCAGAACAATACATTAGAAATTCTGGAAGTTGGGGCCAGGCATTAGATTTTTTTAAAGTATCCCAAGGAATTCCAGTGTGTGGCCAAGGATGAGAATCACTGGTCTGTGCTCCTAAACACTGTGTGCAGACCTTTGTCACAGTACTTGGCATGTTATATCAAAACTGTCTGTCCGTGTGTTCATCTCCCCTCCTGGACCCCGGATTTCTCAGAAAGAATCATGGCCTTTTGATTTATTTTATTTATGTTCATTTTATGTCAAGTCCAGAGCCTAGCACAATGACTACTACACAATAAGCGTTCAGTAAATGTTGAATGAAATGGAAGAGCATTTCCAAATTGCTCCAAATTCTCCTGGATGATTTTTCCTATTACCACTGATCAGAAAAAGGCTAAAAGAGTAGTTGGGAAAAGATGATTGGGTAAAAATTGAATTTTTGTTCATTTTGCATATTTAATCTATTGGCTGTGAATTTTAAAGGATAGTTGGAAAAAACTATAAAAATTTCATCCCTGAGAGAAGAACATCTTTTTGATATGCAGTGTTTAACTTTTAGAGTGAAAGTCCTTGAACTGAAAAACAGGTGACAAATTTATGAATAAGTTTTAACAATTTTGAAAGAAATTTATTAGCATTCTTTAAAGACAATTTTTTCCTAGTATTCTAAAGCCCTGGTCCTTGTACTTTAGTATGCTTACGAATAACCTTGAGAGTTTGTTAAAAAATTCAGGGTCTTAGGCATTAGTCCGCAGAATTTCATGTTGAGGAGATCCGAGGTGCAACAAAGGCATTTGGGTAGGTGGTTGTGGGTTTTTTTTTTCCTATGCCTAAAATATGTTTTATTCTCTACATAAATTTACACTACTCTAGGCTCCAAGATGTATGTTGGAAAAAATAAGGTCAGAGATTACCATTTTTAAAAATAAGATACAACCATCAAAATACTAATGTCAGAATATTTCTATGGTTAAAATATTTTCAAGACCAGTATTCTAAACCACATTAATGGCTGTATTTTATATTAAATAAATATAAGACACAGTTATTCAAATGCACAGATAATTTTGTGGACCACACAAGATTAAATTAATACAGTTACAATGAGTTAGGTCTCTCTCCCTTTTAAAATCATTTCCCTTCAAGCCAAGGCTCTTGTTGTTATACAATTTGATTTGTTCTCAGCTCAAACCAGTTGCCAGTGATCACCAATCCTGCAAGAGCAATTATCAAATATACTAGTATTCTTAGTTGGGATAGCAGAGTCCACTCTACCTATGTTAAGAAGAAAGGGATTTGTTACGAGTTTGGGTGGCTCGCAGAGTCACCGTGAGGCTGAGGAAACAGACTTTAGGCTAAGTTCCAAGAATGGCTCCCAGGATCATACTCCCGACTGGCCCACCAAGGAAGTTCATGCTTCTGCCAAAATAAGGAAGCTGGAGATTCAGAAAGCTGTGATTCCAGCTCAGCCACAGTCTGCTCTGAGAAAGGGAGGTTTCATAGCTGTCAGTTTTCTCTGCAGGATTCAGTTCCTAACCAAAGTCTTCCTCAGGTGCATTTGGCTTATAGAAACTGAATTAAATGTTTGATCCCAATAGAAAGGGATTCTACCTTGGAAAGTGGGATTTACACTGTAGGGAACTATGCAAATGTAGAAATGGTGATCCCAAAATTTGAGGTATTAATAGTTTATGCTCAGGCCAGGCGCGGTGGCTCACGCCTGTAATCCCAGCACTCTGGGAGGCTGAGGCGGGTGGATCGCTCAAGGTCAGGAGTTCGAGACCAGCCTGAGCAAGAGTGAGACCCCATCTCTACTAAAAAAATAGAAAGAAATTATCTGGCCAACTAAAAATATATAGTCGGGCATGGTGGCGCATGCCTGTAGTCCCAGCTAGCTACTCAGGAGGCTGAGGCAGGAGGATCGCTTAAGCCCAGGAGTTTGAGGTTGCTGTGAGCTAGGCTGACACCATGGCACTCACTCTAGCCCGGGTAACAGAGCGAGACTCTGTCTCAAAAAAATAAAATAAAATAATAGTTTATGCTCACTGTACTAGGTAAGTTATGACAACTTTTTGCATCCTGGAAAATTCTTAAATGGTTTCTGCTTTTTGTTGAGTATCCTGATATAAAACATAAGAATCCCTAAGTATTCCTCTAAGTATCATGGCTGCTTCAAAATCAATAATTGTAAATTTTAAATTTCACTTGGAATGTCCATTTTACTCTTGGAGATGATGTGTTTATCCTGGTTTTGTATGGGTAATAAAATAGATTTTGATAGAAATGTTTAAATCAGAGGCTTCATGTAGATACAGTTTAGACTGGTACTTCACCTTCAAAAGTAAATAGAATTTTTTTTCTCATTTTGTGAATTAAGAGTATATTAAAATGTTCAATTATCGGGAGGGAATAAGGGACAAAAAAGGGACAAAAATTTTATCTATTAATAAAAGGTGGGCTAGAGATATAATAGCCAATGAAGGTTTGCCCTTTAATTTAATAATGTATACCTATAGCAAAGAGGGCAAAATGTGACATGTTTATTAACATTACCCTATATTTACTAGTACACAACGATGACTCATAATAATAAAGAAAGAAAGAAAACAAAGAAAAGACCATTTGTTTTAATTTAGACCAACCCACCTGACATTTGGGACATATGCCAATTAAATAAATGACAAAATTTAGCCAAATGTGATGATTTTGTAAAGCATCATGGGTTTCGTTTAAACAAGAAGGGAGGTGACTTGAAACTAATACTAGGCTTAGCTCATTGCCTCTCTCGTGTGAATTATCTAGTGCAAATACAATGCATGTGAAGAGCTTCTCAGAGTCCATTATCACTTGCTTTTGGAATCTCTGTATGTGCACTTGATGAAAACTTTCCAAACTGTTTCATGAAACCCAGTCTGCTCAAACTCCATTTTTGGTGAAAGATTTCTCTTTCTTTACTGCATCACCTGTTCAAGATTGTGAAGCAGTCAAAAATCTTTATTCTCAGTGAACTCAGTATCCCTTTCTGAGGGTATAACTAGCCCCTTTGCTCTCACCTACGGGAGCAGGATCTTTATATGTCTGCGTTCTTCCTTATCACAAATTTATTCTTTGATTTCATTCAGACTCAGAAAAAAAATGACTGATAGCTTAGGTTTCAATATTTTATGAGAAGCTAACAGAGCCAAGTCTTGCACTTAAAAAAAAAAAGACACTAATGATAGTCTAGGATATCACCTAATAAATAGGAAGATTTTAATGTTGGTTTAGGAGAGAATTAGACAAATATATACAGGATATATGTCTTCATTTACATGTGAAGTTGGATGTGTTTATAAAAGAACACAGATAATGCAATTGCCTTTTCAAAAAGTCTTAAGCCACATCTTTTTATAAACAAATAATTCTTAAAGGAATAAATTGGTATTCCCCTCTATCTACCCCATCCCCATTATCACTGACTTAATTAAATCATTGCTATATAATCTATTGTAAGGCAAAAAGCCTCCTAATAAGATTTCAAGTTTCCAAGCCCTGCATGTTACCACCAGAGTCATCTTCCAAAAATAAAAATTATATTTGATCACTTCTCAAAATTCTTCAAAGATTCCCAGTCACCTAAAGGATAAAGCCCAGATTTCGTAGCATGACATAGAAACTCTTTGATTAATATAACTACAACCTATTCGACCCTATTCAGTCATGTACTCTAAAGATTTTCACTCAGAAGACAATTTTACCAAGACTTGGAATTGATCCTATCTGAGACAATTAATCTTTTTGGGAGGATCAGATGCTTAGCATCTAGAAATAGTCTCGCTTCCCTAAGACTGGTAATTGGTATATCTTGAGTTAACCTCCAGCATGTACGAGCCCAGCAAGATGCAGCTTTCTTACTGACCTTCCAATATTTGTCTAATCCTTATTACTGTTTTTAGGCTTTAATTTCTTGGTTTACCCTCTACTTTTACCACCAGGACTCTAGCTTTGTCCTGAAGGTCAGCCTACTTGAATAGGTCTGCAGCATCCTATAAAACTATGGCAAGAGTCATATGACTGGAACTTCACTGTGGCTGGAGATCTTAGATAGTCACTTACATGGACATTGTTGTCACCACCATCTTGAGATTCTTGTTGCTATGCTCTGTGCAATAGGTCAGACCCTTAGCCCATCAGTGCTAACCAAGATAGCACCAAATGAGCCCTCTGAAGCCAGAGCATGGTGAAGTTAATTTCCCTAATCCTAGCCCTACCTGTTCTAGGATTACTGCATCTTTACCAGTTTGTGCCTAACAAATCCCAGCATACTTTGGGCATAGTCCAAGTAAGTTACAGTTCTACAGTCTAGATCCTGACTCTTGAATGCAACATGATGCTCTTTTAACATCCATGCAGACCAATGTTATTTGCTCTTCTTAGACATGCCTCACCTTTGTCCAATCATCCAATTCCTATCAATCTTTCAAATGACACTCCATGAAGTCTTCATTAAACTCTTAAAACTTTCTCCCACATGGCATGTGCCTTGAGTAGAAAACTTCTCAGATTGCATTGTAATTTTTTTATTCTCACATATGTTTACCCCAAAAGGACTGAGACCTCAAGAACTAGCTTAGCCCTTAACAGCTCCATCCTCACTCACAGCTGAGACCATATGTGCCCTATAAAAATGTCCCTGGGGCTACTCCAACATTTCATGGAGTATATCCAGAATCCACTCCCACTCTTTTGTACAAATCCCTTGTTCTGGTCTAATACTCACTTGCCTCAGATCCAAATGCCTTATTCCTGGATAAACTGGTGCTGTCTGCCCCTATGCCTTGCTTCTTAAGGTTGAGCCCTTACACTGCCCCCCTGGCTTTTGATTTCAGTTCTATCCTGGGATCTACTTGAGCTCCTTGCTCTTACATCCTCTGGCCGGAAACACCCAGCCTGTATCGAACCCAGTCTCCAGGAACTCTGACTTAGGTCCTATTTGTCAAGGCAGGGAGTTTTGACAAAATAAACAAACATATTTGTGGTTTATAAAGTTTTTCCTAATGAACGAGAACAATGATTTTCCCTTCATAAGAAGCACTTACTGACTTATGTTTTGATAAATCAAAACAGAGTGATAAGATAATCTGCTCTGCAACACAGGATTTCTAGCCAGGGAAAGGGTTCCACAGATGAAATCCAAAGTGACATGATGTTAAAATGAAGACCACTTCAAATGTTAATTTATTCAATGAAAAAGATGACCACAATAGGAACAGTCATGGAAATACTTTAATCATCACTTCACTCCTCACACACCCCTATACTGACCTTTCTAAGCTCTGCACACATGTTATTGTTTTCTCATGCTATTGAACCTTCTATAAAATCTGCCTAGAATACTCTTCCCTCTATGTCATATCGTTTTCAGCTTGCAAATTTGGGATAAATATTATTTACTCTTGGAATTCTTTTTTGACTTCCTAATTGTACACAGTGCTCCTCTCATTAAAGATATTTCTTGTTATTTTATTTGCAATTCCTTCTAGACTTTAAACTCAGTTGAGACAAGCGTTGTGAGTCTAAATACATGAGTATTAGTACAGCATGTAGCCCATAGTTCATGCTCAGTAAATATTTGTTGAGTGAATGAACAATGATAATTGCTATCACTTATATATGATGTGGCTCATTGCAGGAAGAATGACACTATGTATACAGGTGGAGCTGAAACAGACTAGATGTGTTCACTATGGTGGGAGAAGATATAAAAAGGCCATTGACCTAGAGAAGACACTGAGTTGAGACTGTGACGAGTGGCAGATTTAATTACCAGAAGAAAGTTTTGGTATCAAAAGCTATAGCTAAGATAACAGAAGACATCTCTGTTGGCAGATGAGACCCTGGCAATAAGGAGTTTGGGATAAGGCATTAGTATAGGAATTTGGGATGATAAGGAGTTTGGGATAAGTCCATTAATATAGGCAGGTAGTTAACTTCAGAGCTACCTTAAAGGAAGTAATAAGAAAATAGTGAAAAAATTATAATATTGAGAAGGAGGGAATCTCTCCCAACTCATTCTATGAGGCCAGTATCACCTTAATCCCAAAGCCAGGAATGGACACAACAAAAAAATAAAACAATAGACCAATTTCCCTTGTGAATATAGATGCAAAAACCTTCAATAAAATACTAGCAAACCTAATTCAACAGCACATCAAAAAAATAATCCACCAGGACCAAGTGGGCTTCATCCCAGGAATTCAAGAAAGGTTCAACATACATAAATCAATAAATGTAATTCACCACATAAACAACAGCAAAAACAAGGACCATATGATCATATCAATAGATGCAGCAAAAGCACTCAACAAAATCCAGCAACCTTTCCTAAAAAAATCTTCAACAAACTAAGCATAGAAAACACAGTATATGAATATTATCTTCAGGAGATACGAAAGGATTATTAAGATCAATTTACATAGATAAAACAGAAAAAGTTATCAAAGAATGACTCTACAAAAATTTAATGGAACCAGATGTTTCCTGGGAGAATTCTACCAGACATTTAGAGACCAGTGTTGGGAGAATCAATCTGCCATGGACTTTGACCTTTCCTGGACATTCTCACTTGGTATGCCAAGACTGCAAGACCCTGACCACTCTTTACTTGGGCTGTTTCTCAGGATTGTTTTTGCAGTGAACAATTCTGGAGGATTAAGTAACTTCCTCCCCCAGACCAAGAGCAGGTTAGATTCCATTTATTATAAAAGCAGTGGATCTTGCAAGCTCAGTGTTCGTCTGCCATAATGCAACCCACTATGATTACCAGCATCAATCTAGATTCAACAGCATTGCCCCTTTGGTACTTATGGGGAATTGAAAGTAAAATGAATCTCTAGCTACTGTTTTTGCCAATAAAGTCCTTTGTCTCTGACCCAAGAATCTCATGTCTTCTCCTAGTATCCATAAAATGTAACAGGCTAGTTTATTAGCTTATAAATAGGATAAAATCTCAGACACTGTACAGTTGTTGACAACCAAATAGTTCCAATGCTACATAAACCATTTTAGAACATGAAAAATAAAACTCCTAAATTCTTTTTATAAAACAAATGTAACATCAGTAGCTTAACCTAATAAACAAAGCACAAAAATGAAAATTGCAGGCCAATACTCTTATGCATATTGATGCAAAACTAACACATGAAATATTTATCGACTCTAATACCACATTATGAGAATAATCCACCACCACAGCTAAATAGGATTTATATCAGTAGTGTAAGAATTGTTTAATAGTAATATTAATATTAGGAAATCTAATAATATAATCTAATGCAGTAATAGACCTAAGAAGAAAA
>CM052450.1:11205702-11280189 GCA_028533085.1 Varecia variegata | reverse complement strand
ACTACAGGCATGCGCCACCATGCCCGGCTAATTTTTTCTATATATATTTTAGTTGGCCAGCTAATTTCTTTCTATTTTTTAGTAGAGACGGGGTCTCGCTCATTGCTCAGGCTGGTCTCGAACTCCTGACCTTGAGGGATCCACCCGCCTCGGCCTCCCAGAGTGCTAGGATTACAGGCGTGAGCCACCGCGCCCGGCCTAGAGGCATTACTATTAAGGAAAGGAATAAGGTATGGATGCCTACTA
This sequence comes from Varecia variegata, assembly GCA_028533085.1. Lineage (NCBI taxonomy): Eukaryota > Metazoa > Chordata > Mammalia > Primates > Lemuridae > Varecia > Varecia variegata. The sequence goes on along the minus strand of CM052450.1, from coordinate 11,279,943 downwards.
TCTCCACCAAAACTTACAATGATACTAAAGGTATTATTAAATGCAATCAGACATGAAAAAACAACCAAGACATAAAAGTTGGGGAAAAACTATTTTCAGATAACAAGAGAATATAGGTGGAAACACAGAAAAATGGATAATAAAACTAAAACAATAAAAGAATTCAGTCACATCAGCAGAATATAAAATGAGCACACAAACATTAAAGACTTGTTCACAAATAATAAGGTAGAAGATGTAACAGAAGAGAAAATTCCACTAACAATATTTTCATAAAAATGAATGAAACAGGAATAAACGTACAAGAAATGTGCAAAGCCAACATGAAGAAAACTACAGTAGTCCCCCCTTACCCATGAGGAATATATTCTAAGACCCAGTGTATGCCTGAAACCACAGATAGTACCGAATCCTGCATGTAGTATGCAAGAATTTCTTTTTCCTTCTTCACAATTTCACGGGTGACAGAAGATTCATTCTTACCAAAGATCTTAGCAACCTCAGTATACGATATTTTTTTTCTTATTAAGAATTTCACATTTTCCCTTAAAATAAGCACTTTTCAGCTTCTCTTTTTGGCATATCTGAATTGCCAGCATCACTACTTTTGCACTTTGGGGCCATTATTAGATAAAATAATGGTTACTTGAACATAAGCACTGTGACACTGCAACAGTTGATCTGGTAACTGAGGTGGCTATAACAGGAAGGCAGCATGGGCAATGTGGATCTTCTGGACAAGGGGATGATTGACATCCTGGGCAGGACAGAGTGGGATGGCATGAGATTTCAGCATCACGCTACTCAGATGGTGCACAATTTAAAATGTATGGATTGTTTATTTCTGGAATTTCCCATTTCATGTTTTCAGACCACAATTGAACTCACATAATTGAAATCACGGAAAGTAAAGCTGTGGATAAAGTGAGACTACTGTATAAAACACTTTTGAAGGACCAAAAGTAGACATGAACAAATGGAAGGATCTCCCCTGGTCTTAAATAATACATCAATTGTATCCACTCTCCCAAAGTTAATTTATAAGTTAAATATAATCATAATAAAATACCAAGGAATTTTTTTCCTTTGAGCTAGGCAAGGTGATATTAAAATTCATATGAAGAAATAAGCACAAAGGGAAATCCAGGAAAACATTAAAAAGAAAGGGATATGAGGGAGAATTAGCCATACAAGATATTAGAACATAATACAAAGCTCCTTTAACAGCATTATCCAATGGAACTTCTGTGATGATGGAAATTTTTTATATCTGCACCAATATCATAGCCACTAGCCACATGTGGCTAAATGAATGTACTTAAAATGTAGCTAGTGTAACTAAAAAACTGAATTTTTAATTTTATTTATTCACAGTAAAGTTAAATTTAAATAGCCATATGTAGCTAATGGCTACTGTATTAAATAAGCATAGCTTTGTAATTAAATAAGTATGGTACTGGTGCATGAATAAGGCCAATTAAGTAGAATATCAGGTCTAGCAATAGATTATCTCTCTCTGTCACTCTTTCTCCCTCTTTTCCTCTCTTTTCTTCTCTTCCTCCTTCTCTCCTTTCTTTTTGTCTCAGTCCCTCTCTCTCTCTCTGTTTCTCTCTGTTTCTCTCTCTCTCCCACAAAAGGCATTATCAATGGGGCAGGGAAGAACTTCTTACTACGTGGTGCTGGAACAACTGGATAGTCATTTAGTAAAAGATAAAACTGGATTCATTCCTCACACCATGATCAAGAATAAATTCCAAATGTATTAGAAATAAATGTAATGAACATAACCACACAAATACTAGAAGGAAATATGGGTGAATTCCACCTTATTAACCCTGTTACAGAGGGAAACTTTGTAACTAGGACTTAAAAATCTAGGGGCAATAACAGAAAGGATTAATAAATTTGACTATATAAAAAAATAACAGAAAAAACTTTTGAATGGCAAAACAAATGAATAAACAAAAACCACCAGAAAAAAAATTCAACAATGAATAGCAAATAGAAAAAAAATTGTAAAAAATACGAAAGAAAACTACTAACATCCTTAATATGTAAAAAGCTTTTAATTTTGAGAAAAAAATATGTTTAAAATCTGATGAAAAATGGACAAAGACATAAAGATATAGTTAACCAAAAAGTAGCCCCTAAATGTATGACTAGATGTTCCAGTTTACTCATAGAAGGAATAATGCACACTAAAACTCACTGAGATAACTTTACTCCTCCATCATATGGGCAAAACCTCAAAAGCTTACAATAAATACACTGTCGGCAAGACCCTCTCATACATTGCTGAAAGGAAGGCAAAATGGCACAACTCTTATGGGAGAATAGATTTGGCAATATTTAAGAAAACTGTGTATGCATTTATCTTTTGACATAGTAATTGCAATTCCTGGAATTTACCCGGAACAATATGAAAATATCTGCAATGGGTTATTCATTACCACATTATTTGCAATTGCAAAATATTGGAAACTACCTAAATGTCCACGCATAGGAGATTGGTTGAATATACTACATTGCATGCATGCAATACAGCTGTGTATCATTATGTAACTATAAAAAGAGAATGAGAAAGAATTCAGTGAAGCAATAGGGAGTTACTTCCAGAATATATTAAATGAAAAGAGCAAAGTGTAAGAGCATATATTATATCAATTATACATTTCCTGAATTTGATCATTTTAGTATGGTTATGTGAGAAATGTCTTTGTTCTTCGGAAATACATGCAGCATTAAAGAGTAAAGGGCAATGATGTATGTAATCTATTCACAAGTGGCTCAGGAAAAGCAGTGAGAGAAAGAGAGAAGGAAAGAAAACAAATGTAGCCAAATGCTGAAATTGGTGAATCTGAGTAATATATACAAAGAGCTGCAGGCAGGAATTAAGAAGTCACTCTCTTTGGCACTTCTATAGTACCCTCTGTTATTTTACAGCACTGTTAATCATGCATTGTGAATTTCTTAATTCTTATCCACATTTTTGTGCCCATGACTTCCAGGAGGATCTGGCACAAGGGAAGATCTTAATTATAGTGTGAATGAATTCATTGATAAATTTTTAAAAATGTAAAAAGAGAGATTACATGGGTTAGCTTCTCCAGGGAAGGTGACACTCAGAGGAGGTGACACTTAAAATGTGTTTTTTAAATTTCTAAAACTTGGGGGAAAACAGAGGGTGAAAATGAGCAAGGGAGCAACTTAAGGCACAGAAAGGTGTGAGAGTGAGAGGGCTGAAGACAATCAGGGTCGTTGTGACAGGAACAGAGGCCGCGGAATGGAATTACTGGGAAGTAAGTTTGGAGAGCTGATGAAGAGAATCAGACTGTAGAGACACTTCAAATGGAGCCAGGAGGTTTGAGAAGGCACTAGAAACTCCCATTAGGCTTTTGGGAACAAGAAATGTGAGATCCACAATACACAGCTCCTCTTGTTGGTTTATTTGCAAGGGGAAAAAATACGCCAATGATGAGGATTTTTGCTGTTTTCCTTTCTTATGTTGGTCACTGATCTTTATTTCCAAGCAGGTTTCCCAACGCGCAGATTGTCTTTTTTAATTTTAAGACAGGAATCTAGACAGATGGCAGCTTGGTTTGACTTTGCTATGACGTAGCCATCGGAAAATGTTGCAGTGGTTTTTTTATCTGCTGCCCTAACCACATTGTTTCATGCTCTGAAAGTCTTGTTTTGATCAAACAATATGAAAAAAAATGATAATCTTAAATACGTTTTAACTTTAAAGTGCAGAAAATAAGAATTTCAGCTCCCATGATTAACTATCCTAGGCATGGCTTATGCTCTATGATGTACTGAACCTCAACTTGGAAGATGTTAAATGCTTCAGGATATTCAAATGGGCAGAAGTGATTATCATGAACACAGGCAAAACCTTGGTTGAACAGCATACACATATGCCTCAGTTACACAGGGGTTGTCAGGTCTACAAAATATTTCTTCATTGATTTTATATTTTCCTAAAAATACCATTGTTAATCCACAGTAAGTGTATCTTTAGAGATTGATGGCATACTGATACAGGAATATAACTATAAAATACAGACAATGATCATATTGACTTTAGCAGTACATGACCTAGAGCAGAATGGAGAGCCATTTAGAAAGTAAATAGAAAACTCCACCCTTTCTTCTGGTAGCCAGGCAAGGGCAAAAGAAGATCACTAAAATTCGGAAAAGAAAATGACCATTTATTCTTTCATTCAATGCATATTTGTTAGCATGAAAAAAGTACATGTACTGAAGTATGACTCAAAAATATATCCTCAAAATATTAATAAACATCTTTAAAAATTCCTATATGCACAGTTGTCAATGCCAGTGCATTTGTAAATCACTTTAATCATATAATTACTCATTCAGCAACTATTTATTAAATATCAAGGAGGTGTCAAACACTGCTCTGTGCCCTGGGGATATAAGCAGGGGGAAAAGAAACAAACTCCCTGTCCTCAGGAGCTTACATTCTAGTAGGGAGGGATAGATACTGAACAAAATAAGTATAAAATACAGCGAGTTGGTGATAAAAAGTGTGGAGAAAAATGAAGCAGGGAAGGATAGGAAATGTTGACGGGGTAGCAATTTTAATTAAGGTTTATAGGAAAGTCCCACTGAGAAGGTATTTGAGACAAGATGCAAATGATGTCAAGAAGCAAGCCACGTGAAAGTTGTGGAAGGGAGTCTGGGAAGAGACACAGCAAGTGCCAAGCACCCACCTGGTGTGTTAAAGGAGCACCAAGGAGGGCAGTGTGGCTGGAGCAGAAGAGCAGTAGGAGAAAAAGTCAGAGGACAAGGCTAAACCTGAGCCTTGGCCATTTTAGGTAAGGATTTTGGACTTTATCTTTAATCCATTGGGGAGCCATGAAGGATTTTGAGTAGAAGAATGACAACCTGAATTCTGTTTTAGGAAATGGCCCTGATGGCTGCATAGAGAATAGACCATAGGGAGAGAAAATCAGAAATAAGGAGACAACTTAGGAGTTTATTTAGATAATCTATGAAGGAGATAGTGTCATCTAGATAAAGGGATATGCATTGAAGTGAATGTATATTGAAAGTATACATAGAATATTTTTTAAAATCAGTTTGCTTTCCTCTTAGATACATTGAGGGAAGAGGTGTTTTATGAAGTAGCTAAAAGGAGGAAATAGTCTAAGTAGTGGACATCAGGATAAAGGTGGGTTTGGATGAGTAAAGCTAGGAGAAAATGGGGATATAAGGCAAAATAAAGTCCCAGGCTACCTGTGTTCATAGCTGCATTATCCACAAGAGCTAAAACATGGAAGCAACCCAAGTGTCCATCATGGATGAATGGATAAGCAAAATACGGTACATACATACAATGGAATATTATTCAGCCTTAAAAAGGAAGGAAATTCTGATATATGCTACAACATGGATAGAACCTGAGGTCATTATGCTAAGTGAAAAAAGCCAATCACAAAAGATAAATATTGTATAATTCCACATATACGAGATACTTAGAATAGTCAAAATCATGGAGGTAGAGAGTAGATTTTTGGTTGCGAGGGGTTGTGGGGATGGACAAATGGGCAGTTATTTTTAATAGGTATAGAGTTTCAGTTTTACAAGAAAAAACAAGAGTTACAGACCGGGCACAGTGGCTCACACCTATAATCCCAGCACTTTGGGAGGCGGGAGGATCCTTTGAGGGCAGGAGGTCAAGACCTGGCCTAAACAACAAAGTGAGACCCTGCCACTACAAAAAATTAGAAAGTTAGCTGGGTATGGTGGCACATGCCTATAGTCCTAGCTGCTCTGGGAGGCTGAGGTAGGAGGATCACTGAAGCCCAGGAGTTTGAGATCGCAGTGAGCTACGATGATGTCACTGCACACTAGCTCCAGGCAACAGAGTGAGACCCAGTCTCAAAAAAAAAAAAAAAAATTATGGAGATGGATGGTGATGATGGCTGCACAATATGATGAATACATTTAATATCACTGAACTGTACACTTAAAAATAGTTACTATGGTAAACAAGTTATATGTACTTTACCACAATAAAAAAATTGAAAATAATTGTCCACTTTGTACTTTTTCCCAAGGGGCTGTGTGGGAACAATATTTGTTAGACCACTGGATATTGGCACTGCCTTTGAAGGTCAGCACTCCGTCTTAACCCCAGGTGCTGCACACCTCTGGGAGAGCATCACTAGGTCCATGAAAGCTGCTACGTTAGAGAAAGAGTAAAAAGAGAGAGAGAACTGAAGCGAGAAACAAAGAAGAAACCCAGAGAAAAGGAATACCTACAGGAGAGAACAAGAAAGGAGAGGGTTCAAGAAGAAAGCAAAGATGAGCATGAGAAATATTTTAATAGTGTCAAAAGCAATTGTCCCAGTTGCTGTTCTGTGATATACATGTTCCCGGCAGCAAATGCCTAATCGAGGGCATACAAGAATATGGCTAATCAAGGAGAAAATATTTCTGACTACATTGATTTGGTTAGCTTTGTGGATCTAGGGGACAGACCGTATGGGTATATTTCAGATATAATCACTGACATTTTAAAATAATAACTGAATGAAGATAAAATGCTTTCTATTATCACTAAATTATCTCAGATTGTTTTAACTCCCTTTGATTGTACTGCTATTTTCCGCTGGAACTGTAGAAAATGATTGAATATAAAAATCAAAACTGGATGAAATTCAACCCAAAACTTCCTTGCAATTTGATTAATCTGATCAAATTAGACAGCTAAACTAGATAATTCAAGCCTCCAAGTGGATTTTTTGGATCAAGTAATCATACCAAAATGACTGACCCAGCCTGGCTGTCTGAATCAATGAAGCAAACCAGGTAATTGCAAAATTTCTCCCTTGTTTGCACTGGGTAGATACAGTTCAACTATATAAAGACAGCTTTTAAAAATTCTGACGGCATTAAATTGGCCATGGAGTTTTCCATGTTTTAATTCTTCGCATCTTCTCTTAACAACTTGTTTGACCAGAAATGTGGTTTGGGGTCCAGGTTCGAGGACAAATGGTGCTGGACTGTTTATTATTCTTTTGTGGGCTCTTTCAGCATTTTTATCAGAGTTCATGTCCCTGTCATGATCCTAACCTCAGGTTGCCGGGTCATTACTTTTCCTCCTCCTCTTCCTGACACACATCTGGAAACTTACCAGCTATTTTCCTTTCAGCCACTGGGTAGGCCTAGTTAGAAAGCCGGAAACAAGCAGCCATTCTGAGTAACCACCCTTTTCCCTAGTCCTGACATTTCTCTCCTTCCCTTCCTCCAGTTTAAGCTGTGTACTTCCCCACAGAGCACTGCTTTGGGATCAATACAAATTCAAGACAAGGCAATGCAGGCAACCTTAGGAACAACAATCTCTACATATGCAATTACTTTCCACCTTCCCACTACTGCTTCTTTTCTGTGTGCATACTTGCACTTCCTATCTAACATGACTCTCATATACTAGATCACATTTGTTTCCTTCTTCCCATCATACAAATAGTTGCCTTATGGAAATAACAATAACAGCTAATGCATCAGAATTTAATAAGTGCCAGGTGCTGTTTTATCCACTTTATAGATATATTAGCTCACTTGATCCTCATTTAAGCACTATGCAATAGACACCATTCTTAGTCATATTTTATAGATGAGAAAACTGAAGTACCATTAAGTAACTTGCCCACAGTCACACTGCTCACAAGTAGGAACTCAAGGCTGGTGGTCTGGCTGCAGAGCCCATGCTCATAACCTCTATGTCCCCCCACCTCTCCACAGAACCCACTCTAGCCATGTGCTTGTCTCTGGTCTTGCCAAATAACTGAAGGGTTTTCTCTACCGGTTTTCCTTTAGTGGTAGAATAGTGTCCATCCACTGCATGGAGGGAACTCAGAGATTTCCCCTCTTCCCAGGGTCAGGAGTCACAAGGGAGTTCTATGGAGCTATGACAACAGAATCAGAACCAGTATTGGTAATGCTGTGGAGCCCCTTCCTCCTCTGAGGGTACCCTCTCCCTCAGTTCTCGAAGGCTGTGGAAGCATCTGAAGAACCAAGGAGCAGTTGTAAATTACTGAATCCCATGCAGATGGTTAAAGAAGAAAATCACCAGTTGATGTGTAGATGTAAATTTAGGAATCTATCTAAAAACAGATGTACACAGCTGATGGATTTATTCAACCACAATTACTACTGTTACTATGTGTTGGGTTGTAGATTAGCTGTCGGTGTTCTCAGCATCCTTGTATGTTTCATTCCATAACAATCATCAATTCTTCTTTATTTGATTCCCCTTGTTTGATTCACTTATTACTAATTCAGTCAACTTTTATTAAGTATCTACTGGGTGGCATCAGCTACTGTGTTTCATGAGAGGATACAAAGATGGTTGAAATACAATCTCTGGGCTACACTTCCTCCTATCTGCTAAGGAATCATTGGCATGGTGACTCTCACAGTACTTGATCTCCTTTCTGTTTGGTAATTCATGTGTTTTTGTTCATATAGGCTTACAAAAAGCACCTCCTTGAAGTCTAAAACCTTTGACCATTAGGAAGACAAGTTAATACTAAGCTACAGCCAGTACTTGTATGACTTACAAGTTTGGAGTCTCCATCTCTTTGACTTTTACAGAATTCTCCACTTAAAAAAGTTTGTTGAGCTAGAAAAGGGGATAGAGGGTATATGTGATATGTATGTCTTGGTACTTGACCCAAACCAGTTTCTAGCTGAATCAGTTTGAGAAATTAACCTTTGAAGCCTCGATTTCCTCATCTGACAAATGGGATAAATAACGTCTAATTTGTAGACTGCTGTCAAGATCAAATGAAATGATGTGTAAAAAGGTGTCTATATGTAATAGTCACTAAAATGGCAGTGGAGGAGAAAGAGAGCAGAGAGCAGAAGAATTTATGTCATGTGAGTTTTTTTAGGAGTAAAAATACTGTATTAGCAGAGTAACCTCCATGACTAACACAGAACCAGGATGATGACTAAGAAACAAAGCCCTTTTATTATTGTTTTTGTTGTTTTGTTTGTTGACCATGGAGGTCTTTTTAGTAAAGTAGACAAATCTCTTCTGTATTTTTAGATTCCTTAATTATATTCCTGCTTGTCTTTTGCTTTCTCTTAGCGTACATCCAATCTCTCATATTACTTGGAAATGTTCTGTGTTCATTGTCCTCCCAACTGCTTCATAGGAAGATAGAATTTTCTTTTAGCATGTGATTGCAAAATAAGGGATATTTTGTTTTTGTTTAACCCACATCTTTTTGTTTAATGAAAAAGCATTTGAGAACGCCATTGGTGACAGCTAGATTGAGAAAATGCAAGATTCTTGGTTTCTGAGGCCCAATTTTACATTATGTAAAAAGTATTTGAGGCTAACAAACCACAATGAAAAGAGAAGGAAACATAACTGTATTTTATCCAACTTTTAGGAAAATATACATAAGATGACTAAATATGAGTTCAATATGTGTCCAGGTCAGAAGATGATAGGAATAATTAAAGGACTGACTTTGAAAGAAAGACAAAGGTATCCCGATTCAGTTTTCTGAGGGCTTGTGGGAAACCTCTATAGGAAGATGAAATATATTTAAGAAACTGCTAAAGATCCAGCAATTGAAAATATTTCAATTTAAAACCAACCAGAGTGAGGATAATAAAGGCCACTACACTAAAGTGTGAAAGAGACATGAAACTTTTATATGCAGAAATCCTTCAAAAAAATAAGGAAATCTAGTCCAGTGGACTTGGAGCTACCATATGTAAAAATAAATAGAAGCAAGGTAAGGGATTTGAGCTTTAGCAGTGAATGAATGGATTTAGTGCCAAACCACAGAAAAAATATTTCAGCTCAAAATAATGGGCTCTGGAAATATATTCTCCAAATAAAGAAGCAAAGGCAAAAGCTGTTCTTATGAGAAAATACTAATATAAATTAACACATTGACTGCCACACTAGAAAAAAAATTTTTTTCTTGGGGCCATGAAAATAGAATAAAAACTTCGAAAGCAAAATGGTCCATTCTAATTTAATGAAAAATTTGTTATTTTTTATTGTTTTATGTGCATGAGTTATATGCAACTTAAAAAATAGTTCTTGCAGCTCCCAAGGTAAAGAGTTATATATGATTCTCGAGGCCCCGGGCTCAAGATAAGCATGAGTTAAATACAACTCACATGGCAGTTAATGTTTAAAGACAGAGAAGAAGAATTGACACAAATAATAGCCCCAGTGATTGTTACTTGCAGAAGAAGGAGTACCAAGAGAAGAGGAGCCACCCAGCACCGGGAACACACTTCCCAGCTGGAATATCTGGGAAGAAGTTTGAAAGTGGAATGGTAGAAATTAAAACATCAATGAAAAGGCAAGTAACTGATAAGGAAAAATGTACACCAGGTCTTAATGACATGTCATTATTGTTACAAGCTTTATAGCATACTATTCCATGGTATCAAAACCTTTTGTAGTAAAGGGATTCTATAAAAGGATCAATAAAACAACCCTTTAAAACAATAAAGCAAACATATTTCACATGTTTTAGAGGAAACGAAGACTTCATTAGTTAAGACTGAAACTTGTTTAGGGCTCCTGTGCCAGGTTTGATCAGTAAAAATTCAAAACAGGAGTAAACATTATTTTTCTAAAGTGAAGTTGAGAATTTAAAATCAAAGAAGGAACCCAGGCAGTGTGTGCTGAAGATCTGGTAGTCTTCTGGTTAATTTGTCTAACGCGGACAGCCTCAAAGTATTTTTTTTAACTTGTACTGTTCGAATTAACTTTGTATAATACTTACTATGTGTTGTCAAGTCTCCTTTTTGTAATTTATAAATACAACAGAAGAAATATGTGTATATAATTTAAGATTCTCCAGCAATATTTACACCAATAAATTATTCAATAGCCATATACTATACAAATACTATATATATAATAAATTCTGCAGAGACAATGATGCATAAGAGAAAATACTTGAAAAATCTATGTTCTTTACATATATCAATTCATTTATTCCTTACAAAAAGCCTGTGAGGTAAATTATATTATCATCTTTATCTTATAAATGAAAGCACAAAGGCCTCCAAGATTTGAGGGACTTGCCCAAGATCACAGAGCCAGTTGCTTTAATTTGAGACTAGATCACCTAGTTCCTGGTGTCTTTTTACCACTATGTTATGCAGCCATCAGATAAACAGAGAGATATATACATGCATGAAATCACTATAAAAAGTATGAAAAACACATTTGAGAGCAGAAGAGGGTGTACCTAATTCTGAGCGGTGGGAGGGAAGGTTAGGAAAGTCTTACTTGAAAGGTGACAAGGAACTCACTGGGGTGTCAAGCTGGAGGAGCACATTTCTTGCAGAGATGTTAACACAGAGTGGTGTGAGAGATCATGCTTTTGGGAAAGAGGGAGGTGACAGAGAGATACTGTCTGGTGAGGTCTTGCTCTCTGGTTCCTAGACAGCATCTTCTCAGTGTGTCCTTACATGGCAGGAAGGGACAGAAAGAGCTCTCTGAGGTCTTTTACAAGTATACGAAGCCACTCATAAGAAATCCACCCAATGACCTAATTACCTCTCAAAGGCCTCGTCCCTTAATACCGTCATACTGGGGGTTAGGATTTCAACCTATGAATTTTGGGGTACATAAATGTTCAGTCTATTGCATTCCACCACGGCCCTCCAAAATTCATGTCCTTCTCGTACGCCAAATATATTTATTCCATCCCGATAGCCCCAAAGGACTTAACTTACTACAGCATCAACTGTAAAATCCAAAGTATCATCTAAATATCTTTCCACACTTTACAAAATAAGGTTCCCAAATACAAATGTACAGCCTTCCTCGTCATCAGCCTTCCTTCATTATCAGCTATTCAGGCCAATAACCTTGCAGCAACCTTCATAATTCTTGTTTTCTCACCCATGATATCCAAACTGTTAGGAAATCTTACTGCCATTATCTTCAAAATGCATCCAGAATCCAATCACTTCTCACCAGCGCTACACCCAGGTTCACTGTTATCTCTCTCTCCCTGGCATTACTTCAACAACTGCCTAATCTGATATTAGTGCATGTACCCTTGCCCACTTACCATCTATTCTCAAAACAGCAACCAAAGTGATCTTTTCAAATCCTAAAACAGATAATGTCCCTCAAAACCCTGCAATAGCTCCCTGTTTTTCTCAGAGAAAAATAAAAGTCCTTACAATAGCCTATAAGTCACTACAAAAATATTCCTTAGAAACTTTTTTACCTCATTTCCCACTCCTTTGTCCAACTCACTTATTCTGCTCTAGACACACTGGCTTTCTTCCTATAGCATGGATTATTCCCCGAATGGAATGTCTTCCTCCCCCATAATCTCATGGAAAATTCTCTCATCTCGATTCATGTCTTTGGTCAACCATTATTTTTTTTTCTTTCTCTTCCCATTTATTTTTTATTTGTAAATATTCATGCGGGCACAAGTGCAAATTTGTGACATTGACATATTGCACTGTGGTGAAGTGGGGGCCTTCAGTGCATCCATCACTGAAGCAACAAACATTGTACCCACCGTGCAACCTCCCACTCCCCCACCCTATTGGACATAAGAATATCTCATAGAACATTCACATCAGACAAGGTCATTGTGCAATGCAAACTACCCAGCATCCTCCTTCCTTTACCAATTACAGGAATGCCTTGGAGATATTGTGGGTTCAGTTACATACAATGGCAATAAAGTGAATATCTCCATAAGACAGACCATAAAAATATTTTGGTCCCCCAGTACTTTTATTAATATATGTTTACACTATACTGTGGTCTATCACGTGCACAAAAGCATTGTGTCTAAAAAAAAGAAATAATGTACATACCTTAATTAAAATACTTTATTGCTAAAAATGCTAATGACAAAAAAATAAACAAAATAAAATAAATATCATCTAAATTAGATATCAGATTCATCCTCAGGCAAAATTCCCCTTCAGGATGAACCTGTGGAATCAAACAAGTTATGTTCTTACAAATTATAATAGTGGGACAGGCATAGGATAGATATTCCTATTTTAAAAGGGAAAAATAGGAAGGAAGGAAGGAGAGACAAGTCCCAAAAAAGTCCAAAACCTAGCAAGGCATGCTCCATGAGATATTAAAGCTCCAGGACAGTCCTCTTTGGCTCAATGTTCTGCCTTCAAGACCCACTGGGGTGGCAACATCACCCCCACAGTTTAGCTAGACCTTGCTCATGCCCCTGGCTCTCTGCAGCAGCCCAGCCATGCCTTGATTCACTGTCAGGAAAGGGACTGCACTCTCAGGGTCCACTGCAAGCAGGGACTCTGAATTACCGCAGCCTTAAGAGAGGCTTAGATCCTCGGAGTTGCTTCTCTCAAGAGCCATTGGCTGATGGATATTGTCAGCCTAGGCTGTTGCATTTTCCAGGAAAGGTGAGGTAGGAAGGAAAATGATCTCTCCAGGACACCTGGAAAGCCTGAAAATGATAAACACCATGATCATCATATTTTTGTATGCAGGTGAGTGTCTCAGTGCATACACCTTACATGAATCTTCATATGTTTAAATTAGGAATATAGCTTGGTGAGATGCTTCCTTAGAGTTATCTTGTGTTAGTTCTGACACATAAAGCTCAGGTTCTCTCTTCTGTCTTTTCATCATTTGCATGAACTATGATTCTGAGTGATTTTAAATTGATATTAGAAAACAAACAGTTAAGGTCTTCTCTACTCATTGTATTAATACATTTACTTTTGTACAATATTCTTTAATGAAATTAGAAATAATCACTGGAGGACCTTTTAAAATACTAATGACAATAACAAAAGCTAATTAACTCAATCTTCTCTTGCACTTAGAGAATTGTTAATAAAAGTTCAGAATATCTTTAAAATTTTTATATAGAGGATAATTTTCACCTATTTTGAGAATGAGAAAAGATTATTTTCTGGAATATGCTAAGTTACATGACTATTAACTGTATGAATTTATGTTATTTTTGCACATGTTTTCTTGGGGGAATAGACTTTTTCCTACTTTAGATGAGCCACTTAAAAAGAAATCCTATAATATTTCTTATAATTAAAATGTGTAGTATTATCATTTCTTTGAGTTTATGATAATTAAGCATACACCAAGTTAAAGTTATAAATATTCCTTTAGGCATCATGCACATCTGATTTACTTATTTTTAAAAATCTGCCTGGCCCTAAAACACCTAGGGAGTTCTTTAAGTAGTACTAAATATTGATGAATAAATTAAAAGAATGCATGCACTTAAAATAATTTAAATTCAATGTATGACATAATTTTGACTTCACCACTTCACAATTTAGCTTCTTTGTGGCTGGTCCAAATTCTCTAGAGTATTTAATATATTTGAATTATGTCTAAACATCTCATCATCAGCTGTGATAAATGTGATTGCTTGGGATTAATCTAAGGAACTAGATTGGTAACTTCATCATGATATGTTATAATTTTGTATGGATCTATCACATCACATAAAAATGTAAGTTTAAGGCAATTGAGAAAACACACTATTAAAAAAGGATAAACTGGAACGGACTCACCAGAAAGTGTTAAACTATTTTGGTGGATTTTGGTTTTGTTAAATTCTTAAATATGTTTGGCCTAACACATTTCCCTTTAATTCCCTTAATATACCCTGTGGATTTCCACAGAAATTTGAACCATATGTTTCTGATTAATTTGTACTTAACTCATCAACATGTTTGGTAAGAATGATTTGAAGCACAAAGCCTCATGAACAGTTTTTGTGGGCTCTTTTATTTTAGTTAGTAAACAACTGGAACCTGCATCCAGAAATCTTGGGGTTTCATTTAATACTCAAATTCCATAAAGAATGAGAGAGTTCTTAACTGGATCAGGCACTCTTTGCCTTTGACAGTGCCTAGCTCCAAATCTTGCAGCTGGGAGGAATTACTTTGATAGTTCCCTCTATTTCTTGTCACTTTTGTTTTAGAGGACATAAGCCTTTGATGGTGCAAAACTTGCTTGAGTCAGGACTAGCTGACACCCCATCAGTTCTGTTTGTTTATGCCAGTAGAGGTAAGTGCTGAGGCTACCATCAGCCTGCTCACCAAGGATCCTGAAAGGAAGGCTTTTCTCTCCCAGTCATAAGTTAAGAAAATTAAGCAGTGTAATTCAGTAATGGCTCATGACCTACCCACTACAATTTATTTATGTAGAGAGAGAATGATAAAGACAAATTTTTACCTAGCTCTCTTCCTTTCTATTTAAAATGATCTATTTACTGACTATTTTCACAAGCTAATTATTGCTTTTTTAGTCTAATTCTAGAATTTTTAACAAAGCATGGGACCTATCTATTTCCTTTCTTGCCAACTTGGTAAAACATAAACCAAAGATCTGTGTTGGAATATTTAACGAAAGATGTTTCGTCCCAACATTATGAACGTAAGCTAGTTGCTCTCTGCCATCTATCATCCCATGGGGCTTTATTTTTCTCTTTAAAATGCTGACATCTCTTTTTCTTTTCTTTTGGAAATTAGCAACCGCACCTTCTGTTCCTCTTCCTTCTTCACGGGCATTTCTCCAACAGCTGTCAGATCCGGGTTTTCCTGTGGTTTGTATTTATAAAGACCCTTAACACTCTGTAAAACATCAGAGATAATCTGCTTATGTTGATGTCTACTTTTCCCTCCACCCACTCTCAATACCCCCTTCATTACCAAACCCTACGCCTTCCCTGTTACTTCTAAGGACTCCTTTGGAAACAAGATCTTAGGTCTAAAGGCATTTCTTTCCTTGCTACCCATTGCAAAGCAGACATAAAAATCCTCTGGCTTTGAAATATATGTAATTTCTGCAGAAGAAACTTAAAAACAGAAGATTAGTGAACTGAAATAAGAGTAATCCGAAGGAAATTCCTAAGGAGAAAAACAGCTCTCTTTCATCAACTCTCCTAGGAATTAAAGAGAGAGGAAAGAGATATGTGTGGTATTTCAAGGGGGAAAAATGCACTTTTCAATACAAAGCATAAAATCTATCCTCTGAGTTTCATAAATAAAGGTCCTGATCTTTTCTTCTATCAAACTAGAGTGGTACGAATTATCAAGAAAAAAAAAAAATAACTACAACGAAAGAAAACTCTTCTGAAATGGGTCCTTAGCCACTCATTTAATAAACATTCCTGAACCAAGGTGTTGTGGAAAATAAGGCACCAGGGATAGAAGTATGTTACCCCTCACTTATAATCATTAAGGACTTTTTATTTCCCTGTTTACATAAATCATTCCGCCCTATTAAGATAAATGTCTGAGTGGCCTCACTCCAAAGTAGGGAGAGGAAGAAATTCCTAAGACTTCTGTATATTATTTATTTTAAACTTTACTCTTTAAAAATTTATTTTTTAAAATATGTGATATAATATGATTAATATACCAGTTAGTAGCACGTGTAAACATTTTACAAATAAATATACAGATTTTGGAAGGACAGGTTCAAAATGTCTTTCGTTTTGTTTGACTAGTAGGGATGCATGATCAAAAATGTGTTTGGAGCCCACTGACCTATTGAAAAGAATCCTGGATTCATAATCCTGGATCTGAGACACTGAGACCTATTACCACTCACCTGCTTGTCCTTGCACAAGTCATTTAGGTCTCTGAATTTCCAACTCAAGTTTATTAGTCAAATTAGTTACATTCAATTAATTTAAATAATTAACTAATCTAAGTTAAATTAAATACTGCCTGAGATTCCTTTCAGAAAAATATCAGCCATCCTTTTATACATGATTGTTAAAACCAGTGACTTCACCTTCACAGTGATTTGCAACTGCACAGGTTCAAGGTTTCATCAAAACACTGTGAGTCTAATAGTAGAAGAAGAAATTGAAAAGCTTATTCTATTTTAATTTTTATAATAATGAGGCTGGCGGAAATGACTCCATTCTACCATACATGACTAAGTTGCATGTTTGATGCAACACTTTCTCCTTCTCAGGATTTTCCTGCTGGTGAGTTTTGGGACAGAAAAGCTTATGACACAGAAAAGGAAAAGTTCTTAATGATTACATATTGAGAGAAAATAAAGACTCCACCATTAAAGATGAAGTAAGAAAATAGTTAACCTAAGGAAGGCCAGCTTCTATGAATATTATTCTAAACCTTCCTTAGTCACATCCTTATATTTCTACCATAGAAAACATTTTAGATTTTTTTCAAGGTCCATTTTCTTAAAATATTATGATTAGTTTTATTAAATTAAGACTTCTAGGTTTAAGTCTGTTATCCATCATGAGCTGATTTTTGTGAAAGGTGAGAGGTGCAGGTCCTGTTTCAGTCTTGTACGTGTGGCTATCCAATTTTCCCAGAACCATTTATTGAATAAGGATTATTTTCCTCAGTGTACGTTTTTGTCTGCTTTGTCAAAGATTAGATGGCTATATGAGGATTGTTTTATATCTGGGTTCTCAGTACTGTTCCATTGGTCTATGTCTCTGTTCTTGTGCCAGTACCATGCTGTTTTGGTTACTATAGCCTTGTAGTATAGCTTGAAGTCTGGTAAATTGATGCCTCCCAATTTGTTCTTTTTGCTTAAGTTTGCTTTATGAAGCATAGAATTATTTTTTTCTAGATCTGTTGGAAAAACTCTTATAGACATCAGCCTAGGCAAAGAATTTGTGAGGAAGAGCCCAAAAGCAATCACAGCATCAACAAAAATAAATAAAAGGGACCTGATCAAATTAAAAAGCTTCTGCACAGCCAAAGAAACTATCACAAGAACAAACAGACAACCTGCAGAATGGGAGAAAATATTTGCATGCTATACATCCGATAAAGGGCTAATAACGAGAATCTATATTGAACCCATGAAAATCAGCAAGAAAAAATCAAACAAAACAACCCCATTAAAAAGTGAGCAAAGGGCATGAACAGAAACTTCTCAAAAGAAGATAGACTAATGGCCAACAAACATATGAAAAAAATGCTCAACATTTCTAATCATCAAGGAAATGCAAATCAAAACCACAATGACATATCACTTAACTTCAGTAAGCATGGCTTTTATCAAAAAGTCCCAAAACAACAAATGCTGGTGTGGATGCAGAGAGATAGGAAAACTCATACACTTCTGGTGGGACTGCAAACAAGTACAACCTCTACGGAAAGTAGTATGGAGATACCTCAAAGAACTAACAGTAGAACTACCATTTGATCCAGCAAGCCCACTACTGGGTATCTACCCAAAGGAAAAAAAGGCATTCTATAAAAAAGACATCTGTACTTGAATGTTTATAGCAGCACAATTCACAATTACAAAGATGTGGAAACAACTCAAGTATCCATCACTACATGAGTGGATTCATAAAATGTGGTATATGTATACCAAGGAGTACTACTCAGCCATAAAAAAGATGAACTACCTATTGTATTACCCTGGATGGAGCTGGAGCCATTCTTCTAAATGAAGTATGACAAGAATGGAAAAACAAATACCACATGTACTCACCATTAAATTGGTACTAATTGATCAACACTAATGTGCACATATGAGAAGTAACATTTGTAGGGTACCAAGCAGGTAGAAGCAGGGAGGAGGGGATGGGTAAATCCACTCATCATCGATAAGGTGCATACTGTCTGTGGGATGGGCACACTTGTCGGGTGATACAGAGGCAATTTATGTAAAGCTTTTGTACCCCCATAATACTCTAAAATAAAAAGGGACCATTTTACATATGCCAAAGAATTATTGTATCATTAAACTCTAAAAAAAAAAAAAAAAAAAGACTCTTGATGTGTCCGTTGTGAGTTCAGGGAATCACTTCATATGTCCACCCAACTGATTGAATTTTTCCCTCCAATCTCAGTGCTCAGCTACAAAAGGTATGGAATGTATTCATTTGTTTCAGGACAAAATTAAAAGATGTATGTGACATAGCTCCCTCACTATCTTTTTGATTTCTTGAAAAACAAAGACAGTGTTTAATTAATTTTGTATTCTCCAAAGTTTAAAGCATGATTTCTTGCACATAGCAGGTGCTCAAAACACATATTGAGAGAATGAATAAGCAAGAAGAGAGCAGTACCTTGACAAAATTTGAAGAGTTTTCTCAAAATGTGGTCTGCGGACCATTGGCATCATTCACTCATTTGAGACCTTGTTTCAAATGCACTTTATCGGGCTCCACTTTAAGACTATCAAATGTTTTATATATTAATAAGCTCATCAAGAGATTCTGGGCATGTAAGGTTTGGAACCACTGACCAAGAGAAATGTCAGTGCTTCACCCCTTTTAATTTCTAGTGAATACCAGGGACATGAAGGATTATTTCTATCTGAGATTTCTTAAGACCTAAACTCTCCCTTTGCTTCTAGATTTTGTTTAGAATCCCATCGGTATTCCTAAGGCTGTGTATCTGTGGGAATTTGACAGTTCAAATCTTATTCCAGTGGTAGAGGATTATGGGCTGTTTGAACAAAGGGACAAATAATGGCTACAGTATACTGAGCACTTATGAAATGCCAGATTTCATTCTATAGATATATAAACACATAGTTTTATTTAATGCTCATATTAATCCCTATTTATTACATATTGCTATCAAATCTATTTTGCAGATAAGAAAGCTGAGGCAGAAAAAAGGGTGAGTAACTTTCCCATGGTCACACAATTAGTGAGTGGTAGAGCCATTCAAACCCAGGCAATGTGGTTCAAAAGTTCACGTGCTTAACCACTAGGCAAAACTGCCCAGCGAGAAAAGAACAAGGCTGTAGGGAGTTCCAGGGAGAAAGAGATCATTATGCTGTTATAAAAAGACTTCTGAGAAATTAATGAGATGCTTCTGTAGCTGTGAGTTCCTATAAGCAATTGTGAAGATATGATTTGATAGCCTTTTCCTGAATAACAGTTGCTTAGCTGCTCTCACATCCTCTACACCTCAGTCACAGTTGTGATTCTTGGAGCTGGTGGCTCTGGTAAATCTTAGCATGAGCTGTCAGTCAGGAGATCGGGGTTCTCATGTGAGGGAAGGGAAGGGAAGTCTGAGTATCATGGGGAAGCCTAGACAAACAAATAAATTGGAAAGTGGAATTGAGGATTCCATGGGAAGCATACATGAAAATGTAATTTTAGGGAAACATACATTGATACATTCTTCAATGTGGATCAACTAGAAAATGCGAGCCAGGAATTTCTTATATGCCTTGATGTTGACTCACATTATCTGAGATTCATCAAAATGAAAGGAATATGAAAATATGGACTCTAGACCAAATCATTTTCACCAGCCTGAAGGTAACAGCAGTGGGGAATACAGTTTCCTGGGTGTTGAGAAAAGTCACTCCCTCAGGCTCGGGGTACTTGTACAGCCAGTGTAGGGGCTGACAGGCACTTTCCACTTAGTCTTCTCTGAATTGGAAGGGTGGAGACCCATTAATTTTTTTCTCAGATCAGGTCAGGACAGCACTAGTTGTGACGTCCAATTATTATGAACTGGAGAGATACAATGTCAAATATGTCCTTCTGAGGTAGATTCCTGGTCCTCTGCTTGCTCTCAGTAAGAGCTGAGGGTAGAGCTCTCAAAACAGAAACTTTGATCTCAGTAGTCAGCAGGACAGGTCAGTTTAAAAGGGAGAATTACTTGTGTTATTGAGATGGGACACACACTTCAAGTCATCAAGAATTTATTGAATACCTGTTATATGCCAGGCACAATGCTAGTCCCCAGTGGGAGAAGTTCCTGCAAGGCATATGGAATAGTATCTAACAGGGCAAGAAGTAAAGGAATAAGGCAAAGTCCAGTCACTAGATCTGGTGAACAAACACAGGCAAGGACACAAAGTAGATCATTCTTCTAAGGGATGACCTTTGAGCACTGATTAAAGTCCCATGGTAAGCTTTAAAAAAAAAGTCTTCTCTTTCTCTCAACAAGGTGGATAATTTTTTTTTTCAAAGTAAATCCTAAAAATAAAATTGACAGAAGGAAACTATCTTTGAAAAAGTATGCAACAAAAAGTAGTCTTCAGCATGAATATTTCAGTACAATTCAGCATGCATTTAAAATGAAATGTGAATTATTCACTATCGAGAAAGTTCAAAGTCCTTCAACTGAATTTGTTTGACCTGTTTGGCAGCAAACTAAATATGATGGGTGGTCTGTTCAGGCACTTATCCAAGTCCAATCACATTACATTTTCATAGGATCAACATTTAAAAGCCCCATCCCTGTTGCATCAAGAACAGCACATGGGAAACTCTCCCAAACACATGGCAACCAGCACGTTATACAAACACGTTTGCTCCATGAGCCAGACTCCGGTGTTTTCCAAAAAGTACAAACTCAGCAAGTGAAGGAACGATTTGCATGTTACAACTCAGAGCTCCACCACTTGAAACACATCACATGGATGTGAGGATTCATCTCATTAATAATCAGCTGACTTTGCAAAAGCATGAACATCATTTTACAGCTCAAATGTCAGAGGCTAAAATGCAAGTTTTTTAGCTTTGAAATCAGTTTGTTTCCCATTTCATAGGAGACTTCTCAGTTCAATTTTCCGTATCACCGAATATTGGGATAGAATGCAGCAGTCTCCAACCTTTCTGGCACCAGGGACGAGGTTCATGGAAGACAATTTTTCTACAGACCAGAGGGGAAGGGGCAGGATGGTTTCAGGATGACTCAAGTGCATAAAATTTATTGTGCAGTCAATCCTCTCTGCTAATGATAATCTGTATTTGCAACCGCTCCCCAGAACTAGCATCACCACCTGAGCTCCACATCAGATCATCAGGCATTAGATTCTCACAAGGAGCACACAACCTGGATCCTTTGCACGTGCAGTTTACAGTAGGATTCACACTCCTATGAGAATCTAATGCCTCCGCTGATCTGACAGGAGGCGGAGCTTATGTGGTGATGTGAGCAATGGGGAGAGGCTGCAAATACAGAGGAAGCTTCCCTTGCTTGCCCACTGCTCACCTCCTGCTGTGCGGCCCAGTTCCTAACAAGCCATGGACCAGTACTGGTCCATGGCCCAGGGGTTGGGGACCTCAGAGTTATTATATATCCACCAGCTTTTTTCCCTCTCCCCTAATGTATAAGGCATGGCTTATAGAACAACATAGAGTTAAGTCCACAACTCTGTCATTAACTCAGTGTTTCTAAATCTTAAGTGTATCTTATCTTAAGTCCAATTTTCTAGCCTATAACTATATTGACTGAATTGAATAGGTTTTAAAAGGATTGTATGAAGACAATTGCAAATTATAAGCACTATGCAAATATGTTAGTAATAATAATAATCACCTTCCTGAGGTTAAGGACCATATATATGCTTGTTCAACTGAAGTACCTTGTGTATAGTAGTAGTAATAATAGAACATTATTGAACACTTGTTATGTGTCAGGCACTGTTCTAAATGTTGCACTTGTATAGACTGATTTAGTCTTTACCACAAGCCTATGAAATAGTTACTACTTTCATTCCCCATCTATATATGAAAAATCTGAGGTTCACAGAGGTGAATGGAGCATCTGAAATTCCAACCCCAGAGCCCCACTTCATGGCCACTATTGCATATTGCATATTGATACAATCAACGGCCACTAGACCAGTGGTCAGTCAACCTTGACTCTTTCTGATTCAGGGACCTCCTAGCCAGAGCCTGGAACCAAACAGATGCTCATGAAACACTTACTGGACTCACTGATGAGCCCCATGTTCTTTCCTAAGTCTCTGAATCCCAGGGCACCTTTTCTACCTCACTGGTAAGTGTGAGGCTCAATGGGAAAACACATATTATACACGTGCAAGGGGCTATGAGCATAATTGTTAAGAAACGAGTGACAACAATTGAATGAATAGCTAGACTGATGTGCTTCTGAGCTCCACACTCATTTTATCCCTTTTTTGATCTACTCTAATATGTGGCCAGTTAGGTTTAGATATCAGGGTAGAACTTGCTGATTATATTCCCATGTACAGAAATGTCAGGAGACCTTGGAAGTCTTATGCAAGGCCAAGGATCTTGCTGCAGATCCATCCAGTAAATCGTCCACAGAACACGCAAGGCCTGAGGGATAGCTCCCCTGCCAGACCACTTCCTGTGTTAAATGCTGAGGCCTCCACATTGTTGGCCACTCAACCCAGCAGGCCCTCCCCTCGACAGCTGTCCTGGCTGATGACTCTTAAACTGCAGAATAATAAAAGCCTGAGACATTATTATTACCACTTGCAGTGGGTTGAATATTGTCCCCTCCCCTCAAAAAAAAAAATTTACGTCTACCCAGAACTTCAAAACGTCACTTTATTTGGAAATAGCATCTTTGCAGATATAATTAGTCAAGCGTTTCAGGTTGAAATCATCCTGGATTTAGCATGGGCACTAAATCCAATGACTGGTGGTTTTGAAAGAGAAAAGAGAGAGGGATTTGGGTACATAAACACGCAGACACAGAGGAAACAGAGATACAGAACACACCATGAAGACAGGGACAGAGACCGGAGTGATGCAGCTACAAACCAAAGAACACCAACGATTACCAGGAGCCAACAGAAGCTGGAAGAAGCAAAGAAAAATTCTTTTCTTGAGCCTTAGGAGGGAGGATGGTTCTGCCGACACTTTGCTTTCAGACCTGTAGCCTCCAGAACTCTGGGAAAATAAATTTTCGTATTTTTAAGCCACCGATTTTTGGGACTTTGTTACAGCAGGCCTAGAAAACTACTACACTACTGCTACTGCTTATTCTATAAAGAGTTAGAAAAGATGTTTCAGTGACTTTAGAATCCACTGAAGAATCAGAAGTTCCAAATATAGAACTAAAGTAAAAAATTTGTAAATCATGCTCTCCAGGGGGAAAAATTCTGTGAATCACACTCCACACCAGCAAAACACAAGCCATTACTAGCAACATTTAGTCTCACTTTTGATGGTCCAATAATTAGAGCAAAGTCTACTTATAGCAAGAGCCTTTTTTCCCCCGTGTAGCATACTTCCACATAATTATAAAACCGCATGCTCTTAAAAGACACGTTCTAGTTCTGTAAAAATAAAGTTAAAGGAAATATTTTAGAAGAAAACTCAATTCCAAAAATATAATAAAATGCTGTCATTTTTCTGCCATGAAACAACCATTTCAAGAAATATTTTCATTACTCTTAGTGACTACTGATCTATCTAGCCCGATTTTAAATCTATTACGCAGTAACATTTACTTAAAATGTTCATTAATCTACATTTTTCCACAAGCTAAGAAACTAGCAACCATCAAAGATGATTTTTTTAAAAAAAATATTTTAACTGGGCCCACTTACACACTTTTGAATATTTTGTCCCAGATTATTACCCAAATGCAACATAGAGGAGACCCCAAATCTTAACTTATTAGAAAAAAAAAAGGCCTGTAAAAATTTTATGCTTTGCAATCAAAGGTAGTGCTCCCAGCATGGTGCCTGCTACCCATGTGCAGCTGTGACTGAAAAAAATCAAGGTGTGATTAAATGGTCTTTTTCATATTATCCTCCCTTAAAAGTTTTTTAATTGGAACACAGCCATCATTAACAGAGCCTGTTCACCCGAGGTCTTCCCTCCAAATGACCAAATGAGGCACCAACTTCTGACTTCTTCGTGCCAGTTGATATCTGCTACTGACAATCTCTCAACAGTGTATTGCTTTGTAGTGTGTCAGTTTTAATAAAAGAAAACAACATGATAATAACACTTTTCGTGAACTTCTGACATCCTGTGGCTTCCTAAGAAATTTATTTTTTCCTAGCACGGACAAGATGCATCTTCTCTTTCCCCAGCTCCCTCTCCCCACCCCCACACTCTCCCCCCTTTCTAATTTCCCCACATCCCTTAGCAGAAAGTTTGTTTTCTGGTGTCCCAGCCTGGAAACTTTAGAACCACTTGAACTTAACTCTTCCTTCTGTATCTCCCCTGTATCCAATTTGTCATCCAATACTGTCATCTCTCAATTGAGGCTGGCTAAACTCACGTCACTCTTCCAAAGCTCAGAGCTTCTATGATGACACCCTCAGGCGTAGAGTCCTCGCCCTGGAGTCCCTTCCATAGCCTCCGCCCTCCAGGTAAATGTGTCGAAGACATCACTTTCTTCATAGCATTTGCTGCTTAATATTTTGTTGTGGTTCCCAATTGTCCAACAGAGAACAGCTCCCATCCCATAATGGGTTTTCAAACCCTTCTGTCATTAGCTCAATCTGGTTATCCATGTTTTGCCTATAAACTGCAGCACACAGCTTCTGTTCCAGCCAGATGAGCGTTCACACTGCTTCCTTCCTAGCTAGACCTCCCCCTTTTCTAGGCGTCATGACCACTCATTCAGTCTGTCCCCAGTTCTTTGACTTTGGACACAGAATATCCTCCCTTCTCCCACCATTAAAACCCTAACAGCTCTTCAGGATCCAGCTTAATCTCACTTCCTCAAGGAGCCTTCTCACCCTGCCATACTCTGCCTAGTAATATTCTACCTCGGAAATAATTAACTCATGTCTACTTTTTTATGTCACTTGCTGTCCTTCCATCTCTCTCATTCCCTCGTTCCTGCTGAATTGGCTCAGAGACCCCATTGGAGACCTTTGGGCTTTATTCCCACATTATTTTTCTAGTCTGTTTGCCATTTCTAATGCAAGATCAATAAATCGTTTATGTTTTCTGTTTCTTTTCAGAAGCTACTAGTACAAAGTTGATGGCAATGTTGATTAGCTCCTTTAAATGTTTTATTTGCATTTATGGCCAATGAGCAATTCTTCCCCATTCTTACTCAGCTCCCTTTTCCTTTCAAACTTTACAGATTTTCTTAAGTTCCTAACCTTTTTCCTATTCCTTTCATTCTAAGCAAACGGCCATTAGAGGGTATACTCAATCCTCACATTCAGATTAGTCTATATTTCTTTATCTACTTTCCCCTTTCTAGCCGTAGAGCAAGTGTGCCTCTCCTCCCCAAGGCTCTCGGTCCCTTCCCCTTCCGCCTTTCAGTTATTGCCTGTCATTGTTCAATTTCGTCCTCTCCTTGGGCTTCTCCGGTCAGTTTATGATATGTTTGAATCATCCTCGTATTTTAAAATACTTTTTTTTCTCAGTCCTGTCTCTTCCTTAGCTTTACAGGTTAAACTTTTAAAGGAATAGACTGTGCTTCCTACATACACTTTCTCACTCTAGATTCCCAACTGGAACCGCTGCAAGCTGACTCCTAGCCCCCCCACCTTTCTACTAAAACTGCTCTCAAAAACTTCTCTGGTCCCCTCTCCCCTACCTGCTAAATCTAATGGCTTCCTTTCATCCTCCTGTAGCACCCCACAGTTGTTCACCTACATCTCAAAACAACTGTCTCCTTGCTTTCATAACAGTCCCCCATATTTCCTTCTACTCTTGTGATTCTTCTTGAGAGGTTCTCACTAATTTCTCTTCCTTAGCCTAAGCCATTAAATGTGAGGGTGTTTTCTTTTTGTTGCTGTTAATTATTCCTAGGTTCCCTTTTCTTCTACTACTAATTTTCTCCCAAAATAATTTCTTCACTTCCTATAGTTTTAACGGATTCCTATAAGCTGATGACTTCTAAAATTTATTAAATACTTCCATCCCCATTCTAAGCTTTCAACTCAAATTTCCAGCTGTCACCAAATTTCCACTTCAAACAACCCACTAAAAAGTTGAACTCGCTGTCTTTTCTCTACACTTGCTTCTTCCTCTACATTCTTTGTCTTTGTTAATATCTTCACCAGAACACATTGACGTGGTCATTTTATTCTGTTTACCTCACCTCCACGTCCAGTGGGTCACCAAGTCCTAACCCATTCAAACTTTACAATCTGCCTCTTCGCCCATCCTCTTCAGTTTATTGAAAAATGATTTTTAATGAGTTTCTTCTTATAGCCTCTTTCAATCTACCTGTGTATGGTCCTTAAAATTATTTTTATGTTGCCAAAACTAGCTTGTTATATACATGAACATGTCACTCCTATGTTCAAAACAGACAAACAAAAAACCTCTGACCTGAGGTACGTTTCTAAATGCCAGCCTGTCTTTTGTGTCTCCCAATTTAAAATATGGTCTACATATAAGTGCTGTTTGGAGAAGACCAGTGTGTAACTTCTGCCCATGTGGATTTTATTTGAGAGATGGTACCTATTTTCTTCTATTGTTCAAACTACCAGGTGCTGTCCGTGAAACCATTTTTTTCCTCTTTCCAAAAGGAATTCTCTCTTCTCAAAAATGGATCTTTCCTGGTCAGTGACTACACACCAGCCTCATTTGCCAGTTGCTACTCTTTTGTGCACCCCACAGCCATGGCTAAAGATGGAATTTGGGCTTCACTGAGCTCTCTTTAAGATGTCTCATTTATTTGTAAAGAATAATCTTTTCACTTGGCATAAAAATTAATGTTGTGACTTTTAAAAATGCCTGTTGAAATGTCCAGTGCCCTGTTTTTCTGTCTGAGATAAGATTATGATTATAGGGATTAGAAGAACTCACCTAATTGAAGACGGCCCTGGAGTCTCAAGATTATTTTAGAAGATACACACGTTGTTGCTTTGCATTTTGCATGTGCAAACAAAGCCATTACACCAATTAGGGCAGTTTCCAGTTTATTCTGACAGCCCGTGAAGGTATGTATGTACGTCAGTGCCAGCCTGGGCGTTATGCAAGTCTTGACGCATGGATCTCCCTTTCTACCCTGTTTTCAAGCCTTGTTTAGGATTTGTAAAGGCTCTTCTTTTACTTTACCTTCCAATGTAGACTATTATTTAGTAGAAAGCTAAAAACCTGATTTTGTATTGATATTTAAGGCTTTCACACAACATAAATATAGGGAGCTTTATCTGAGTTTACTTGTACTATCTTACTCAAGAAGGATCTTAAAAAATGCTTCCAGAATCTCCCCCTTGTTTGTCACATGGTAGGGTGTGTGTGAGAGCAAGAACAAAGAAGCCAAAGATTAAGTTTGTTTATTTTAAAATTTTGAGCTTGTAGTCAATCATTTCACTTTAATGTGTTACACGATGCTACAGTAATTGTTTTAACCTATTTCCTGCTGACAATACCAAACCTTCTGTGAAGTCAATTTAACTTTGTCATTTTGAAATTGCTCTCTGGAAAACAAGGGAAATAGAGTTTTGAAGCAAGTATATAAATAATTATGTCAAAAGCCAACTATTGAAGGGGAGTTTGAGCTTGGATTTTTCTCTATTGGCTCACACATTTGAACATACTTTTCATGCAAGGGCCTCAGCTACACATTTTGCAGGATCTAAAAGCACTTAGATTAAATGGGTCAATCAATTCATTCATTCATTAACTTCCTACTTCACTTTTCCTCTAATTACATAGCTGTTAATATTTCTTTAGGGGAGCTAAAAACATGAGATACAGATCATCATT
Organism: Varecia variegata; assembly: GCA_028533085.1. Taxonomy (NCBI): domain Eukaryota; kingdom Metazoa; phylum Chordata; class Mammalia; order Primates; family Lemuridae; genus Varecia; species Varecia variegata. The sequence goes on along the minus strand of CM052450.1, from coordinate 11,251,540 downwards.
CCCATGAGCTATTATTGCATGATACAGAGGTTTAGTAACACAACATCACAGAACTACAATGTCCTTTTTTTTAAAAAAAAAAAGAAAAAAAAAGCCCTTCCCCCACCTAAAAGGAAAGCTATAAATTTAAGCCAATACAAACTCGTCAGAGTTCTCTCTCTCAATTTCACACCAGGGCGTGGTGCTACACAGCTGGGGAGCTGAGCTAATAAGTGTTGAAAAATGAAAAATGCTGCTTTATGGCATCACATAAACTGGCAGAAAGAATACTTTTACCTCCACCCCATTTTTAACAAACAAATGCCAAAATGTAGATTCTGCAAGAATGAGACTTTATGGTAATAGGCCCATGGGGCAAACAGAATTGTCTTGTGGGATTTTGTTTTTATGGAATACTATATGTAATAAGAAGTGGCATAACATTTGTAAAATCTAATCACTTTGGGTTCCTTTCTGAACCTCAAAGGGGTCATTTCTAGAAAAGCTGTTGGAAACACTCCATAATGATCTATTTATCCAGTAGTGACACAGGATTATTCCTTTTACAAGGAGACTGAGCCTTCCCTAACAATATAAATACTTTAATATGAGTGTACAACTTGAGGATCTTGAGGAACATCCCATTCAACAAATATTTGTGGAATAACTATGATGGAGTTCAAAGAATGATGCTAAGAGCTCTTGTGTAATTTACATGAAATAATATAATCAGGATCCAGCTGTTTTTCTTGGGCTGGTTTATTTCCTAGCTGGTGGTCACTCACTCTCGCACTCAATCACTCACTAGTCACTCATTCAACATTCAGCCAGCAAACGTCCATTGCAAGTTTGCCGTATCCAAGTCACATGGGCGTAATAAATCACAGAGAACTGTACTGTGATAGCAAGAGGTCCAAAATCTATCACAGCAAAAATCCCTTTATTCAGGGTCTTGAAATAAATGAGATGAAGCCAGTACAAAGTAAGCAAGAAAAGTGAGGCAGGAGTGTGCATTGTCAGGGTACAGTCCCTTCGCATAAACACTGAAGTTCAATGAAACCAGAAGACATAGAGAATAGCTGAAGGCCCTACCCTAAGGCTTCTAGGTACTGTTAGACTCCAGTGGCTGGGAATTTCTGATTATAGTACTTAGAGATTTATGATCGTCTACTCCACATATACCTTCCCTGATTTTACAAAAGCTATATAATATGTATATATATTCTCTTTCTTCTGAACTTATAAAAAATTACCTATGAACTTATTATAGCCATTATTATTATTTATATTATAGTTGTACATCTCATGTCTCCCTACTATATGTAAATTCCTTAAGAGTAGGACCAAAATCTCATTTATCTTTCATTCACCATCAGTATTTAGCACAGTGTATTACAATAGTGGACATTCTATGCCATTCGGTTAAATAAACTTTTCAATGGATTTAATTGCTACATAATCAAATACTCATAGCATCACAGTAACACTTATTATAGTAATAAATAATGACAAAAATATATGAATACTAATTGAGAAACCCAAAAAGTATGACTAACATTTGGGAGAAGTACTATTTGGGTAGTCTAAATCATGTGCAGATTACTAAATAATACCATGAAAAGGGAATTCTGGTTACAACTTTTAAAATGTGAAAATACACAAAGAAGCCACTGAAAAGTTCCCCAAAAGTATTTGAGTGCATTGAGTATATTTTATAGGACAAAATTCAGGACTACAATTACATAAGCTCTGGAATATTGCCATTTTTGTGTTCCATAATTTAATAAAATGCATCACTGGAGTATTTTCCACACAAACAAATGCGAGTTCTACAAATAACAGATGATTTCCAGGAACAAATCCATTCCCCTGTCACTGTTATTACTCTTAGTGTTACTAACATTAAGTATCATGGAAATGGCAAAAACATGAAGAATTTTAGTTAGTTGTAGTAGGTTCTCAATATTAAGCAGTTAGATTTAAAATCTATCTTTTTTTTCCTCACCACTCTGCTGCTATATTCTGAAAGCAAAGACAGGGAACACAAGTTCTTAAGGAGTAGAGACTTGTCAATTACTTTACAGTGCTTAGGACATAGCGGGCAATCTACCAGTGCTATTAACATTTTATCTGACTTGATTAATTTTAATGAAAAGTTTCTACTACTGATCCTCAGGTAGTTACCAATCCTCAGGTAATAGCTAATAAATTTTTGGTATCAAGTTGAACTTTGGAGGATGACTAATCCTGTGAAGATCAGTTTACCTCATTTTCATATCATCTCCAGGAAGCTAATAGTGATTTCTGATTTCACGCTGGAAGGGAAAATTATTATAATTTTTTTAAGACTGTACTGTTCATACTTGGCAAGGGGTGAATACTGGACAATTTTGCATTAACATGAGACATCTGGGTACATGAGTAATCACTGATTTTGTATCTCTTACAATGAGATTTTCATCCACTTGAATAAAATTATGTTGATCACAATACAACTTCACTGGGCTAGGCACAAGATACCCAAAAGTTTTAGTGAACTTAAGTGGGTCAACTGCAAACAAGAAGGCCTGACAGAAACACTCTTATGGATACAATAAGTACTTCTTCAAACAATGTGGGAGGCAAGGCAAGACCCATCAGCAGAACAGCTAAGAATGCAGTAATGTGGAACGTGGTGACATGTTTTGGGAAAAGGATTTAGTCAATCACTGGTCAAAAAAGACAATAATTAAAAACAATGACAACCTCTGAGAACAAGAACCATGGCCACAAATTAGAGTTCTATCTTCAAAGGGATTCATTTTAAACTACAGATCCCCAAATAATTGCCATGATTAGCATAACCTTTGAATGTAAAGAACAACCTTTAATTCTTTTTTTCTAATTTGTGACATAGACCACTATTTAAAAGAAAAAAAAAATGGTTCTTTACAGTATTTGCATTTTTTTACGCTCATATGCATCTTTTAAATGCCATAGGATCTATAGAAATAGTCATAGGGACAAGATTAAAATGTCATCGTTACTAAACTCTATTTTAAAGAAATCACTTGGATTGACACTATTGAAAATGTCTTGGAGATCTGGAAAACACAGTTCAAAAATGACTGCTGCTGAGTACAAAGAGTGTGGCTGAACTTTTTATTTTATATTCTCTATTTTTTTTTCCATACTCAGAAATGAACAAGTCTGCTTAATGATGTTATGAGAGAAACTTCGTGCTTTACACAAAGCACAAATTGTAGGAAAAGAAAATGCATGCATCTTGTGTTTATGGCCAGGGCCATGGGTCAAAATGAAAATCACGTCCTGTGTGAACTGAAATGATCAAGAGATTTCATTTGCAGTTCATTTTTATGTTTTCTGGAAGTTTACTTTAAGACAAAGAACATATTTATTGATAGTTCAATCTTTTTACTGGCCTAATGAATGGCTTAAAGACAATAATGACATTTGAGTCCCTGTGTGTCAAAAGAGACACGGAATTTGCAAATTTGCCTTCTTTACTTCCATTCTAGTATTTCTCCTCTGAATAAGCAACTTGAGGTAGTTATTACCTCGAGCGACTTCCAGATGTTAATCATGTGACTGAAGTGAACTACTCTCTAACAAGAGTGGCAAGAGAGGGGAATTGTTAGTATATATGATAGTATATATGATGATTTTAATAACCATGAAAAATGTTTTTTTGCCTATGAACTCCATCCACATGATGTAAATACCTTACGTAAGTAGGATACTTTTTTGTGGGGAAGAGGAAGATTTAAATCTATTGAGCATATGCAAACTTACTCATTTTTTAAAAAAGAAGAAATAACTAAATTAATGAGAGCTGACTATAATTTATCTTTTAATGCTTTAATTTTTTTAGATTTTAAATTATATGTCTATGCTCTATAGAAAGGGAGATGCATTCTTATAGTCTATGTTAATTTATGACAAGTCCCTTTGACGTTTTAGGTAAATATATGCTGTTAAATTGTTTTCAGCTAAATATTTATGCACTTTACATTTTCTCTTAAGAAAAATAAATAATTCACACTTTTGCAAGTGTGTATTTTTTCTGGCTTTCCTGACATTATATTATTACTAGCAGCAAGTGCCAACCTACTTCATGGGTGGCATTTCTCACTGAGAAGCAAGACATGAATCAATATTTTTATTAGAGTCAACTCACTTTTCTTCATAAATAAAATATTAATGTTTTTCCAGTTTGATTTCAATGCTACTAAGAAGAATATACAAATTTTTAGAAAAAATAACTAAAATACCTGGATCAACAGTTTTTTAAAGCCCATCTTTGGTACAAATTGAAGCAAGCAGTTGAGATTGTCAGCTAAGGTTCCAAAAGCTGATGTTTAGTGTACGTTTTTAAAAAATCCAAATCATTGAGTAAATTGCTTGTCTCTTGTACTTTTTCTACTGAAACAGCTGTAGTTAATGATATTTTTGAATATCCTTTGTGTATTATTCATGCTATAATGACCACGTACCTATAAATTAATGGGTTGTATAAGAAAAAAAATTAAGCAAAAATTCTTTTTCTCTACATACACACATGTACATACACACACTTGCATCCTACCTTTAAGTGAAAGAATGATTAAAGACTTAGCACAGTACCAACACTAAAGGGAAGCTCTTTATTTTTGTTAATACTATTATGTCTCAGGCCCACAATGTGGGCATAAGGAGAGAAAGACAGAAGAGTAAATAGCCAATTGTGCAAATGCTATGTTAGTGGCAGCTGAGTTTGCTATAGGAGCAGGTAGAAGAGGACTGATGGAAAGGAGAGACAATAGACCCGAGTTTTGAAGAATAAGTAGGCAGGTGAAGGAGGGAATAGGGGAGAGCTACACCTGGCTGAGATTTGAATGCGCAAAGGTGAAAGGGCAGGAGGCAGCATAGCACATTTGGAAAATTCTTGGTGTTCAACATGGTGAAAAGAATAGAATACAAGACTGGGTGTTTTCAAAAATAAAACTGGGAAGATAAATAAATGTGTGTTCCTAAAGAACTTTGGAAAACTGGTATCAATTCTTATAATAGATGCATTGTAAAGGCATCTTTTTAAAAAAAAAGTAACTCTGTGAAGAATCCTTTTATAGTATAGACACTGAGAAGATAAAAATGAAAAAAAATCCAGTTTGCCTGCAAGAAGGTCACTGAAATAGATACTTGCTAAATATAAATTCAACCATAATCTAATTTATCTGGCACATTTAGACTTTGGGATGTAAATGATGCTTTCTTAAAATGAAGCATTCTTGTAAAAATGACCTCATTTCTTTGTTGTTTCCGTGCTTGAATTTGCAAAATCATCTTAAAGAATCGCGTTTTCTGAATAAGATGATTATACCTCAAGGGTGCACAAGATAGTCCTTTGGAATATGGAAAGAAAATATTAGAATTTATTTATATTTTACTTTTAGCCCATGTCTTACATTTCTACTTTTATTTGTGTTCAGTATGCACATAATATATTACTACAATAAGGCATTCATATAATTTATAAATAAATACACATTTGTAAGAGAGGTGCTGAAAAATTTTTACCGATAGGGACATACAATAGAAAAATTGGGGAGACAACCACTATAGAAGTTAGTTTTTTTTCTTATACCAACTAAACTAGACAATAGGATAGCTAGCACCAGGTGAATAGTGCTGCCTGGATTTAGTTGAAGACATAAGGCACAGGACCTCTCATAAACTTTGCCTTGTTGGCAACTGGAATGGACCAGTGGCCATTAATTTTTTGTGTTGCCGCCCTCAAAAGTATAAAAGCATGAGGCAGGTGAGTCACACCCTGAGTTCCATGGATTTCTAGGGTGCCCATGGATTAACTTTAAGATGGGCTTAAAAGAACTGTTTATCCAGGTATTTTAGTTATTTTTTCTAAAAATTTGCATATTCTTAGTAGGATTGAAATCAAACTGGAAAAACATTAATATTTTATTTATGAAGAAAAGTGAGTTGACTCTAATAAAAATATTGATTCATGTCTTGCTTAAACTTAAAGTTTAAGGTCCCCAGAACTTTGGCAATGATTATAATAAAGCTTAAAATATTATTTCTAAAATGAGATAGTCATATGTGTTCAGAACCTTTAAGCTTTTCTCTAGTCTTTTGTTTTTTTAAATAAATGCATAGGAGAAATGTATAAAGAAATTTGTTTTGTTAATTGATTAAAATTTTTAAATTACATAAACCTGAGACATTTTGTGCAATGTGTATTTATTGTTCATGTATGTCCTTTTGAATAATGCAACAAATAAGAAACCGACCAGTGGAGAGGATATGATTTGATGCTTGAGAATGAGGAAAACAACAAATGCATAACTGTGTACTGTCCACACGACCAGTGCAATTTCATTAACTGTTATGATTTGAAAATGCCAAATATGGGCCCCAAAGGATTTCTAAACACACAGCAGAACAGTGAACTAAATGCTGATTTTGCCATTTATATCTGTAGATCCTAGTAGATATTGAACCCTGCAAAACAGGAGGTTGGTTGTTGTTTTCTATTTGTTTTGTTTTTTGGCTTTTGTTTTGTTTTGTTTACTTGCTTTTTTTTTTTAGTTTAGAACTGAAGTTACTAAAAGAGAGTGCATATAGATTTGCTGAAAGCAAATTAATAGCAACAAGAAAAAAATTAGGAGATACACAAAGAGTAACAGAATGTATGAATGAAAATTTTCCAGGGATAATTTTCCCCCAAGTTTAGTAGGGCAAAAGACCTACCATAAAAGAAGCAAATAGCTCTCCTGAAACTTAACTACATTTCAAAGTAGTGCAGCTACATGAAAGGAACAAAACATTTTTGTTCACTAGTTTGCCTACCAGATGGCATCTCTAAATATAGTAATGTAAAACCTTCTGCTTGTCCTATAAATAAATAAAGATGAAAGGAATAGCAACAATAGCTAAGCATTTAAATCACTGGAAATAAAAGAGCACTTTGATTAGGTTTGGAAGAATCTGGCTCATTCTAATAATGACCCTGAATCTGGGAAGGCTCACGTTCTAGGTGAAACTAAGTATCCCAACCTTCAGGTATCTGCCCCTGCTTTATCTACCCCTTTATCCTGGTGCTCATCCAGTTGGAAGAACAAACCAGGAAGTAACACCATGAGACTTGGGGAAAACTGAAGAAACACAGGAAGTCCTAATAGACAGAGACTCTAAAGGGCTACAATACAAATTCCAGGTTTTTATTTTTTAAAATAAAATAGTTGACTTGAACGAGAAACCATCTCTACAAAAAATAGAAAAATTAGCCAGACATGGTGGCGGGTGCCTGTAGTCCCAGATACTCCAGAGGCTGAGGCAGGAGGATCGCTTGAGCCCAGGAGTTTGAGGTTGCAGTGACTAAACCTGAGACATTTTGTGCAATGTGTATTTATCATTCAGGTATATGTCCTTTTGAATAACATAACAAAAACTAACCGGTAGAGAGGGTATGATTTGACACTTAAGAATGAGGAAAACAATGAATGCATTACTGTGTACTGTCAACATGACTAATGCAATTTCATTTCATGATGACGATACTGCATTCAAGCCCCACACAACAGAGCAAGACCCTGTCTCAAAAATAAGTAAATAAATAAAATAGTTGAGATATGGCCTTGCTTTATTTCTGTGGGCTAATGTGTAAATATCGGTTAAGAGTTAAGGACATGGACTCTGGAGTCAGGCACAGCATGTGAGTCCAGGCTCTACAATTGACTGGCAGTATGACATTGAGCCAAGTTCCTTACCTCTTTGAGCCTCATTGGCAAAACAAGATAGTAATAGTACAGAGTTTTATGGGAATTAACTTAAGACAGTGGTTGGCACTTAGCCCCATAAATGTCAGTTGTTTATTATTGTTATCAGTAATAATAACTATTAAATAATTATATTTCTAATTTTTTGTTGTCTCAAAAGCAAGAGGTAGTCTACAGCAAGGTGTTCTGGAAGTAAATGAAGGTCTAAGAGTAGAATTCAAAGCCTTACCTGGCATATCTCCAATTTTTTGTTTGTGTACCTCCTAATTTTTTTGTTGTTGCTACTCATTTGCTTTCAGCAAATCTATATGCACCCTCTTTTGGTAACTTCAGTTCTAAACTTAAAAAAAAGCAAGTAAACAAAACAAAACAAAAGCATACCTCTAAGTGACCTCTCCTAGTAGCACTGCCTTCTTCTCACCTGGCTACTGAAGGTTGTTGAGAACTCATGTGGGAAGGCAAGTCTAGAGACGTAAGTATTCTTAAAACTTGGCTATCAGAGCTCAGCCCACCCTAGCCTGACTTCAGTCTCAGTCCTCTGAGCTGCAGATCTATGGGCTTTGGAAAAATGACTCAGAGTTTCTTTTTGATCTGCTTAACTAATGGCATGTAGGACCATTCCCATTGATAGCATTGATAAAACACCATGATATCATCGAGTTTATCTTGGCAACTAACCCTTGATAGTAAACAATTTAGTCACTTGAGGGTAAGATGATTACCTTGAACAAATAAAAGATAAGTTGTAATTGCTTAAATGTGATGCAGACTACAATGAATGGAAGGCCAGTGTTTAAGGGCATTTACAGTTCCACTGTGTTGTTTTGTTGACTTTTACATAAGGAAAGAGTCACTTGGTAGGGCTACAAGCTGCAGTGTTAAAAGTTACTTTGTTTAGGCCTTTATACAGGAAGTAATTCCATTTTTTGGTATTTTTAAAATTGTAGTAAAATGCATCTAACAAAAAATTTACTAAGTGTTCAGTTCCGTAGCATTAAGTACATTAACAATGTTTGTACAACCATCATCACTGTACATTTCCAAAAAATTTTTATTATCCCAAACAGAAACTCTGTACCCATTTAACAATAACTTTTCATTCCCTCCCTCCCCTTTGCCCTTGGTAACCATTATTCTACTTTTTATCTCTATGAATTTGCCTATTCTAGATACCTCATATAAGTGGAATCATACAGTATTTGTCCTTGTGTGTCTGGCTTATTTCACTTAGCATATGTTTTTAAGCACATGCCATGTTGTGGCATGTGTCAGAATTTCATTCTTTTTTAAGATTAGACAATAGTCCACTATATGTATATACCACATTTTGTTTATCCATTCATCTGTAGATGGACATTTCGGTTGTTTCTACCTCTTGGCTATTGTGAATAAGGCTGCTATAAACGTTGGTGTACAAGAATCTGATTTGAGTCCCTTTCAGTTCTTTTGGGTATATATCTATTCATAGAAGTGGGATTGCTGGGTTATATGCTAAGTCTGTGTTTAACTTTTTGAGGAACCACCATTCTGTTTCCATAGTTGCTACATCATTTTCCATTCCCATCAGCAATGCACAAGGGTTCCAATTTCTACATTATCTTCACCAATATTCATTTTCTGGTTTTTTGATAACAGCCATCCATCCTAATGGATATGACGTGGCATCTCATTAAATTAGATTTGCTTCGCAAACTATTTTTTTAAAAAAAGGACACACAAAGAGGAATTATTATTATATGTCTGGCTTACCCTGTATACAAAAAGATGCAAACATCCAGTGCAAGTCCCAAAATGAAAGCTAAACTATGGCTGTAGCTGTTGACTAATATTTCTCCAAATAAGAAGGTAATCTTGAGTTTTAGGATTGCAGTTAAAAGTCCTACAGCAAATGCTTGGAATATAAGCATACCCATTAGTCATTACAAAAGCCCACACGAGGCTGACACATGGATTTGCTCAATATCTTTCTTAGCAAAACCACACTCCATACAGTCAGAACTGCCACAAACTTGACCCCAATGTATTAAAAGGCAGGACTGCGCCAGCTGCGCCGCGCATGCGCGCCCTCAGGCGTGCGCCCGCGCGGTAGCTACGTGCTTGCGTGCGCGGCCCCGCGCGGCGGCGCAGGGGCGGGGCCTGCGACTGTGCTGGCGGTGTTGGCCATGGCGGCCGCGTCTCGCTCGGTTCCCCTGCAGCGCTGTGTTGTGTCGCCGGTTGGGAGGCACAGCGCCTCTCTGATCTTCCTGCATGGCTCAGGTGGATTGCAGTTTTATGTCCCGGTTTTCTGCAGTTTGGGAAACATCCTCCCTTCGGTCGCCCCAGTGTTGCCCCAGTGGAGGAGGCGCCGGGCCCAAAAGGGGCGCAGTGGGCTCGGAGAGGGTGGCTTTCCCCTAGCTAGTCCACGGCTGTGGACTCGGGCAGGGTCAGCTGTCCCCAGCCGTACCCCCTTGTGCTCCTTCCCTCTGGCGGTCACGCTCCCACCTCCCCGCTTCCGGCCCTCGTGTCCCGCCGCTCTCGGCCATCCCTCCATGCACAACATTGTCTCCAGTGCAGCCCTTGCCACCGCCCCATTCCTCGCCCCTATCTTAAACAGAGCAAGTTAGTAAGGTAAGTCTTCCGCTAGAGGCAAATGAATTATTTAGTGCTTTTCAGGGTCAGCGACTAGTGATTCGCCATTGCTTGCTTTCAGTCTCCCAAACTAATGTCGACAACTGAGATAACAGTTACCTTAGATAATATTTACTGATTGTCTCCTTTCTGTAAGGTACTGTACCAGGGTTGGGGTGCCTTTTCTTGTTTTCCTTTTTCCTGCTCCTTTCCCCTTCTCCCTCTTGTCATTAAACTTCCAAGATACAGCACAGAGTCAGCTGTGAGTCCCAGGGACAGGTATTCTCCGTCCACTGCCTGCCCTTACTAACGTGCACTTAATTCTGTATATCGTTTCTGAACAGTCATCTGTAATTACTTATGTCTGTCTTCCCCACTGGATAGTGAGCTCCTCAAGAGTAAGGACCCTTGTTGTAGTCTTTGCACCCCCAATGATTGGCCTAGGGTAAGTTCACAGGAAATGTTTTTTATAAAGAAATGAGACACAGCCGGTGTCCTCAGGGGGCCTACCTAAAGTTAAAAACAAAAACAATTCAATTAGTTTGAGTCAGCAGTGAATGGAAGATCACAAGATGGTGCATGATTTACTGCCAAGTGAATTGTAAGAAAAAAAAAATGTGGTTAGGCATTATTAAGGCATTTGGAAGATGAAGAGGTTGTCAGACTTTTCAGAGAAAGTGGGCTTTGAGCTGAGACCTGTGGCTTAAAAGGGGTGGTGATTGGACAGTGGAGGCAATTGGAAAGGTACAGGGTAGAGAAATGGAAATGGGCAGTTGTGGGAGGTATTCTGTTTATTTTGAAAATGAGACTAGATAGGTTCAACAGCTTCTTGCCCAAGCTCACTTAGCTACTACTGTGAGTGGAGTTGGATTTGGGATTTGTTATTTGAACCCAGATTTCTCTGACTACAAAATCAGTGCTCTTGTGGGGTAAAGTGAAAAACCCTGAACTAGAATGTATCATTTTGAGGACAGGGAAGAAAAGGGCCAATGATGTTTAAAGGGAAAGACTGAACATACATTTGGAAGGTGAGGTCTTCAAGATGACAGCAATGCTTTGTAACTAACTAGGAGACTGGTGATACTGTTCAGGGTTCCAAGGGTGTTCATTTATAAATATCCAGAAATGCAGCATTATACTTCTTGTCATAAATAAGTTAATTCACACTATCGTTAGGAAGAACACCTAGATTATGTTCTTTTTTTCCCTGGACCCCTTTGCTTAAATGACTATCCTTATTTTCAATTTCAAATTACTGACATATGTATAACCTGTAAGGGCATGTCTCTAAAACCCAGTCATACATTGTTTATATGTTTTTTCCCTTTGTATTTTGAACAAAAAATTTATCCAAAGAATTCTGCCAAGTATGCAAGTATAATATGATTCCTATATGTTTAAATCTCCATTGAAGTAAATAAAACTCTTACTGGGAGTAGATCTTTATCATCCATGTTAGAGGCTAGTGATTTTACATTAGACTTTAATATGTGTGGTTATGTTATAGAAGATGTTTGGCTTCTGGTTAATGCAAATATGGGCAAACCGCTTATAACAGTTTTATCATACTCAATTTTACCATGCTGTTAACCAATTAAATCAGTTTGACTGTAACAGTTTTACCATGGAAAAAGGTGCTGGCTTTTCAAAAAGTGGACATTGTGCATGGATGATTGCACAATGTTGTTTTGTAGCATTCAGTCTTACTCTTCAAGGCTGAAAAAATGTATGTAGAAACAGATTTTGTTTTTTAAAAAAGAATCTTAAAACTTTAAGGTTTTCTTCTAGGATACAGCAGCCATAGAAGAACATACAAGAATGTAAATTTTATATAGCCAAATAATTTGAGCCTTTCCTGCTAATAAAATACTAAGGAGGTACCTTCTTTTGGTATGATAAAAAGAAATGATAGTTTAATTAGCTTTGTTCAATCTCTCAGATTAGATTAATTCACTCTTATTACTTGCTCCTGTAGGAGACTGGTTCTCCTTTCAGTGGTATTCATACTTGTAATTACCTAATTTAATGTCTGTATTCCACACTAAACTGTAAGATTCACAAAAGCCTAAACCATGTGTTTTTGTTTATGGCTTTCTCCCCATATAATAAGGCTTCAGCACTGAGCCTGAGTTGGCTCTTGCTAAAGTCACCAGTAACCTCTGGATTGCTAAACGTAGTGAACATTTTTCAGTCTTCCTCTTACTTGAACTGTCAGCAGCATTCAACTTTCTTCTCAGAAAACTCTTCTGGTTTTCTTTCTATCTGTTTGCTCCTTCTGGCTTCTTTCACAGACTCATCCACTCCTCGATGTGATTAATGATGGGATTTCTTAAAATTTGGTCCTAGATCCTCCTCTCATTGTACAGTTTTCTCTCCAGGCTAAACTCCATGGCAGCTTATAGATTCTATTTTTACCTATACATCAGTGACTCAAATGTGTGTCTCCTCTTGAGGCCTCCTTTGAGTTCTAAACTTGTTTATCCAACTGCCTGATAGTCATTCATTAATCTATTCACTGTGAATAGAACACTATGTGCAAGGCAGTGTTCTAGGGTCTTAGCATACAGCAGTGAATAAAACAAACCCAAATCCTTGCTCTCATGGGGCTTATATTGTAGTGAAAAAAATGATACAGTAGAAGATAGTAGGTTTAATGGAAAAAAAGAAGGCAAGATAAAGGGGATGAAAGGTATTGTGGTGGGGTGGGGTTGCAGTTAAATAAAGTGGTCAGGATAAGCCTCTCTGTGAAGATGAGACTTCATAGCTAGACTCTGGTGAGTGAATCATGTGGCTATATGGGGTTAGACTGTTCCAGACGAAGGAAAAACCAAGAGAGAGGCTCTGAGGTAGGTTCCTTGACATGTTCAAGGAAAAGCAGTAAGACTGGTGTGCCTAGAGTGAGAAGAGTAGGAGAGGGTATCCAAGAGGGTACTGGCATCCAGGTAGTGTAGGGCAGGGGTCTGCAAATTCTATAAAGGGTCAGATAGTAAGGATTTTCAGCTTTGTGGGCCGCATATTTTCGCCTTCTCTCTTTTTCTTAATGACTCTTTAATAATGTAAAACCCATTCTTGGTATATGGTCCTTAAGGACCTTATGGTGATTTTGTCCTCCCCTCTGGCCATCATTTGCTCAACCAACCCCTGGTGTAGGACTTTGTATGCATTATAACGAGGCACCTCTCATTCAACATCTATGGACCTACTGCTTGTTGTGTTCCCTGTCTAGGCTAGTGTGTAGTACTGTTGTTCACCCAGTTGCTCTGGCAAAAAACCTACTAGTCATCCTTGAAACCTTTGACCATTGACCCTCATGACTCATCTATTGCCAATTTCTGTTCATTTTACTTCCTAAATCTCTCTAGTATCTAGTTCCGTCTGTGTTATCACCCTGTCACCTGAACAGTAGCCTCCTGAGTGATCTCACATCTACTTTGGTTCCTCTTCAGTTCTGTCTTCACCCAGCTTCCAGAGTGATCCTTAGAATCATGCCACCTTGCTGTCAATACTCTGGTGTGTCTGTGCTCTTAGGATTTGTCAGGTTCCTACAGTTTCTCCATCCTCATCTTGCAGTCACTGCTCTTCCTTATTCCCTGCCTTTCAGTTCTTAGATGTCATACTGCTCCCTCCTGTCTAGGGTCTTAGCACCTGCCCTTTCCTCTGCCTGAGACGCTCTTTCCTTCTGCACTTCACTTCTCACTACCCTGTAGATTTTAGTTCAGACCATTCAGCAACTATCTATTGCATGTGCAGTTTTTTGTCAGTCTTGTTCTTGGCACTAGGTGAACAAATAACTCGTGATAAAACACATAATGAACCTTGCCTTGCAGAGCTTATAGCCTAGTGAAATTATCTCTGAACTCCTTAACTCGATCAGTTCTGAGTATAATAAACCCTTGCAGCTGCAAGTGTCTCATCTTTGCAGCAGTTACATTTGTCTTTCTCATTTATTTGTGTGATTATTTGAATAATGTCTGTTTCTCACAATAAACTATGTACGCCATGAGAGTAGGGGCTCTATTCCCCCCTCACCCCCCATCAGTGCCTCCTCTCTAACCGTGAACACAGTGCCTAGCACATTGATAGGTATTCAGTAGACAATTTTTGAATTCATATCTTAATTGATTAAAAAATTAAAGTTGTTACCTCTAAATTTCCTCTTCAGAACTGTATACGATGGACCTATAGTTTCTTCCATTTTTGGTACAAATATACACACATTAATTTTGTATGAGTTTTGATTATTTTTCACCCTTCCAGTATATACTCATTATTTTAGGTCACATAACATGTTAAATTCTAGTTTCTTCAAGTTAAAAATTAAAGTACACTGAATACCCCCTTTTAAAGGTTATTGTTTTAACCAAGAAAATTATATTAGGTTGTTCCAACTACAAAAGTTTTAACAGCCACTTTAGAAATTTATTACTTTTAAGAGTAAAATAAGAATTTACAGTGTTAAAATCAGATATAGATACAGAAAGAATATCTTTTAGAAAAATCAGTTTATTTATTTGTTCCTATTATACCCATTAAACAAATGAGGAAACTTAAACAAGATCATCAAAGTGACAGTGGTGAAGCCAGGAATAACATAATCAAAAGCATTGCTACCCAATGATGCCTGATCAAATCATATTGATGAATCAGTTTCTATATGGTTATTTTTATGCATGGAGATTTTTTTTAATCTCTTATTTCAGCCCTGTGTGACATGAAAGTTATAGACTGCTTTTAAATGCATTGTATTATTAAAATATTTATCTTAATCTAGATTTTGTGATTCATCAGGTGATTCTGGACAAGGATTAAGAAGGTGGATCAAAGAGGTTTTAAATCAAGATTTAACATTCCAACACATAAAAATTATTTATCCAACAGCTCCTCCCAGGTATGCAGTAATTTATCTCACTGCTCAATATAACTGTGGCATAATATATATAAAGAAGTGTGCCAGCTAGATGTTCTTTAAGCATAATTCTGTATTTAAGATAAATTAGGATACGTTTTTTCCAGAATGTATTCTTTATTGCAGTTCCACTATTGGGCCAAATTTTGCCAGGTGAGTGATTTATTCCCTCTCTATAAAATGTTCCCTAAATCTCTGAATTTAAACTGTGTCCTAGCTGTGACTTACAGGACTCTGCTTCCTCTGTCCTGCAGATATTACTTAACTTTCAAACTCTCTTCTTCCCCACATTCACCCCGAAAGGAAATTTAATAACTCCAATGAATATAATCTTTCTAAAAATTTAGTTAAACCAGAGTTGATAATCTTTAGAAAAGGGTTTTATGAGATTCTTTCCACATGTAAAAGGATTATTTAGAAATAATGTTATGCTTTTTGAATCAGTAAACCAGAATAGAAATATGGAATTGACTACTTAATAAATATTTAGATTATGTAACCTGTAGGTGGGTTTGACAAAATTCACAATAAGATTGGTATAGTTTTGAAGTCAAACTGCTTTTTATAGATATTAAATTAGCATCTGCATACTCTTTTATCCTGAACACATAGTTTAAACCAGCATTTAAATTGCAAATATTTTTTGTGTAAGTGAAATAATGTGCTGAGCTGTGCCCCAATCCGACTTCTCATTATCTATTCTTGATTCACATCAAGCATACTATGTGCTTATGCAAATGCTTTGCTTTAATTTTCCGTTAATTTAGTATTAAGGAGAAATAGAACCGGGACTTCAAGGACCTTTTTATGTGTACTAAGGAGAGTTTACTTACCTCAATTGATAGAATTGAAAGAGGAAGAACAAAATGATAATGTAAGATTGAAGATTCAAAAAATGTTAATATAATTTTTGGAGAGTTTAAGTGTTTGGGAATACAGATAGAAGATCACCAGCAAGTTATTTCTGTGCTAATTGAATGTCTTTAAAAATGTCAAAAAGTGTTTGGAAGTATTCTCTTCTATGTTTTCTGAGTTTGTGTTATTTATTTCTTAAATGTTTGTTAAAGTTCACTCGTGAAATCATCTGGACCTGATGTTTTCTTGGGTGAAGGTTTTGATAATTAGTTCAATTTCTTTTGTAGAATCAGGGTATTCAGATTTTCTTTTTCTTCTTGGATCTGTTTTGATACTTTGTATTTCTCATGGAATTTGTATCTTTTATCTAATTTGTCAAATTTTTTGGCATAACGTTTATGATATTTCATTTTAATGCTTTTATGATTTATTGTTGATAATCTTTATTTCATTGCTGATAATAATTTATATCTTTTTTCTTGGTTCATCTTACAAAGAAGTTACCAATTTTATTAATCTTTTCATAGAGCTAACTTTTGCTGTGCTATTCTCTCTTATTTGTTTGTTATTGTTTTGTTTATGTCTACTCTTATATTTCTTATTTCCATCTATTTACATTAAAGCTGTACATTTCTCACTCTAGCTTAGTCCTGCTAATTTTATCGAAGAGGAGGCCTCGTTTTTTCTTTTAATTTTAAAATAATTTATGTTGAAATATTTTCTTATCTCCTTCATGGTCCCATTATTATTTCTGTGTTACAAACCACCCAAATAACAGTTTTATTATGGTCACAAATTTTGTGGGCTAAGAATTCAGCAAGAGCAGAGGTGAGAACTTGATCTGGGACCTTTGCTGGGAAAACGTGAAGGCTGGGGTGACTCATGGCCTGACTGGTAGGGACTGGAGTCACCTGAAGGCTCACTCACATATCTGGCAGTTAATGCTGGGTATTAACTAAGACCTTCCTTTAGTCTATTATTGCAACACCTACGTGAGGCCTCACCATGTGGTATTTGGGCATCCTGGCAGCTTGGAGACTGGGTTCCAACAGCAAATGTCCTAAGAAAACCAGGAAGAAGCTGTATTGCCTTTAATGACCTAGTCTTAGCAGTTACATAGTGCTATGTCCCCACTAGTTGGAAAACCACTCAGATTCAAGGGGAAAAAGCACAGACCTCCACCACTTGATGAAGTATCAGAGTATTAGACAGAGTCACATTGGAAGAAGAGCACGTGGGATAGAAAATATTGTTCTGGCCAGTTGCAGAAAATACAGTTCTGGGACCTTCTTAACCCATGAGTTAATTAGAAATATGTTGTTAATTTCCAAATATTTGGGACTATTTTCGATATTGCTATTGATTTCTAATTTTATTCCTTTGTTGTCAAAAAATATCCTGTACGATTTTATTTGATACTCACTGGAACTTGTTTTATGGCTTTGCATATGTTCTAATTTGGTGACTATTCTTGTGCATTTTTGTGTATAGTGTTCTATAAATGTCAACAGTTCAAGGTGGTTAGTAGTTTTACTCAAATTTTGTATATGCTTAGTGATTATTTTTATAAATTCTGTTAGTTACCAAGGAATGGGAATTAAAATCTCCAACTATGATTGTAGATCAGTGTGTTTCTTCCATTAGTTCTGTCAGTTTTCTCTTCATGTATTTTTAGGCTGTATTATTAGGTGCATACCAATGTAGGATTATTGTCTTCCTCATTAATAGCTACTTTATCTTATAAAATGTTCATTTTTAATTTCTGGTAATACCCTGAAGTATACTTTGTTTAATAATAATAATGTATACATCAGCTTTCCTAATCTTGCTGTTTACATGGCAAATCTTCTTTTTATCATTGTACTTTCTTTTGTTTAGGGTTGCATAGTATGTCTTTTCTCATCCTTTTACTTTTAACCTACCTACGTCATTATATTTAAAGTGGTTTCTTATAGACAACACATAGTTGGTCTCTGTTTTTTTACTTAACCAATCTGACAGTTTTTGTCATTTAAGTGATTTGTTTAAACCATTTACATTTAATGTAACAGTTGATACGTTTGAATTTAGGTCAACCGCTTTTTTTCCTCTATTTTCCTTTTATACCTCCTTTTGCATTATTTTGAATTTTTTAAATATTCCATTTTAATTTGTCCATTTTTTTTCCTGATTGCTCTAGGGATTATGATATACATAGCAAACCTCTTACTTAAAATTTATTTTTTACCACTTTCAATGAACTTTAGAAGCCTTATAATTATATACATCCCTTTATCCTCACCCCTTTATGTTACAGTTGTCATATGTAGTTCATCCACCTACACTGAAGATACCACCAAACCAGGTTATAATTTTTGTTCACATATTTTAAAGAACAGTAGAACAATAGTCTATTATGTTTACTCAGTTGTGGTCTGTAATAGCGTATTAGTGTGTTTTGACTAAATTGTGAATTACCAGTTTAGCTATAAGATATTCCTTTTTTAAACTATATTTAATAGATATTTTTAATCAGCTAAGTTAGGGGCATCTTTAATGAAAGTCAGCAATTAGTTTGCTGTGTTGATTTAGATGGAAAATATTGCATTATTTTTTTTATAATGGCTAATTTGGACTCTTTAATTGAAGTGCCCAATAAAGATTTTTATTTCTATGACATACTGTAGCTGTATTTACAATTAGAGGTTTCCTTAGTTTGAGTTTACTATTAGAATTTCCATTTTTAAAAAAGTAATTTTTTAACAAGCCATTTATAATTTATATGATGATACAGCTTTTTTTGGTGTTTTGAAAAATTCTTGAAGTAATAAGATTTGCACAATGTCTCCACTTTTTGATTTACTATTTTTCCACATAAAGTCCACATTTATATTTTGCATTAAATATGTATTCTAAAATAGATTTGGGCACTTTTTATTTAGACATAGTAAACAATGGATTCCTCTTTACTCCGTCACTTAGGATTCCTATCTGAAGCATGATATTAGGAGATCCCTCTCCTGATACCAGTAGATCTGTACAACAAGTATGCTAGTAAGGAACTCTACTAAAAAGCCATTTTGAGGAAATAGTTTACTTCTTTGGTAAGTATTAGGTATGTTTAAATACCTACTACTATGTATAAATTTGTTTTCTTAGAAATCTATTTTCATAAAAAAGATACAAAAGAAAAAATGTGATCATTTTCTGGAAATCACAGTGTGGATTTTACAAGAGTTAAAGTCAAAAGATGTTTAAAGCACAAATAAAATAATTTTAAACATTCTGTTATTTCCAGCTGACATAAATTATTCCCAAGTAACACAAATGGTTATTGACATTTATTGTTCAACAGATACTTGTTTAGTATCTACTATATGTCAGGCTTTGATCTTGGCACTGGGACTATCACTGTGGGAAAGTAAAGTCCCTGCTCTCAGGGAGCTCACACAGAGACAGAAAACAAAAGGGAAATTGACGGTAACAATTTCAAATACTAATAAATGGTATTAAGAAAGGCAAATAGGGTAATGGAAGAGAGTATATGTGTGTGTTGCTGGGGAGAAGAGAGGTATACTTTAAATTCAATAGTCAAAGAAGCTCCCCTGAGAGGTGGCATTTGAGCTGAGACCTAAATGATCAGTGGGAGCCCACCTTGCAGAAATGGGGCGAAGAGCTTTCCAGGCAGAGGGAATGTCAGATGCAAAGCCCTCAGATCAATAATGAGCTTGCCCTGTTTGAAAAAAAGAAAGGGGTAAATGTGACTGGAACCTAGAGTACGCTGGGAGATGTTGAATGAAATGAGGACAAAGAGGAAGACTGGAGCCAGATTACTATCTTAGAGGGTATGAATGACCTTTTGATTTTATGACATTAAGGGAACACAGATCAAAACCAAACTTGGTATCAAGCTGAATGTCAATTCTTTCTTTTCATTCTTTTTTTTTTTTTTTTACCTTGGATATTTTATTCTAGCTTAACACTTGACCAATGTGTAAATGAGCTGATTGATTGATTGATTGATTTAGGAGCCACACAGATGTTCTTCGCCAAACATATTTATTTATTGTGGTAATGTCTGAGCTGTTTTATACCAGCTAATAAAGTGAGTGATTTGAGGAAGAAGGTGAATGAGTATAACATATGTGCCAGTTTTTTTAGCTGTTTAAGAAATAATTTTTTATGCTTTATTTAAAGGTTATTCTAACATTTTAAGAGATTTATACATTCTTGATTATGTTTTCTTAGCATAAAAGGTCTAAATTATTCTTTGTCTCATTAAATTTTCCTAAATATTTCCTTTGTACAGAATTTTAATTTTCTTAGAGAATTTCAAGAACAGAAAGCTACCATATTAGTAAAATACTTAAATTGGGATGCTACCTCTATGGAGCATCTATCTCTAATTAAGTAAGGCATTGTCAAAGAAAAAAGTTAAGTGAATGTCATTTTTTTCCATTAATGGCTGAGTTCCCAGAATGATTCACATTTTAGCCTATGATATCATCCTTATTTAAGTGTTTAGACAGACAAACACTTACAGAAATAGCAGACTAAAATGAAAAGGGAAGTAGAAATAATTCAAAAGGGTAACAGTCTAATTCGAACTTTAAAATGAGTGTTGTATATTCAGTTTTGATTTAGAACTTCACTGTGATTTTAATGGCAGTTCTAATACAATTTGAGATTTCATTTTGTTTGACAATGGCTATGTGGAAAGCACCTACTTTCATTTTCAGAGTACTTTAAGAAAGCTAACTCTGAGAAGAGATTCTGGAAGGAGGAAGGCTTGAATGCTTTCTGCCTTCTCTCCCCTTCTGATTCCTATTTATCTGCCTCTCTTGAGCCAAGCAGCTTCTGGGGTCAAAAGGCATATGGAAATGAGGGAGAATTTTATTCTATAGGAGTCCTAGTAGAGAATTGGTTCAGGATTTTATCTTTTCTGTACCAGTTGAGAGCCTGGATAGAGAGCAATGTAGGAAAAGCCCTAAGAGCTCAGTCTGCAAAAATCTGCCCTCCTTTCAAGTTTATGTCATAAAATATTAATTATCAGATAATAATGTAGTATTAATTAAAATTCCAAAAGGACTTTTGAGGAGAATTTTTTGAAAGTATTTTATTAATTTTTTTGATTAATTTCTTGGAAAAATAAACAGCAATAGATGCCTGAGAATAGCCAACACAAGCATGAGACAATTTCAGAACATGCTGTAAAACCACTGTGATACATAATATGGTTAATATGATACTAAACTGATAAATAGATTAGTGAAATAGAGCCTTTCTCAACCAAAGTTCTTCATCTGAATCACAGAACACAGAAAATTGACCATTTCTTGATTTCCCCAAGGATGGTGTAGAACTAGTACCATTCTAGATGCATTGGAGAGAAGTCAACTCTATGTACAGTATATGTCTTAGGTATTAGGACTTAGTTCTCTCACAGAACCCAGATTGAGAGAAACTAGATAATACACAACTATAAAATTAATAGCTGACAGGTGGAATTTCACCATTATCTGAGAAGGGTATCTTCCTCCTTCCCCTTCTTTTCTTTCTTTTAATATAATATAAGCACAATTGACTATCCATATGGCATAAAATTAATTTAAACTCTTAGATCATTCCATGTATTAAATTCATGACTTACAGGGTTATTCATAATATCCATCTAAATTTTATTTTTATTTATTATTTAGTTTTCCATCTAAATTTTAGAAAGCATGTTGCAAAATAATGTTTATGGTCTCCTGTATGTGAGTTTTTGTTAAATTTGAGTCAGTGCACCTTTCTTGTTTCCAGGTTTTTTTCAATTTCTCTGAGAAACTTTCCAAATATAACACTCTGGATGCCCAGGCTCCTTAAGTGGTATGATCAATATAAAAAAGTGGTGGTGTAGTTTTCCTGTTCTCTTCAGCACCACCCACTGGCCCTGAAGATTGCATGCTTCCTAAGGGTAATGAGAATTGAATCTCTCTAGTTCTCTGGGTTTGCTGAGTAAAATATAAATTTGGGGCCAGGCACAGTGGCTCATGCCTATAATCCTAGCACTTTGGGAGGTCGTGGTGAGAGAATTGCTTGAGGCCAGGAGTTCATTCAAGACCAGCCTGGGCTACATAGCAAGACCCTGTCTCTATAAAAAATACAAAAATTAGCCAGGTGTGATGGTGTGCACCTATAGTCCCAGCTACTCAGGAGGCTGAGGCAGGAGGATTGCTTGAGCCCAGGAGTTGGAGGTTGCAGTGAGCTATGATGACACCACTGCACTCTAGCCTGGGTGACAGAGCAAGATCTTGTCTCAAAAAAACAAAACATACACAGAAAATCATGTTCAGGTCCCCTTTTTCTTAAAAATCTAGCTGCACATTTCATGCCTGTACTTCACTGACTTTGGAGGATGGGAGTATACAGCTAAATCTGAGATGACAAAGTTGTAGAGGTATCGGTGTGGGAGGAATCCTGTATCCGTGGTCACCAAAGGGAAATGTTACTTATCTTTGGTTTAGAATTCTTTCAAATCATGATAGAGACTTTTGTCACTGACTGTTTTCTATGGTACTCTTCCATATAGCAAACCTTGTTATTCACCATTACATAAAGAGAAAGCAAGGTTTGCCAAGATATAAGCAGTATCTTTTGTCCAACTCTCCTGTCCCTCATTTTTGGAAAACCTTTGTTCTGCTTATTTATCTAATGTAGCCCCCTGTACCTCTTTGTGTTTGCCTACAGAAATCTCTTAAGATTGTTTTTGTTCCCTTTTCATTTACCTCTGCCAACATAGGACTCCATTGTAATTTGAAATACCTTCATGATGTGTCTGTGTATGTGTGTGTGTGTATGTATTTTATATATAAACTGACATGACATTCCAGAACATGAATATACAGTGAATGGGTTAAGATTCACTAGTACTGTAACTGTTCCACTTCCTAAAAGATGGAGAGAATCAGTAAAGATGATGAACTGACATTAGTAAATGTTAGTGGAAGAAATAATATAGAAGAGTTAGTGCAATATGCAGGGGGGGAGTGTTTTTAATATGCATTCTTTAACTTATAAAACTTGGAGGAAGTTGAAATTATTCATTCAAAACATGAATGTTTTGGGAATTAAAGCATCCATTTTAATATTCCCTTTTCCTCTCTTTCCTTTTTGTTTTTAAACAGGCCATATACTCCTATGAAAGGAGGCATCTCCAACGTATGGTTTGACAGATACAAAATATCTAATGACTGCCCAGAACACCTTGAATCAATTAATGTAATGTGTCAGGTGCTTACTGGTTTGATTGATGATGAAGTAAAAAGTGGCATCAAGAAGAACAGGATATTAGTAGGTAAGACCTTTAAATTTTGGTAATTTATAGTTTTTTTCACTTTTGTCTAATTCTGTCCATCAAATTTTTACTTGGAATATTACTTAGAAGCACTTATATATCATTTGACTTATTCATAGTTTCAGATAAACTTTACATATTGAGGGGTTCAAAGATAGTAGAAGTATAAACAGCAGCTCCAGGAAATTTTAATTGATTTCATTTTTGAATAATAACATGTTTTGAGAATCCCATGGCAGTTAAAATTTAATTTCTAGTTTAATTTTCAACTGAGGTTATTCATTTCAGTTTTTAAAGCATTTTATTTTAATTAGCTTAAGTCTTAGGAGTATAAGTTTAAACTGTTATTGCCATGATTAAGATAGAGTACACAGTCAAAATATACCATCAAATGAAAATTAAATTCTTTACAATTATAAGAATAGGGTATTTACAAACTTTTGTTAAACATGCCTTTGCCAAGCCCTGTTCCCAAGGGAATGTAACACAGCTCTTTATTCTACTTAATACCTTTTTCTTTTTCTGTAATCATCAAATACACAAACCACTAAAATCTCTATTTTTGTGGTAAATACAAAAGTGAGATGGGGTGTGTAGAATGTGAGTGGTAGAGGATGTATTTTAGTTAAAAGGGTTTTATTTCCAAATGTAACTATTTATATTTATAATGAGTTGTATTTAATGATGAAATTATAAAACAAATTATCTCCATCATGTTCTGACTGAATAATATTAAAATGCACCTTGAAATTCTGTATAGACAGGATTTGGGTAAATTAACAAACTGTGTTTATTGAAATACCGAACTGTCCATTGAGTTACAAAAGGCAACATGATATAATAGAATCCATTCTGTTCTAGAATCCATTCTTTTCTGTCATGGCTTCAGTTTCTACTTTTGTTAGTTAAAAGCAGTGGGATCTCCAACCCAGTAACATCGCCTTTCTAGGCCTCAGTTTCCTTATCTATGTTTAACTCTATTTGTATTTCTATGTTTAACATTGATGTTTAACTCTAATAGAGACCAACATAGAACATTATTTTAGTACTAGGAAGAGCACAAGGAAGGAACACACAACTCAGGTTAGGGGATTATGAAACAGAAGATAGAATTCAAAATATGTGACTGTTTCATCATTCAATCTTTAGTAGGTTTTAAGTCCCCACTGTGTGCCAGGAAGTATTTTAGATGCTCAAAGGTACACACAGATAAATAAAACAGGATCTATCTCACAAATTTCTTACAACCTGGAAGGGCCCATGAGGTTCTTAAAATGATAACTGTAATGCCAGCCAGCCTGTGATGAGTGCCCTAACATGGTATAACTAATAACTAATATATGATATATTACTTATACATGGTAGTGTATATTTCTTCATCATGATGCCTGGCGCAGAGCAAATGTTCAGGAAATCTATAATGAATGGCATGACCTAATCAGTCAATTGGTGATTTAAATAATTAAGTACCATATGCATTCAGAGGAAGAAGAGTCACATGCATAATTATTAATAGTATTAGATTATCTTGTCTTCTTCTGACTCTATTAACGTATTGAAAGTGTCCAGGGTGCAGAATATAAGCATATTTCATAGTCACTGTGTTCTCCCTCTTTGTGAGAGCCTCGTCTTGAAACTCTTCATTTCCTTCTATTATGTTGCTGTCTAATGTGAGAAATCAAAATGGAGAAAGGTATATCATTTTCCCTTGCAAACTGTTGTGCTTAGAAAGTATATATTGTAGTGATACTCTTAAATTAGTTAACATTTATACTTGGTAGTTTTTAAATTGCCATTATATATCATAGTGTATTATATTTAGGTAGTGTTTAAGTTACAAAGTTGTTTTCATATACAGTAGATCTCTTGAACTTTGAATTTTGGTAAAATAGGATATACTTACTCTCATTTCAGAGATAAAGAAACCAAAATTAAAAGAGATTATTGACCAGTTGGAACTAGAACCCAGGTCCCTTGACTTGGTCAAGAACTTTGTACCCTTAACAGATTCCTTTATTGGCCACTAGGTGGCGATAATTTGTTAAAAGAAAATATGTATATAATTTAGGTTTAACTTTGATCTAGGATGTGTAGAACCTGACAAACGATATGAACAGATTATCAGAATTTTGATAATATGAGCAGGTTATCAGAATTTTGAAGCAGGGAGAAGCAAGTGCATCTGGAACTACATTTGAGTAATTTACATCAATGGTCTAAATTCTCATCATAAAGGGAATGGTTAGAGAATTATGGTCCATTAATAGAATTGAATATTATATACCCACTAAGTACTATATATACATACATAAAAGGCACTCAGTAAGTATTGTTCAATTAAAAAAATCATTAAAAAGTTTTGTAATTCTGTGGAAAGACTTTCAAATCAGTTACTGCATGAAATAAAAAACAAGATATAAAATTGTACATATAGAGTGAATTTAACTGTTAAAATGAATTTTAAAAGAACATGTCAAAATTACATATGGGTAAAATAAGATTTGGATTACTCATTTTCTTCTTTATATGTATCTGTATTGTAGAAACACTTTGCATAGTGGGTGTATAATAATATAATAATTTTATAATAAGATTCAAAATAAAAATAAAATGAGGGAATAGTTGGAATTCTCAAGGTGAAACTTAGTGCCACAGTTTCCAGGCTGCCTTTTCCAGAACATATACAAGTTTCTTCTGGAACTCTGCTGTGATGTAAAACTTGAGAACGATTGTATTCTTCTACTTTCTTTGAATATGTATATATTTTAATTAAACAACTTATGTTTCTTTAAAGCAATATTAGGACTTTAAAGGCTTAGGACTATTGTTCTAAGCAGTTTTCCATAGAGGAAAATAAATGGTTTCTTTATTCTGCAAATTTTGTGTGAGAGTAAATACACAAGCAGATATGTTAGGCATAATTTCTATATTCCCAAATCTTTTGAGACTTTATTGCACTTAAGTGTAAAGAATAATTATAATAGTATATAAATTAAATGGAAAAACTTTTTAAATTTGGGATAATGGTGGAGTTACTACGTTTTTAAAATCTGATTCAGTTGTTAGCAAACTTTAATTGTGTGATTTTTATTTTTTGTTTTACTATTTTACTCTCAGATAGATTATCTTAATTTTTCCAATATAGTTTTTTTATAGATTGTTTCTGTTTTATTTTATATAAGGAGTTCATAAAGCCAGGTTTATTATTTTTTAAACATGTTTTATTCAGCTTGTTAATCTTAAATGTATGTTGAAATGTTAACTCTTGACATTTTAAATACTTCACCAGCGACTATAAATATCCATTATAACCATTACCTACAATGAATTTACTATTTGATATTTACTTATTGAGCAGTGTTTTTTATATTAGGCTTTAGACTCTTAGATGGAAAATCGAATTCAAATAACTAGTCCTTTGTGTTAAATTTTCTTCTATTAGGAAAAAATATACAAGGTCCCTTTTCACAGTAGTGTCCCATGCTAAAGGTAATTGTATTGTCAAAGACGGCTAGTGAGGAATTATAGATTACCTCACAAGATTATAAATGGGTAAAGGACTTAGATTAAATCTTAAAATAATATTTCAATGAGTACATTTTTCTTCATTGTAGCTTATGAGAATTAAATGTGAAGCTAAATGTCTGCAGGATGCATTTATGTGTGTGCATAATCACATTTTATATGTGGGTAAATGTTTTTTTTCGTTGTTGTTTTTTTTTTTAAGCTAGTCTGGGCCCATCAAGGCTCTCTAAAGTGATTAGGTTCCCTGGTCAATAAAAATGAAGTGTTGGGGATACTTAATGTGTAACATTTTCTTGATAGGAATGCTTTTAAAATCATTTTTAATACATTTTTGCCCACTAATCTATTTTATTTGCATTTTGTCTTTTATTGATCTTTATCTTAGCTTCAAAATTGTCTTTATGAAATATTAATTTTATTATTGTTCCATTTCTGAATTTTGAAGCTTTTTTCAATCACTGGTTCAGCTTAGATAATCAGAACTTCATTTTCTAGTATGGTAGCCACTAGCTACATGTGGCTCTTTAAATTTGAATTTAAACTAAAGTTAAATAAAATTTAAAATTTAGTTCCTCAGTCGCACTAATCATATTTCAAAAGTTCATTAGCTACATTTGGCAAACACAAAATTCAAGCTTTTGAATTTCTCAGAAAAATAACACCTTTGTTCCTGCTGCTTCAGTATCCATATAGCATATGGACTTCTTTTATATCATGACCATATTTTCACTTTTTGTTTACCCATAAACTTAATTTTGAATAATTTGCCACGCGATTATGATTCTCAAACATCTATTTTATTAAAAATTAGACGTATGCGGTGAGATTTTGTTAGTGGGTCTGGGGTTGAGTCTAAAATCTTTATTTTTAACAAGCCAGATTAGGAATGATTGGCCTGGAGCACACTAATTCATTTCTAGGTTTTCTAAGCTTTACTTTTATATCAAATCATCAAAAAGCTACATTTCTTGATGATAAATTTGTCTTCTTACAGAAATATCTTTATTGAACTATAATTTACATTGTTTATTCAATAAATATTTATTAAGCATCTTCTATGTATGAGGCACTGTTCTAAGCATCAGGGGGTACAGTGGTGAATAAAACAGATAAAAATCCCTGCTCTCATGATCTTTACATTCTAGCAAATGTTAAGTCTTTATGACCCAGAAGAGTCAGTAGCAGGTGTGACTGTACGTAGAAAGTTTGATTTTGAATTGTTATGTTTAATAAAGAGCCACCTAATAAATTCCACTAAGGATTTCAATGCTAGGAAAACTTTCTATTAACAGTATGATGTTACGATGCCTTCTGTTAAAGAGTATTTCCTTGCTGTAGAGAAACTGTTAAATGCCCAGTTGTGCCCTTAATTACTGCCCCCACCCCAATATCACGGTCTCTTAGTCTCTTTCTCTTTTGTTCTTGATCTCTCTCTCTTTCCTCAGATCCCATTTCTCCCTCACTCATATCCCCCTACCTGCTCCGATTTTAGACAGGTAGTTTTATTATTAACAGTATATTTGATTGTAAGCAACCTAGAATTCATTTTCTAAGTAAAAACGCATTATAAGTAACAGAGGGGAGATTGGAAGAGATGAGGAAAGTGAGCAATTGCTAAGATCTGTGAACTTTTAGGAAAGTTAGAATTGTGTCCCGAGAGAATAGCAGATTCTTATTTTTTTTAACTGAAAGTGAATTTCTATGTTTGTAATAACTAAATTTTGAAAGCCCTTATGATTTCGATGTTTACAATGGAATTATGAAGTATTTGTATTTAAGAACTTTGTAGACACCCTAGAGATCATCTAGTTCAGCTATATAATTTTACTAGAAATGAAATCCTGCATTTAAATAATTTACACAGAAACAGTCAGCTAGGGAGTGTCACAGGCAAGACTAGAACTCAGGTTCCCTTATTTTCAGCCTAGTCTTCTTCTTCCCACTAAACCTTAAATTAGAAAATGCCTTTTTGTGTCTTTATGATACTGATAAATTTAAGAGATATTTGTAAATGTTTTTACTAATTTCATTCTAAAATACATGGTTTCTAACGTTTCAGTTAAACTTTTATTGAGTTATCACTATGTGCCAGGCTCTGTACTCACCACTGGGCATGTAAAGATGAAGCCGGCTCATTAGTATGTGTGCAACAAGAGGGCAGAGGCACTCTGTCCAGCTAATCATACGCACTCAATCAAAGTTTGATCATTGAAGAAAGAACTGTCTCTTAAGATTTTTGTAAAGAACTAATTTATATAAATTTAATTCAGATAAATCTTAAGAATTTTATTTCAAAATTGTTTGCTTTATAACCCACATAATGTTCTTACACTGAATAACTTCAGAAGCAAACAGAAGTCTATAACTAGAATTTGTGGCAAAACATAAGATTTAGAATTCTTTCTGCGTACTTATGATGAACTACCAGAAATGCTAATCTTGTCTACTTACGATAAACTCTTTCTATCCAAATGGGACATGTCAAAGATTTATTAATGCACATATTCATGGATGATGTAGCCCAGTGACTTTTAGCCTTTTGGGGACTCTAATGCACATATGCAAGTTTTTCGTACAGTTTTAGGATGTTTATGCTTTTTCCTCCCCTGTCAAGCTCATTCATGAATTAGGTATATCTGTATCTTAGAGTGTTGGGTGAGGGGTATTTTGAAAGAGCCTTTAAGGTGATTCTCATCCATTGTTGGGCTACTGCTACTGATGAGACCTATTATTTCTTTTTGGTATGTTGAAAATCACAGATATAATACTTATCATACATGATCATTATTTACATGTTATGCCCTTGCAAGCCCTAAACTTTGCAAGGCTGGTAATCCGCTCTCATATATTCGTGTCCTGTGTTCAAAATAATACCATCTGCCAGCCCCAGATAAAGTAGTCGTATTTTAATAAATATTAAAGGAGAGTAGAATATACATTAAGATCTGTTATATGAGATCTGAATTCCAAAATTCCTAGCATTACATCTAAAATAAGGGGTACAACCTTAAGCTGATCACTTAATCTCTTTGGGCCTCTGTTGCCTTCCTGTATAAAAGAAGGATATTGTAGTAAATTCACATTTATGGTCTCTAAGACCTAAGCATTACATTTTAAATGAAATAAAGCAGTAGGCTAGAAATAAGGAGACTGAAGTCTACATCAAAGTATATTTGTATTTTCACAAGTGTGTGGGCTACAGGAGTAACTTTCTATATTTTCTCATGAAACATAAATGAGATGTCATGTAACTCTCATTCAGGCTTGGGAATGTCATTCTGAGTCCCTGACCTGTAGTCAGGCTTGGAATCGCCACCGTCTCTGCTGCTGTCACATCATGCACCTGTCTCCACAGTCTGTGATGGATGTATTTCCTCATCAAAGTCCCTCTGAGTAGGAGGGTACAGGTATTTTAACCTCCATATTATCAGTGACTAGCACAGTGTTTGGCACATAGAAGACAATAGCAGCTTTTCAAATGAATACATGATCTTTTCAGACTGTTTTTAAAAAGTACATATAGGTATACACAGTTTCCAAAATAATATTGTAATCCAAAAATGTTTTAACTAGCTCACCAAATGTTTGGTCATCCTTCCTAATTTCAAAATTCACTAAATATCAGTTACATGGCAGACACTAGAAACGTAACTCCTTGTGGAGCTGACAGCTTGGTAAGTAAGACAGAAAGGTACATGTTCTTGTTATAATTGTAGTTGTGATACGAGGATTTCTGGAAATATAAACAAAATATAAGTAGACATTGAAAGTTAAATCAATAATGGTTACAC
Source organism: Varecia variegata (assembly GCA_028533085.1). Lineage (NCBI taxonomy): Eukaryota > Metazoa > Chordata > Mammalia > Primates > Lemuridae > Varecia > Varecia variegata. Next base: position 11,220,787 of record CM052450.1, on the reverse strand, counting down.
TATAACTCATATCTTGAATTATGATAAATATTTTTACTCAGTGATCATGGTTTCTTTGTTCAATTTTTTATAACACAAATCTCTCTACCATTGATGACATAGATGGAACAAGGTTGTTTACTTATGGCAGGTCTTTTTCTATGAAACTTAAGGTAGACTAAATTTCTTTTTAGAACTGTATTTCTTTAAAGGTTTCTCTACAAATACTTTAAAATTATTTGTGGACAATTGATGTAGATATATCTTATTCTAAATTATTATTGCATGTATTCTGCTTTTTCTGATAAGTGTATTTTTGCTTCTTTTAGGAGGATTTTCTATGGGAGGATGCATGGCAATGCATTTAGCGTATAGAAATCATCAAGATGTGGCAGGAGTATTTGCTCTTTCTAGTTTTCTGAATAAAGCATCTGTTGTTTACCAGGTAAGTTCTAGATTTAAAAAACAAAACAAAACTGAAACACAAAACATACACACCTTGAAACTAAACCAAAATTGATAAGTAAGCTGTAAAACTGATGCTCAGTTTTTGCACAATTGACGTAAATTGAGCATTCCTGGAATTTATGGCCATATTAGTCATATTGACTAAATTCCAGCATATCATTAATGTTCACAAAATGGCTTGTACAAGGAATATTGTTAATCAAAATGTCAAGGAAGAAAGGAGAGATATATATTATGCTTATATATATGTATGTATGACATATATGTATCTTTTGTACATATTAAAAATCAAATGATTATACCCAGGTTTCCTTTTTATGTCGTGAACATAATCAAAACAAAAAAACAATTACATAGCTGATAACTTATTTTGCAGCAATATCCTAATTTATGAATATGATACATTACAATGTTACAACTTCATTACCAGAAGTAGAAATGATAAAGAAAATATAGAAATGAGAACTAGAATGTAATTTTCTCCTTGATTGTACTTCAGCTCTGTACTCTCCCTTCCTTTCACTTGCTGTGAAGAGGTCTGTCTCCCCAAGTCACTTAGTTTCTTTAGGAAATGCTTTGGCCATTTTTGAGACAGTCCTCTATAGAATAAATGCAGGTCACATGCAACCATAGCTCAAGTGATTCCAGCAACCAGCTCAGTCCCCAGGCCTGGCCGACCAGTGTGTATTTGAGATAGCACCACCTCTGCCTGTTTTTTTCCCTTTGATTATTGAAACTCTGATAATATTGGAATTTTTCTGCTCTAAGAATGATCTTTTTAAATGGAATTGCTTAAACTTTTCCATTTTTATTATCTTCTTCTCTAGGCTCTTCAGAAAAGTGATGGTGTACTTCCTGAATTATTTCAGTGTCACGGTACTGCAGATGAGTTAGTTCTTCATTCTTGGGGAGAAGAGACAAACTCAATGTTAAAATCTCTAGGTGTGAGTGCAAAGTTTCATAGTTTTCCAGATGTTTACCATGAGCTAAGCAAAACTGAGCTAGAAAAACTGAAGTCATGGATTCTTACAAAACTACCAGGAGAAGTGGAAAGGCAAAAAGAATGAATCAAGATTGATTGGTTAATATACATATAATATCTTTGTGAAAAGTGATTTTTACTGCCAAATTATAATGGAAAATAAATATTAAATAACAATTTTCTGACTTATGTATTTATTAATTATTAAAATGCTTAGCACTGTAGAGTGTAGTATCTTATTAATGGCAAACATTTAGACAAACATCATTTTTCTGACACATTTTTGTAAATATTTATAGATCTTTTAAGTATTTAAAAATTTTAATTTAAAAAAATAAAGTATTTTAAACTAAGGGTAGTCAGAAAACCTGAAAGGACTTATTAGCATAGTGTTATTTTGTCTTTCCTACCACTTTCTTTAAATTGTCTTTCCAAAGATATTTGTGTTTATGTAGTTTTTGACAGAAAAGCGTTAATGCTCCAAGTTTGTAAAGTGGTTTCATATTATCTCGCTTGATCATTACAAGAGCTTTGTGAAATAAGCTGAGTAGTTGTTACTGGTGTTTGACAATAGAGAGAGAAGGGCTAAAGACTTCCCACAGCCTCAAGAGCCAGGACTTGAAATTCAGGTCTCCTGATTCTCAGTGGAGCTCTCTTTCCCCTAGACCAAATTGCCTCTCTGCTTAGGTCTCAGTTTCATCTGTAAAATGATGCTAATAGTACCTATCCCATGGGGTGGTTGTTGAGATTTAAATAAATAGCCAAAAACCGATACATGGTAAGTGCTCAGTAAATATTACCCATAATGAGAGTCATGATCTACTTTATCAGATAATAACTGAAAAGTGACATTATATTACTCCATTGAAAATGCTCTCAATAATATCATATTTGTGTGATACATTGGTTGGTAATCTCTTATCATACATAATCTAAATTTTCTCTTATTTGATCCTCACAATGACTTTTTAAGTTTGGTTAAATGTACATTATCCCCATTTTGTATAAATGAAATCATAAAATATGTGCTTTCCTTCAACAAAATTATTTTGAGATTCATCCATGTTGCATGTATCAATAGTTCGTCTGTTTTATTGCTGAGTAATAGTCCATCGTATGGATATACCATGATTTATTTATATATTCATCATTGATAGATATTTAGGTTGTTTCCAGTATGAGGCTATTATGAATAAAGCTGCTGTGAATATTTATTTTAAACTCTCTGCATAGACCTATATTATCATTCCCCTTTGGTAAATAACTAGGAGTGGAATAGCTGGGTTATATTGATGCTCCAGATCCTTGCCAACACTCATTATGACTAGACTTTTAATTTTATCCATTCTAGTAAGTGTATAGTGGTATTGCATTGTGGTTTAACTTGCATTTTCTTAATGACTAATCATGGTAATAAATTTTTATATGCTTATTAATAGTGCCTTGGCACTATTTGGTGAAACAACTGTCTTTCCTCTGTTGAATTATGTTTGCAACTTTGTCAAAAATCAGTTTGATCTTATAAGGGTCTATTTCTGGGTTTTGTCTTCTGTTCTGTTGATATATGTGTCCATTCTTCAACCAATACCATACAGTCTTAATTATTATAGTTGTATAAGTCTTGAAATCAGGTAGAGTGAGTCCTCTCCAATTTATACTTCTGCAAAATTGTTTTAGCTATTTTTGTTCCTTTCCTTTCCATATAAAGTTTAGAACAATTTGTACCTACAAAAAAAAAATTCTTGCTGGGATTTTGATAGGAATTATGTTAAACTTGTATATCAATTTGGGGAGGATTAACATCCTTACTAAGTTGAATCTTCCAATCCACAAATGTGATATGTTACTCTACTTATCTAGATCTTCTTTGATCTATTTCATCATTGTTTTATAGCTTTCTACATACAAGTTCTGTACATGTTTTGTTAGATTTATATTTACATATTTTGTGAGTGATTATAAATGATATTCTATTCAATTTGCATGTGTCCATTGCTGACATATTAAAACACAATTTTTATATCTTGGTCTTGATCTTATTGAGCTCAGTTAATAATTTTAGGAATTTTTCTATAGATTTTAGGATTTTCTGCAAAGACCATTATGTCATCTGCACGTTGGAACAGTTTTATTTCTTCCTTTCTAATTATATTCTTTTTATTTTCTTTTATTTGCTTATTACACTGGCTAGAACTTCTAGCACTATGCTAAGAGTGGTGAGAGCAGACATCCGTGCCTTGCTCCCAGTCTTAGGAGGAAAGCATTCAGTCTTTCACCGTTAAATAAGATGTCAGCTGCAGTATTTTTATAGATGTCCTTATCAAGTTGATGAAATTCCTCTCTATTCCTAGCTTTCTGAGAGTCATTATCATGAATAGTTGTTGGGTTTTGTCAAATGATTTTTTCAGCAACAATTGATATAATCATGCAATTTTGCTTTTTTAGCCTGTTACTGTGGTGATCAATTTTGGAATATTGAGTCAACTTTCCACTCCTGAAATAAACTTTTTTGGTTTTACTGTATAATTATTTTTATATATTGCTGAATTATATTCACTAATATTTGGTTAAGGATATTGTATCTGTATTCATAGAGGATGTTGGTCTGTAGTTTTTGTTTTTTAGTACTTTGGTTTTGGTATCAGAATGATATTAGCTTCATAAAATGAACTGGATAGTATTTTGTATTTTCTGGGAAAACTTGTATAGGATTGGTATTAATTTTTCTTTGAATGTTTGGTAGGAAAATTCTTCAATGAAACCATCTGGGCCTGGAGATTTCTGCATACCAAACCTTTTTAATCTTATCACAGTCCACCTTCAAGTGATATTGTATCATTTCACATTTAGTATAAGAACCTTCCATTTTTGCCCTCCCAGCTTTTATGCTATTTTTGTTATTTTACTTATATAACTAGCAAGTGCCATCAGATACCCCATATCATGTTATTGCCTTAAACAGTTTTTCTTTAAAGCAATTCAAATAATGAGAAAAAAATCTTATATATCTGCCCATGTAGTTAGCATTTCTGGTGCCCCTCAGTTTTTTATATAGATTTGTGTTTTTTCTGGTTTCATTTTCATTCTGCCTGAAGAACATCCTTTAATGTTTCTTGTGCATATCTGTTCATGATAAATTTCAGCTTTTGTATATCTGATAAAGTCTGTATTTTGCATTTGTTTTTGAAAGGTATTTTCACTGGGTGTAGAATTCTGAATTAACATTTTTTCTTTTAGTATTTTCATCATATTGTTCTATCTTTTGCTTGAATTAGTTCAGACAGTAGATTTTCTATCATTTTTATCTTTGTTCTTCTGTAAGTGTTGTCTTTCGGCTCTTACTGTCTTCAGTAGTTTCTGTTTATCACTGATTTTAAGCAACTGGATTATGATGTGTCTTGGTATAGTTTTGTATGTTTCTTGTGCTTGGGGTGTCCGCAGATCTTTTTGGGTGATTCTTTCTCCTGACTCAGAGTTTACTTGTACACACGTGGTGATCAGTACTCTGCTGAATACTCAAGGTAGACGTCTCTAGATCTCTCGCGTTCTCTCTCTGTGCAGCTCACTCTGTTACTCGGCCCTACCGCTAGCCAACGTGATCTACTCAGACTCTTAGCTCTGCTGCACAGCTCAGGAAGTCCACCAGGCTTTGAGTGGATTTCCCCTCCCTGCTTTGTGGACTGGCAACTCTCAAGGCAGTGAGCCAAGGTGGCCATAAAGCTCACCTTGTTTGTTTCTCATCTCTCAGGTATCACTGTCCTTCATTGCATAATGCCTGCTGCTTAAAAAAAAAATTGTTTCAGTATTTTGCCATTTACGTATGCCTGTTTTAGGTGACAGAGTAAATCCAGTCCCTGTTACTAGATCATGGCTGCGAGCTAAACTAAGTTATCCTTTAAAGAAACTAAAAAAATTTTAAGTCTTTTATATTTACCCTTATATTTACCTTTTCCAATGCTATTCATTCCTTAATATGGCTTCATATGTCCAGATAGTATCATTTTCCTTCTGCCTGAAGTACTTTACTTAATAACATTTAGGATAATGTAGGTTTGTTGCTGACAGAATCTTTCAACTTTGGTATGTCTCTAAAAGTCTTATTGTAACTTCATTCTTAAAAGATGTACAGTATAGAATCCTAGGTTGACTGTTTTGGTTTATTTTTTCCTTTCAGTACTTCAAATATCTTAATCCATTGTCTTCTACTTTCTCCTTTTCTAATGTTCTAATCTTTTTTCCTGTGGCTGCTTTTACAATTTTCTCTACCCTTAGTTTTAGGCAATTTGATTGTAATGTGCTTTGGTATTATTTTCTCCATTTTCCTTGTGCTTGGAATTTGTTGAGCTTCTGCTTCTTGAATCTATGGATTTATAGTTTTCCTGAAATCTGAAGACATCTTGGCCATTATATTTTCAAAATATTTGCCTTTCCCCTATATTTTTTTTTTCTTTTTTTTTTTTTGGTGGGACTTTCACTATATTAGGGTTGACGTTATCTCACAGCTTACTGGTGTTTAGGGTTTTTTTTCCTTTTCTTTTTCACTCCGTATTTCATTTTAATAGTTTTTGTTGTTGCATTATGAAGTTCATTGATCTTCTGCCATGTTAAATTTGTTATTAAACCCATCTACTGTATTTTTCATAATCAGATAGTGTTCATCTTCAGTAATTTATTTCCTGCATTTTTCTACATAATATGCTTAAATCTTTTCTCTGCCTTTTTATTGTATAGAATATAATTGTAATAGCAGTTTTTAATATCCTTATTTCCTGAGTCTATCATTTTTGAGTTTGTTTCTATTGCTTAATTTTTCTCTTCATTAAGGGTAGTATTTTCTTGTTTTCTTTGTATGCCTAATGACTTTTGATTGATTTCAGGCATTGTGTGTTCTATCTTGTTAGGTGCTAGATATTTTTGCATTTCTATAATATTCATGAGCTTTGTCCTGGAATGCAATCCAGTTACTTGAAAGTACTTGAAAGCAGTTTTATCCTTGTAGGCATCTCTTTATGCTTTCCTGGGTGGTACCAGAGCAGTGTTTACTCCAGTACTAATTTTGCCCCACTGCTCAAGCAATACATTTCTGAATACTCTATCTGATACCCTCTGGATTATGAGATTTTACACTAGCTAGTATGAACACAAACTTTTCCCATCCCTTTGTGAGCACCAGCCATTGTTCCTCTGTTCCTTTCAGGAAATTCAGTTTTCTCACCTCTGATGACTAGTACTCCACTGAATAGAGGTAGGGGGACCCTCTGCAGACCTCTGGCACTCTGTGCAGTGTACTCTGCTCTCTGAACCCCCAGCTCAGGCTCCTCACTGGGCTCCAGCTGAGTCTTCCTCCCCAGGATGCATCCTGAAAACTGTAGATAGATAGTAAGCTGGGGCAGTCCTTGGAGCTCCCCTCGTTTGTTTCTTCTTCTTAAGGGACAACTCCTGTGCTGCCAGTGTCCAACATCTGAAAACATACACAGTCCAGCTTTCTAGTTGTTTCAGGTTGAAGAATAAATCTGGTCCCTGTTACTGCCCTTGATCGTCTTGGTCAAAAGTGGAAGTCACTTCATCCCTCTTTTATTTAAAGTTATAAACTCTAAATTTGAAGAGAGAAAATTTAATAAAATCCTTTCAGAGAAGACTCAGTTCATGCAGTGTTTTGATTATCTTAAGCTTTTAATGGCCTTCAACTTCTTGAAATTTTAAATGTTTTGGCTTGAATATACAGTGTATCACTCATGTTTAAAATCCTTATGGCTACATTTACCCTGAGAGTAACATTTATACATGTGTCATAGATAAGGGTGTCAGCCCTGTGAAGTGTTCAGTGTATGTATACCAAATACAGTATAATTTAAGAGAAAGAAATCCAGGTTTTTTAGTGAATGCTTGTTACTGAGAAATCATGTATTCTGGGATAAACCTCAACCTCTGTTATAGTGTACCCTTGTGAAATTGCTGTGTGATGATCCAGTTATTTGGTATATGTGAAAGCCTTTGATATAATGTAACATTAAATTCAAGGTATTGCTAGTATTGTTTTGCCAGAGATGGAGGAATGCATGTGTGTATGTGCATAATGGTTGTAAATCTTTCTTCACAGACTGAGTTATGCATGGAAGATATATCTAAATAGTTTATATAGATAACCTTCAATTCTGGTCCCCTATCCATTCAGCTCAGGGGATATTCAGTCTCAGCGTGAACTCTTTTATGTCATTCCAAATCATGCAAAGTCTGGATCCCTTCCGCAGGCAATGTGTCCAGGGGAGATCCTCCAGTATCCAGTCCTCATTCATTCATCTTGAGATACCTATAGTCTGAATAGTTGGCCCTAGGGCTGAGAAGTTGCAGTCACCCACTGGACACCATCAGGTTTCAGCTTAGCTAAACCATCAGTGAAGCAGGCCGAGGCATTACAAGGAACCTCTGTGAGTCAGGGGCCCCACTGAGCCAGCAGCTTTGCTACAGGTGGTGGACCAGAAGAGCTGCCATCTTTTCACATAGTGCCAAGATGCCACTGAGGCCGGGATGGCTGCGTTCTTGATTGACTATTTCCATTTGTCGAGTAAGCCTTTTTGGACCCTTTTCACTTTGTTAGTCATTGAGTCTGAGCTGCTCCTCCCACCGTGGGAATATCAGGCCAAAGTGTTACAGTTCCTCTGGGGGTCAGGTGCTCAGTATCAACAAGAACCCCCCCAATAGTAAACTAACAGCTGCTTTTCCAAAGAGGTGTACCTGGTGGCTGTGTCAGGGAAGCAGAGTCCAGACGCTAAGGGGCACCTCCCAGTGGAGGCCTCCTCCCTTAGCCAGAGGCTGCCAGGGGCAACATTATCAGTCACAGAGATTTGCATTCAAAGGGATCATTGAAGATGTGGGGCCCCAGAAGTAGCATCTGTCTACATCCAGCTGTTTCCAATCAGTAAAATCCCTTTTGGTACAAATAATCACGGTATAGGCATGTAAAACATCAATACCATATATGCTTTCAGCAGTGGAATCCAAACAACAATACGCTGAATCAACACAGAGGGCTCAACCCTCAGGTCATGGTAACTTTCCTTCCTCCTTACTGTGAACTCTGCCCCACCTAGAACTTGGGCATGCCCTCCCCCTACGGGACCCACTGGGATGGTAACTCGGGTGCCAGTATCCAACAGAACCACAAAAGTTGGAATCCCTCCCCTCCCTGACATTCCCCAAAATATTTTTATTGTTTAATTTTTCTTGGGAGCAGGGAGATACTGTCCTGTCTCTAATCATCTTTCTCGTTATACCAGTTAAGGTCAGTGAGAGGAGGCGGGGTGAATCAAAGGGCTGTCCGTGGAGAGGGGGAGTAGCTCCACTCAGTAAGCAAACCACATTTTGGCTTTGAGCAGCATGGCAGCTGCTTTTGAGAATTTATTTTGATTTTTAGCGGCATCAACTCACTCTTCAGGGCATCAACTCTTTAGCATTATCTAGGGATAAGGGCCTGAATACTAGTCAAAGTCCCATCTGTGGTTTCCCATGAGAAATTGTCTGTCTCAGGGAAATTTCCCCAAAAGGGCCAAAGCCCCCTGAAAGCAGGCAGGACCCGCAAAACAAAACAAAGCTCTGAGGCCTTTCACTGCCATCTTCAAATGGATCAAAAGTTGGCATGATAGACCACAGGAGGGGCCCAGCTGTTGCTGTCCGTCCTTAACAACCACCGTGCACACTGCCCTCCTCATCCTGCAAGCGAACCAGCCAGCTTGCCAACAATTACCTGGTCTCTGCTCAGAGGGATTATAAATTTCCCTCCTTTTACACTCAATGCAGGTACACGTCTCTGTAACTATCTCAGTCCATCACATCTCTGTAACTATCTCAGTCCATTCCTGCTGCCATAACCAAATACCTTAGACTGGGTCATTGATCAGGAAAAGAAATTGACTTCTCACAGTTCTGGAGGCTAGGAAGTCAAAAATTGAGGTGCCAGCAGATGGAGTGTCTGATAAGGGCTCACTCTCTGCTTCACAACGGGGCCTTGTTGCTGTGTCCTCACATGGTGGAAGAAGGAGGGCAAAAGGGACCAGGGGACTTCCGTCTACCTCTTTTATAAGAGCACTAATTCATTCCTGAGGGCAGAGCTTCATGACTTAATCCCTTTCCAAAAGGCCCCAGGTCTCAATACCATCACCTTGGTGTGTAAGTTCTAACATATGCATTTGGGAAGGACACATACATTCAAACCACAGTAGTAGTGTGGAAGAGGGCAGGAACTTCTGCCCATGCAGAAGGAATCTTACTACTAGTTACTAGAAGTGTGGGCCCAAGGCTCAGATGGACCAAGGTCCTCCCACCTGAAGGAGAATTAGCAACAAACAGGGCACCATTTGGATAGTTGTTTGGGCATCTCTCCGCACCTATAATCACCTCCCTAATTTCCCCTCATTAAGAGGAAATAAGGTGAAAAACCAGTTATTGCCCAGTAGATTGTACAATTTGGTCCACACGTTCACCGCCGTTTTCCATGGACTTCCCTCCAATCCTGCTAATCCCCCTGCAAAGCCTTCATTCTTTCCTTTCTAGTACTTCAGTACTTCAGAGAATGAGTGTGAAATTTCATTTGAAATATTGAGTGGACTTTTACAAAAATATCAAACATTATTTTAAAACATATTTTCTTTGTGCTATCCTCCAGTTATTGTTTGCATTACCTTCGTGATATTATTTAAGGCTTTTGTTTCAAATGGATTGTGAATGCCATATGTGATTTTTATATCAAGAATAGAATTAATGGTTCTATGATGAATAGTGGCATCCTGTTTTGAAGAAATCATATTTTGGGCAAAATGCCCATAACAGACTTTGCCAATAGTTTTGTCCCAAGCCTCTGGGTTTTTTTTTTTTTTTTTTTTTTTTTTTTTAAGAAGTGATGAGGAAGTTTGATGCTTTTGCATTTTGTTTTAAATTCATTGTAGGAGTGATTTCAAAATAGCTTATTACTTCACTTTTTGTTATTGTGACTAATTTATAATTGGTATTTGGTATTTTGTTTTTTATTTTTATTTTTGCTGTTTCACTTCCTACTCCCAAGGGCATAGTATTACTTCGGTTAAAAATCACTCTGTTCTCATTTTTTGTCTCTTTCTTCCCCACCTTAATTTTTTCTAGTCAGTTGTTGGCTTGTCCAGTTGAAACTGCAGGTACACTTAACATATTAGTTACTTGACATATTAATTTTGGCGACTTCTGATATGCCTTATTTTGCCAATGAAATTATTGAAATTGAAAAATTGAGTGGGGGGTGTCCATGAGAGATGGAAGTCTTTCCCTTGGGCATTAGGTATTAAGCCAGTTTCTCTATCAAATAACAGAAAAGAGAAGTGTTAAAAATGAAAGTTCATGACATGCAACTAACTGGCAAAAGCAAATAAATGGTTCTCTTTAAAAATGTCCCTTCAACGGCAATAAATCTTCAGGAAAGTATAAAAAGAGTATTTTTAAATGGCAAATGAAAAATATATCGATTTCAAATAGTAGCTAAAAATGCATGTTTTTTTAGGCTTCTTAATTATCCTGTGAAATGTGTGTTTTAGAGCAGCTGGTTAACATTGTGTTACTTCTGCCATAGAATCAAAGAATTTTTTATTTCTGGAAGAGAATTTGGAGATTATCATTTGACACATATGGAAACCGAGACCTAAAGCAGTGCAGTGACATAGTCCTGAATATGCGGGACTAAAACATAATTCTCCTTAGTGATGCTATTGTCACTATGCCATGAGGCCGTCATGGCAGTGCTCACAAACACTATAGTGAAAAATTCACGTAAAATACAAATGTACTGGATTCAGAGCTATTTCCTTTCCTTTGTAGACATTTTATATTGATGCTGCTTTTGGCTCCATTTTTACTGTTTTGCTAAAGGAGTGTATTGATCTCTCCCTCTGCCTCTGTAATAGCAGGCCCAACCTAATTTTTACAGTCATGGCATAGATTTGTGTATTTAAGAGTTTTTAAGGATTATTAATCATTTCTTTCAGAGTTCTTATTTCCAAATTTCATAGCTAGCTTCAGTCCTGATCTTTTCCTCATCTTTGTAGGATTTGACACTTTGATTAACCCCTGATTCTAGAAACTGGGGCCTTCCAGTCTGGTTTTACTAGGCTCTCTAGGCTATTTCTCTGTTTCTTTCAGTGACTTTTTCACTGTTAGTCCTTTCAAGTGGAGACTCCTTTGGTTCTATGTTTTCTATCGAACAAAAAGTCTCTCTCTGGAGGAGCCTCCACTTCTATGGCTTCACATTGCTGGTGCCGTATTTATATTCTGGAACCTGCTTCTCCTTTTGAGACCTGTTAGAAGTGACGTTTCCTCCACATAATAATATCTTCATGTCAGCCTCTTCTCCCTCTCTCAACTTCTCATCATGTCAGTTAACAGATACTTTGGATGTTCTGTAAAAGAAGATCTTTCCACTGGGCCTGTCGGCCATCCTCACTGTCTCTGTCTTCATTCTGGCCTCCTCGTTGTGCGTTTGGATGGATCTCCTCGCCTCTGGTGTCTCCTTTGCTTTACCTGTTCACTCTCCCGTGTGCCGTCAAAAAGTACTGGCCTGTTCCACTGCCTGATAAGCCCTGCTGGCTCATCACGTTACTCTGTCTTCAGGATAACATTCGAATTCTTTAGCTCTGCAGCAAATCCCATCACAATCTGGTTCCTACCTACTATTATTTTAGCTTCATCTCCTGCCTCTCTTTCCTCCTTTCCTCCCATGTCACAGCACATGTGCACAGACACACACACACACACACACACACACACGTGTGACTGATGCTTCTGCCACTCCCCTTGTAATCTTCTCTCCTCCTCCTTCAACTGACAAACTTTTGACATTTAAGACACAAGTTTAGAGTGATCCAGAGCCTTGCCCACTTGTCTTTGGCAGAAGTTACCCGTGTACTGCTTTGTTCTCCATGTTTCTGTCTTTATCTTTTGCATGTTGGTCCCACACCTACTCCAACTTGAACTCAAGGACAAGGGCTCTATACATATATAATTTTTTTCTTCCTCACTGCCTAGTACGGTGATTGACACACAATAGATGTGCAATAATGGATGCTAGCAGAATTATCATTTCTGATTGGCTTCTTTAACTGCGAGTTTATTTGTATGTTCTTTTGAATTTATTTCGTAAGAATCCAGGGATGTGGTCCTAACACTGCCTTTTGCCTTAGGTTTCCCTAAGGTTCAGTTTAGTATTTGACTACACAGTGTTGCCAGATACACCGCGTGCACTCTCCTCCCACCCCGGCCCTGGCAGATCTTGATCATCGGTCAAGTCAGACTTCCCCGAGAAGCCGTGTCGGTTCTTTGCCCTGCCCAGCACGGCACTCCAAGTGGCTACTGTCAGCTGGATGCTGTTGGCAGCTGAAAGGAAACCTGTTTGAGATAATAAGTTGTCAAAAAATAGGGTGAATATTCAACGACCTGAAATTCTGGTCCAACTCTGTTGCTGACAACACTGAGATGCATGTCCTGGCATTTTGTGTGATATTTTGCATGCCACAGATACTCAACAGTTAATAGTTTATTAGTTAATGTTCATGACTAAATTATTTTTGTGTCATTTTCTCTGCTCAAACAATAGGACAGTTAATGTCTAAGCTACTTTTGGTAGTTGACATAAGAATAAGTATAATGAGACATGTGAATGAACTAGGAAAAAAGTTTCCAATGACGTATGGAGTCTCATTACGTTAAAGTATTATGTCCGATAACGCAGTTAACTTTCAAAAGTAATGTAGTATCTTATGACTGTATTGTAACAACTGGGCAAGTAGAGAATACTAATATGTATTTTAAAATGATTTAAACTCTTCTGTCTTTCTGCTGGATGAATGTTACGTGTCGAAAACTACATCTGTTCTTTCTAAACTTGTTCACACCCTTATGCAGGAGCCCAATTCTTCCAAGATTACAGTATCTATATTTAGTAATTCAGTGAACAGTCATTGACCATCATTGCAAATGCTGGGATATAGTGGTTAAGAATGCAGACAAAAATCTCTGCCCTGAGGAGCTTCTATTCTGGTGGTACATCCATGTTCCATTAGAAGAAAGATCTAAATCAGAGGAGTTCAGAAGATTTTTCAGAATTACCTTTACTTGCTTTCTGCCACTCTGTTTTACTGTTTCAAAGACAGGAGTTGGGTGTTGATTTCTGGTATCTGTTTCATCTTTGACCTGTATATTTTTTTCCTGGCTAATATTTCTTAGTGCAACTAACTTGAACTTCTTCCTACTTAACAAGGATTAACACTTGCAAGGCTATTTTTGCATCTTTTTATTCTTTTTGGTCAATTATAGTGCTCAGAATAGCCAAGCTTCCTTAAATTTAGTGTGTCCCATTTGGGAAGAAATTTATACTTTAAATGGAAACTTTTGCTGCACAACATGGTTTTGGAAAAGTGCCACAGAAATGTTTTTAGATTGTATAGGACTTGGCAACGAAAATAATTGGTTGAAGAATGACATTAAAAAATAATCCTTGGATTTTGACACCTTATCGAAGAAAAGAGGGAATGTTATTATATCACCCTTTCTCCGTGATATGGTTTTCTTAAAGGAGCACAGTATATGTTTAACTAAATAATAGCTGCTGCTTTTTCGTCTACTTTAAAAGGACACTTCATCACTTTGGATGCTTTGGAACAGCATGTAATAGAAAATACAGACTCAGACTGATTTAAGAAATAAACGTATTGCTAAACAAAATAAGAAGTCCAGAGGCTGGGCAAGTTCTAATCCTAGTGCCCTTCACCGTGCAGCCAGGCTCATTCCAGCCCTTGGCACCGCCATGCTCAGGCGGCTGGCTTTGCTCTCAGACCGACTGTCCCTCTGGTGGAGTGACGGTCTCAGCAGTCCCAGGCATCACATTCAGATGCAACATCATCAAGAAGAAGAGAAACCTTCTCTTTTTCTGGCTCTTTTTTGGGAGTGAGAAACCTTCCTTAAAGGTTCCTAAAAGACCCCCTCTCACGTGTTACTGGCTGGACTGGGTTCACATGCCCATTTCTAAACCAATCATTGACAAGACAAGAGATGACTTGCTTAGTCAAATTGGGGTCCGTTCCCCACAGCTGGGGATTGAATCACCTTCTCCTCAAGCACATGGCTTTGTGCAGAGCAGATACCTGAACGAAATTCAATTCTGTTAGCAAAGAAGAAATTGGAAAGTGAAAAAATGGATGCTGGGTAGATAACCAGAATTCTTGCCACAGTCTCCAACAGCAGAAAAATGTCTTCTTAAGGAATATTGCTATGTTTTATCACCTAAGATAAATATGATTGCTTTTTCCACATGACATAATTGATTATTTTACTTACTACAATTACATGTATATTTCTCAAGATTCCTGAGAATAGGATACATGCCTGATGGTTCAGTTTATCTCTATGGTAAGTAGTTATCTGGCAGTATTTTTTTTCAAGCACTTTTATAAGCACTTTACATACAGTGTAACTCTTTTAATCTTCACAAAAACCTTTTCAGATAACTACTACTATTATTCCCATTTTACATATAAGTAAATTGAAAGGCAGAAAAGTCAAGTAATTTGTCCAAGGTCACCTGCAAGTAAATGCATCTTTAGCTATTTGGAGTAAGAAAAAGCAGAGGTAGCTAAATATTGC
>CM052450.1:11125471-11205202 GCA_028533085.1 Varecia variegata | reverse complement strand
CTTTTATAAGCACTTTACATACAGTGTAACTCTTTTAATCTTCACAAAAACCTTTTCAGATAACTACTACTATTATTCCCATTTTACATATAAGTAAATTGAAAGGCAGAAAAGTCAAGTAATTTGTCCAAGGTCACCTGCAAGTAAATGCATCTTTAGCTATTTGGAGTAAGAAAAAGCAGAGGTAGCTAAATATTGCTCAGATCCTTTATCATAAAACTAATATTATCAAGGTCCTCTAATTTCACAAACTAAGGTGTTTTTTGTTTTTTTTTTTTTGTTTTTTTTTTTTTTGAAGAGGGCAAAATTCTCTTTCAGAGGTTGAAAATATTACCTGTCTTTTGTAAGGGTAAGACTTAAATTTATCTTTAGGACAAATTATTACTAAGACTACCCGACAAATGGCCTTTTAGCTATGTAAATAAAAAAATAAAAGATTTTTCTTTGACGTAGAGACTTTGGAGATAACCTAGCTTCAAGGAATTACAATACTATGTGTTCATTCCATTCCATGCCATAAACATTTCTTGAGCGACTCCTCTGGGTCAGGGACCACACCAGGCGCTAGGGACACAGGATTGAACAACCAAGGTGTGTTTCCTGTTCTATGGAGCTTGTGGCCTAGTGGGAGAGACAGAAAACAAACAAGCTGTAAATACTAACAATATGTTAAATGGGCCTCTCCCATTGTCTAGGTATTTTTCCAGAAGTTGTAAGTCTGAGAAGATGCAGTGAGAAACCACACATTCTAAAGAAAAGTGTTAGTTAGGTACTTGTCCAGATGGAAGCAGACAGATTTTGACAGATTTCTCCAACAATTACTCAACACCTTGAGGGAAGATAGGCACAACCTGGGGAGAGCTAGGGGGTTGAATTAGTGGTGAGTACATATAATGCTAAGCAGATAAATTAAATAAGGCAATTATTAGTTCCAGAAAATACAAGTTACACAGGGGAGGATATATAACCATAGAATACTACATAGCTCTAAATGAAGTTTACATAATCCTAGTAATACAAACAGTAATCACTGAGAAAATAAAAATATTATGTATATTGAAAAGTACACACAAGTGCGTATGTATACAGCAAGGAGAGAGTGAGAAAGAAGGAGGAAGAAAAGAAGATAGACACAAACAGATGGATGAGTGGGTGAATGGATGGGTGGTAGGGAACAGAGGATGGAGAGAAGGTGAGTGCACGTGTGTGGTAGGGACAGGTACAGAAGAAAGCACAGGCGAAAGATGGGTAAATCACTCTTCCTTACTGGGAAGATGATAAAGTCGAAAACCAAAAAGTCAAGAAATAAAAGTTAAAAATATGTTATTTATTTATTTATTTATTTATTGTTTTAGAGACGGGGCTCCATTGCCCAGGCTAGAGTGCAGTGCCACAATCATAGCTCACTGCAGCCTTAAACTCCTGGGCTCAAGTGATTCTCCTGCCTCAGCCTCCCCAGTAGCTGGGACTGCGGGACTACGGGTGTGTCACCACACCTGGATAATTTTTCTATTTTTTGTAGAGATGGGATCTCACTACGTTGCTCAGGTTGGTCTCGAATGCCTGGCCTCAAGCAGTCCTCCTGCCTCAGCCTCCCAAAGTGCTAGGATTACAGCCGTGAGCCACAGCATCTGGCCTGAAAACATGTTATTTAGAGATGTGAAAGTAAATACCAAAGTAATAAAGGACAGCTATTTTGTATAACAGAATTTATAACACTAAATTTAAAGTGTTAAGAAAAATGAATTGAAAGCAAATGCCTTGTGAAAAATATTTTATAGTTGCTAAGATATTTGAATCACATCAGTATTTTAAGTCATTGGAATGTCATAGAGAAGTTTTGTTTCTTTGTTCAAGGGAATCTTCTCTGTGGTTTTTATTTCTGGTTAATATCTTAATCTGTGTTTCTAGCTAACGTTTCCAAGCTTGCTCTTATGAATTGTTAGGAACCATTTTTTATAAAGGGCATTTTGAAAACAAGAATAAAAGACCCGAGTTACTTTCACTGTTCAACCACTTAGTAAGTGCATGTTTAGGTTTGTGTTGCTATTTGGTTGACTTAGGAAAGTCAAATCACTGGTCAAAAGAAAACTAGTTTATCTAGGATTGTATTCTCCTGACACATGATGTTTTCAATGGTATCTAGAAGCAAGATACAAGTAAATTATTTATGAAGCTAATCTCATCACATTAAAATTTTTAATTGTAGTTATAATTAGAGACAACCTCTAATTATATAATATAAATAAATATAAATATATTGTATTGTCAACAATTAGTAGACAACCTCTGATCCCCAAATGTAACAATCTTCCTCCATCTGTGTCTCCTTTAACCCTATTCTATTAATTCAGTGGGTTCTTAATGCCTAAAGTGTTATCTAAGTGCTCAGCAGAAATACATGTTTGATCAATTTAAATTCTTATGCATTGGTGCAAAGAAGCTTTTTAAGGTGCTGATTGGAAGTTGTTTTACTAAACGAAGTTCTGGTTGAAGAGCTGAATTCTGTAGGAGAACCAAGCCACAGCAAGTCTCCTTCTAATCTTTATGCCAGACTCACAGAATCCAAGTTGGCCACCCATTTTTCTGATTGAGACAGAAGTCATTTTTAGAAGCTCTTTTTAAAAATTACTTGTCAAAATGCAATTATATAAATCCTTGAAAATAGCTAATAAAACCACCAACAATGACAACTAATTCATATAGAGCATTTCTAAAGAAATATAATTCTTCTACTTTTAAATTAGTCCCTCTTGCCAGTATATTGAAATGCTTGGAATTTTAAGTAAATCATCCTTAAGACCCCTTAACAATTTTGTACAGATGGAGGGCCATGTGGGTGAATATCTTGCATGCATGGAGATGAGATCCAGATGACAAGAATGAAGAAAGGGTCGTTGGAAACATGTTAGAGGAGAACATTGAAAACATCAAACACTGTGATTGTAAGCAATGGAAATAACTGTCCTAAATTCTAAAACAGTGCAAGAACATGAAGGTGTCAAAACCCATGGTATGTTCACTTAGTCTTTCTCTGGACTGAAAATATTTGTATTTTTCTGTCAATAAGAGATTAGCTTGACTACATAAATGTATTCATGCAAACATTCATGTTAATAAACACACATGTGTATATATATTACATATATTACATACATTGCATATATATGTGTGTGTATTTACATGTATTTAGGTTTTTCAGAGGACAAACATCACTACTAAATGATAGAAAATGTTATATTATTAAATCTTTATTAATTTTCTTAACAATACTAAAGGTAGAAAATGTAAAAATAAAAGGAATAATTATTTTTTAAACAGATGGCAAAAATACTCTCTGGGGAAGTCCAACCAGACTGATGTTTTGTCTGCACCAATTTCCTTGCGACTATCTGCCACACTTTGACAAGCTTGTTATGCTTCCATTACATGTTGAACATCAATATCTAGGCAACTATATATATGTAAAGCCTATGTCAAACAATTACCAATGTGTATATGCAATTATTATCTGTGTAGCACATACTAGCTGTCTTATTTTCATGAAATACTAAGCTCTTTAAGAAAGAGGGATTATTTTTTATTTTTACTATGTTCTCCACAACACATAACTTGAGACTACTTTGTATGGAATTTTAATTGCTACTGTAGAATCTCTCCATATAGATATATAATTGAAATTATTTATGTTTCTGCCATAGTTCTTTCCATAAAACTGACCATTGGGTTTTAGGAGAAAACTTTTCTCTTTAAATTCTAAATTTTAATTTCTTAGTTGTCCTAATGTGTTTGTTTTAGAAAGAGTACTTATGTTACCTGTATCACCTAAAATCTGTTAGTCTTTAGAGAAATAAATATGACATAGATTTAAGATAGTCAAAGTGGTGATCTTTACCTCAAACATCTAAGCTCTTCGGTAACTCAGCAGTAATGCCCAAGCTCAGATAGCCTAGCTGCAATTCATTTACAGATACACATGCACATACATACAAATATTTTTTAAAAAACAGTGTAATATGAAGTCGGACCCTCACCTTACACTATATACAAAAATTAGCTCAAAATGGATCAAAGGACTAAACATAAGAGCCGTACCTTAAAACTCTTAGAAGAAAACCTAGGGGAAAATTTCATGACATTGGATTTGGCAATGATTTCTTGGATATGACACCAAAAGCATAGGCAACAAAAGTTAAAACAGGTAAGGTGGACTGCATCAAAATTTAAAACTTCTGTGCATCAAATGGCACTAGCAACACAGTGAAAAGGCAACCTATGGAATGGGAGGAAATATTTGCAAATCACTTATATGACGAGAGGTTAAACCTGGGACATACAAAGAACTCCTACAACTCAACAACATCAAATAACCAAATAACCGTATTAGAAAACGGGCAAAGGATCTGAATAAACATTTCTCCAAAGAAGATACATAAATGACCACCAAGTATATGAAAAAATGTTCAACATCACTAGTCACTAGGGAAATGTAAATCAAAGCCACAAGATATCACTGCACACACACCCATGAGGATGGCTACTATCAAAAAAAAAAACAAACAAAAAACGGAAATAGCAAGTGTTTGCTGGGATGTGGAAAAATTGGAATCCTTGTGCACTGTTGTTGAGGATGTAAAACAATGCAGTCATTATGGAAAACAGAGAGGTGTTTAATGGGTATAGAGTTTCAATTTTGCAGTATAAAAAGGTTCTGGAAATTGCACAGGAATGTGAATATACTTAACACTACTGAACTATACACTTAAAAATGGTTAAGATGGTAAAATTTTATGCTATGTGTATTTTAGCACATTTAAAAAGAAAAACGGTGTAACAAAATGCAATAAGATATCAACAATGGGAAAATGCTTTCCAAGGGAGTGATAATCTCTGCCTGAAAATACAACCGTACATAGGAGACAGAGGCTGTGATAGGCATTCTGAAGAAGAGATGGGGTATGCGTGTAGGGGAAGCAGGAAAGAATACAGCAGAAAGAATGTGGCCTCTTGGGTCATTTACACTAAGGTTGGAATCATACTAAGTGTTGCTATGTGAAGCCAGGTTCACTAAATGTTCCGGTCCCTGGGTTCTCCATGGTAAGTGGAGGCAATGATATAAATCTTACTAGATTGTTTTAGAATGAATTTATATATATATGTTTCTTAAGTGCCCAATACACAGTCTGGAACAAAGAACATACTAATATATCATTATTACTGTAATTATTACTTTTCTTCAAATCAAAATATGTTTTTGCTTCAAATCAAAATTGTTTTGAACTTTGAAAAATAAAGTGATAATATACCAAGAGTTATACTTAATAAATACAACTTTTATGTATAAACTATTGAATCAATAAATTATTTTTGAATCTAAAAATGAATAAATCAGTATCTATGAGATAACTTCCTTAAATAATAGTTTCTTCCTCTAGCCAAATAAATAATACTCATAGAATTTTAGGTGTAAAAAGTCCCACATTTACTTATGCACAAAAGATAATCTAACCCTTTTATTAAATCAAAATTATTTAATTCATACTGTGTAATTTTTGAAATACCTTTTATATAGTTCATTTGGAAAACATAACATTATTACTGAACTGGCATTTTTATCACTTAGCAATATTTATTAAGTGCGCATTGAGCAGTCCCTAAGACAAGGCATAATTGCAGGCAGACAATGGATAATGTTTGGAGGTAGACTGAGAGTTTTATCTTTTCTTTAAATGTTTAAGGTTACTCATTTCTTTGTCCCTTTCTTTGATGAATATAAAGATGTGACAAAAATCAGAGTCACTTAAAGTGATTAATAAAGTATTAATTTTTCCCACTGGCTTTCTATGTGTATCTTACATAATGTAATACAAGATCTGTCATTTGTGTACATCATAATTCACTTTGCCCAGGATATCCTGAACAAAAGAATAGATTAAGCTAATTGAAATATTACTGGGGCTTGACTGGAGAGCATATGGCTGTACATGGCTGACAAGACACTTTGCAGAGGCTGAAATAATCACACCATTAAATCATACACTAACTGATGTGTTTGCTCATGGCTGTATCTGTAAGCAAAAATGTAAACATCTGAAACACAAAGGTGACATTCTTGAAACAGAAAACTTCTTTCACTGAGAACATAAACTTTCTAAAGTTAATACTGAGGCATCTTTGATTGCTACCAGACCCCTCCGAATGAGAAAGTGAGGGTGTCAAGGCAAGCATTTGTTTACAGAACATAATCTAATTACCTATGGATCAGTGTGGGAGAATAAGCCAGGTTCTGACACGACATCAATGCCCTTTTAATATTTTAGACAATCTATTTTATGTTCAGCCTTGGAGTATGTGACATGACCTAACATGTTTTGCAGAGTAGCACAGCAATCAAGATTGCCATTTCTACTACGTATGTATACACATACAGAGTGTATTCAAAATTAAAATTGCCTACTTCCTACATGGTTTTCTAAGATATTCATTATGTATGTGAGGCCCTGAATTCAAGTATAGTCTTGGCATCAGGAAGATTTCTCAAGGCCAATATGGATATTAAATATACCATGCTTGCTTTATATACGAATTCCCAGCATTTTAATAAAGTTTCTGTCTACCTTCAGCACGTTTGCGTAAGGAGCCATGAGAATAGGTTGACACTGTGAAGTTCTATTTATTGGGGAAAGAACCAAAGGCATGGCTCTACGGTCCGGCGTTTGTTTGGCGTTCCAACAATATTGTTTTCATTATAGCGAGCTTAAATAAGCATTAGCAGTCTTTCTATCAAAGAAATTAGTCCTTATGTGAAGGGCCTATAAATAAAATTGTTATACAGTGGAATAATAGGAGCATGTAATGAAACTTGATTTCCAGCCAAACAAACATATGGACATTAAAAATATAAAAAGGAAAATGTGTGCTATATGGGTCCCCTGTGGGATGATTGAAGTCATCCACTAACATGTGTGTCTGGATTCTGTCCATTTAGGAGCACAAGATTCTTTCAGGCAGGGGATTGCTCTTACTGTCTAGGAGTGTTGGATGTGAGAAGATGTGGTTTCCTGTGGGGTGGGGGGGAGAGGTGAAGTTTTCAACAGTTACCACAGTTTTGTTCAACACATTTTATTGGATAATGTAATACTAAGTTTCACGACACAGGCAGTATTAGTAATTATGTTAGCTCTTATCTCAAAGCAAGTTACGATGCCTGTATTTTGTACGAAGAGCTACCTTACACATATCTGCATGGTTTTAGTTATCTGCCTCAGACCTCATGTTATTTTCATGCACTCATTTATACTTTCTGACATTCATTCATTCAAAATCTTTATTGAACCCCTTTCAATCAGACATTCTCTTAATAAACAAAAAAGCATCACTTTATCTACCTCTACCAAAACAGTCCATTCATTCATAGAATACTAGAAACAGTACTTTTCATACACCTCAAAGTTTCCCTAGTTTTCTATGTTAGTGTAAAGTATCAAAATGATACACTAAATTATAGTTGAATAATCTATTTGAACCTTTCATGAATTTTAAAATCAGTGAAATACCAGTTGACTGTAAGAGAAAACACTTTTTAGTTTTTTTGTTGTAGAACCTCAAACTGTATAGGTCCATAGGAAATGCTAAATGAAAAGTAATGCTGTTAACTGGCAATTTCTAACTATGTATTTTGATAAAAGGAAATTAATGGTTAAAACAACATAAAAAGTCAGGTCAGCACAAATGAATACACTCATTAGAAATTCCCTACTTACACATTTGAGGTTGGGAAAATTTTGAGTGAGCTATTTTGCTAAATAAGTCATCAGCAGACCAAAATATGGATTACTATATATTTCAAATTTCATTGTTTAAATATTTTATATTTTCTTTTCAGTACAATAGAAAATTCTCTCTTTTTTTTTTTTTCAAGTAACATCAAGCTATGACTCTTGACAATAACTCAGACCCTATGTGTGGGAGAAAAAAGTTGGGGAAAGAAGTTCTCAACAGTTGCCAAAGATTTTGTCAATACATTTTATTGGATAATGTGATACTAAGTTTTATGATATAGTAATGATGACTCCATTTTGTACAAAGAGTTCTATTAGTTATCTTGTTGCTCAGTCTGGTTTGGTCACGAACTTTCCTCTATTCTTACCTCTGTATTCCTTCCTCACTTTGGCCTGTTTTCATCTGTTCTTTTTTTGAGATTTCAACTTAGACTTCTCTTCCTCCAGGAAGTTTTCTGGGAGCACCAAGACTGAGGTGGGCTCCCCCTGGGTTTTCCCATGACACCCTAGACTTCCTCTTCCAGGGCACCTATATCATAATTCCTTGTTTAATATTCTCTTCACCTGTCCAGCTGCCACCTCCCCAGTTATGCTCTATTAGGACAGAACTGTCTCATTGGCCACTTTGTCCCCAGCATTAAGCACAATCCCTGGTACATACAAGTCTCCTAATCTATACTTATTGAATGAATGAAATCATAAGTGAATAAAAAATGAATGAATGAGAAATCTATAGACTTAGCTTCTAGACTTTGTTATTAATTGTATAGCTTTTGGCAAGTCACCAAACATATGTCTGCCTTAGTTTCCTCAAGTTCAAACTGAGGGGTGTGGGCAAGAGGATTTCCAAAAACTTTACGGATCTGAATTTTTGATGTTCCTGTAATGGACCCTTCAGAGTAATCATTTCTCCAGAGTACCATTTCACTTGCCTGAGAAATGTTTTTCAGAACCTCACATGACATGTTGAGGGAGAATTGCTTCCAAAAGCAACCTGGTACCTAGTAACCCAGATATAGAGTATTTAGTTAGCTTCTGAGGCAAGGTCTTGGACTTTGTACATACTATCTGCTCTAAAGTGTTGGGATCATTAGAGAAAACCAAATAGTAAATAATTAGCATAGGGTACTATTTTACCAATACCAGCACAGATAAATAACAATATAAGCTTCATCTCATTTAAAATTGTCATTAGCCATTTTAAAAACAAGCTTAATATAAAATAAGACAATTGAACTATGAAGATGAACATATACTCTCATCACCATAAGTTAGATAAATATGTTTTGGCCATTATCTATCTGAATTCAACTAAAATTTAATTAGAGAAGAGAAGATATTAATAGACTATGGCAGATGTATCATGACTATAGAATGACCTTGAGAAGGTATTCAAAGGTATGTGGATTATGTACTGAGAGAGCCTGTCCTAGGAAATTTGTACATCAAGAGAAATTTATTATTATTTTTTATTTGTCTGTCTTAACCCTTCTTCCTATCCTTGACTTATTCAGGGAGACTATCAGATAATAATAATCGCTAACGTTCATTTAGCGTTTACTATGTGCTATGCCAGGAAATATATTATTATTTCTAGTTTACAGATTGGGAAATAATAAGATATATGGGAGAGCTGAGATATGAATACAGACATCTGAACAAAGAACAATGAATACAGACATGCAATTAACCACCATGCTGCCTCTGCCACCTGCTAGCTCTTAGTAGATTTCCAATGTCATTCCTGGCACATAGTAGGTACTCAGTTTATGTTTGTCTAATTAATTATTTAGTCAGTGGATGGATAAGTATGATTCCAGAAGTAGATGGGAAGGCCAGAAATGTGAAGATGATTCAGGGAGTTGATCAAGATGGCAGTGAACTTCCCTTTATGAAAGAAGCACTATCTTGGGATATAGAGAAAGGATTTTGTCATAGAAGTGTGCTTGTGACTCACTGTGTGCGTGTGTGTGCTTGTGTTAGCACATGTAATAGTTTAACTACAATAAGGTCTGAACTTAAAAGTGAGATTTAGGTATTATATTCCAATTTATAGCCAAACTAAATGTGACAGAATATAAACTCCTGACAAGTAAGGATTATAATGGCAATCTTGGCAGGTTCTCAAGTATGCTGCTAGAATACATCATGATATTTTAACTCTCCATATTTAGGACTGGAATAAAGTTAAACTAGAACATTTTCCCTACAGGCATTTAATCCAATAATTATAACTGAATCTGTTCAGTTTTATATGACCATTAGACTTTTTCCTACTCATCAGACAATAACCAGTGAATTCGCACAAGTTTCATTAAGATGAAATATTTTTACCTGGGGGAAAGAAAGGGTCACAACATGTCCACTGTCATTAAACTTTATCACACAATGACTACAAATGGGAAAAGACAATATGATGCAGTCTGAAATGTTGAAGTTGTGGTTATAAGACATATGGCAAAGTATAAACTTGATTTCATAGCATATGACACTACAATTGTTTCAATACAAAGATAATTATAAATTATTTTCCTCTGAGATGTTTCTAGGGCACAATTCACTAATTTTCTTACATTGTTATTCTTAGGTCCAAAAAGATGTAGAAGGGCACAAGTGATTTCAATCTTCCAGCAGTTACTGTTTCCCAACTCCATTATGAAAACCACACAGATATACAAAGTTTAATGACAGTGGGTATAAGTCTAATGGTCACATAAAACTTCCAGAAGCCATGATAGAAACCCTGTTATATATGTCTTAATAAAACTATTTACCATAGATTTCTTTCTTTCATTCCATTTGTTTCTTGTTTCGCTTTCATTTTCTTTCTTTCCCTTTCTTCCTTCCTTTCATGGTTTAGATCTTTAGACAAGAGCTCATCTTCCATATCGTATAGCAGTTACAGAATTCCAAGGTAAAGGGGGGAAATCGGGTTACAACTTAGAAGCATTTCAATACACTGGTTAGGGAAGGTGAGCACCTCGGGAAGTGTTAGTCTGCCCCTGGCTGGGGTCCTTCATCTATTTTCTGCTGCCATTGCTGAAGCAATCCCAACTCTATGCAGGCACTGAAGTGAGAATGATAAATTGGGGAGTTTGATTTTCTGATTCTAATGACTGTGAACTTACATTTCATCGCATATTAACTTATAAGAGAGCAAGGGAATTCTTCCTTTAATTCTACCCTGCAGATTTGACCATAAAAAGGCCTTCATAGTCAATCTCGACGCATCTCTACCTGTACGAAGGAGGGATCTGTATTGTGTCACGTTCTTTGTGCTTTATCTCTGGTAAGCTACATTGGATTACATATCGCAACATTATTTGAAATAGGAAATAGAGAAAGAAGAGACTTTTCATCCTAGGATACAATTAGGCCTAGAGTTAATATGATTAATAAAATGATTTGACCCATTTCAGCACTTTCTGGTGACAAAATCTACACTGCACCCTGAGGACCGAGGTGGATACACAGCAGAGGGGCTCGGGCTTCACGCAGACAGGGACTGGAATATCAAGAAGGAATCTCCTCTGTGTGTTGTGGGGCATGGGGGGTGGGGACATACCTCTGTTTTATTTTAGGTTTACTACTTAAGAAATTAAAATGCTCGAGAATGTCATGAGGGAACCTCTTTTCCATCTGCCTCCTGATTTTCTGCAAAACTTCTGCTGACACAGCACGGCTGGCTCTTGCCTCCTTTCCTACGTGCTCCACGAAGGAGAATGGAGCTACCTGGTAGACGGCACCCATGGTCTATGTTCTCCGCTGAGTAGAACACACTCGCCAGAAGGCAGGAAGCCTCGGGGCAAGGAGAGGCAGAAGTTCTAGTTCTAGCTCTGCATGATCCTGTAGGCAAGCTGGCCCAAGTCTAGTCTGGAAATGGGACCGCAAGGCCCTTTTATTAACATATCTAAAGTCATGTTACCAGGCTGGGCGCTGTGGCTCACACCTATAATCCTAGCACTCTGGGAGGCCAAGGCTAGGAGGAGGATAGCTTGAGGTCAGGAGTTCAAGACCAGAGTGAGCAAGAGTGAGACCCCATCTCTACCAAAAATAGAAAAATTAGCTGGGCGTAGTCATGGTGCACTCTGGTAGTCCCAGCTATTTGGGAGGCTGAGGCAGGAGGATCGCTTGAGCCCAGGAGTTTGAGGTTGCTGTGAGCTAGGCTGACGCCACGGCACTCTAGCCTGGGCAACAGAGCAAGACTCTGTCTCAAAAAATAAATAAATATATAATAATAAAAAAAATTAAAAATAAAGTCATGTTACCCAATTGTGCTTATCAGTACTGAAGCTGACGTTTTCATCTCCAACTGGGTCTGATTTCTCAAATGCATCCAAACATGAGAGAAGGATATTATTTACTGCTTCCTTCCTATGCATCCTGTGTTGTGACCCTAGACTGCAGTGACTGATACCAAAACTCTCTCCCTTTATGGCAAACAAACGCCTCACTTTTAAGCAGAGTAGACACACCCCTAATTTACATTTTCTATAAAATAAAGGAACATGTACTAGAAAGATCAGAACTTTAAAGTGAGGAACACAAAGTTAGAAGTCTGGGTCCATCGTGGTGTGACTGTGGACACAGAAACCATCTCCTCTGAATTTGTTTTCTCATTTGAAAAGAGAGGATAATATCTCTCTGGCAAGACTATTTTGAGTATTAAGTTAGACATATTTTTAAAAGCAGCTAATATTATACCCAGTATAATAGGTGTTAAGCAAAAGATTATTCTTATTTATAATTGTAATGACTTGTTAAGCAAAAGCAAACTTTTATGCTGATGCGGTGCAGTTTCTAGTACATTATAGATAGTCAATAAATGTTCATTCCTTTTAGTCCAGACTTTGCTTCTAAAGAATGAGTAATAGAATCCAAACCCAAGAAGTTTTGTTTTATTTGTTAAATTAAAAAGTGCAATGCAAAAATCGTATAAAGAAACATCTGTCAAGTGAAATTCATAAGTTTCTTTACTTGGGAAAGCTCTAGTTTGTGTTTCGTTATTTATGGTACAGGTTTAAGACCATGTTGGGTGGCCCAGCTGTTCCTCCTGTGCTTTAGGAATACTGGGCACTGCATACTTCTTCAATCCAAAAGCAATAGCTCTTTCCCTTATGATCCAGCTCAAGATGCAGTTAGAGCTAGCTGGACCAAAAGCTGAGTGGAGCTATGAACCAGAGCAAGGCTCTGCTTGTCCCACTTTGCATACTTTCTCTGGGTTATAATATGATTGGTAACCAGGAAAGCTCAATATAACCAGCTGGGTTAAAATGCATGCAAAACTATAAACACTGGCAACAGCCTATCTTAAGAGAGGCACCATGTTTGTTCAAGAATAGACAGGACAATAATTGACTTCTGGCTATAATTTCTCTCTTAAGGCAAGAAGTCAAAAGACCCATGTTAGAAGTCTTTTATCAAAGCCTCACACCTCACACTTGTGATGCTTATTTGCTTTTCAGAAGAAATCAGTGAGAAATGTAGGTAAGTTAAGGGGGAAAGTGTAGAAAGGGTTAAAAAAAAAACATGAAATCAACTTTAGGGATTTTTTTTTTATACTTGAAAGAGTAATATTACCAAACCAAATGATAGTCTCTCTATAAGAAAACACTATAGCACTTCTTAAAGTATTTCTTAATATGCATCTAAAGTTTCATTGTTAAAGAGTCAAATTTTCCAAATCAGAGAAAAGTATTACTTCATGGTTCCCAAGTTTCCAATCACTTAACATATGAAACATTGACGTTTAAGAGTCAAATGCTCCAAGTGAAAAGCATCTGTTTGATGTCGGCGAGGTCCCTGACAAATTCAGTGTTAAAAGACTCTTTGTGCTGCTCTTTGAAAAATATATCACTTTATAATAAATCTCTGGGCTCTGACACTCTTGGTGATGAGGTTTGCTTTATAGACTTATGCAAGAGGATCTGTTCGCCCCACCTGGCTCTTTGTGAGATGAGAGTGGCAGATTTTACAGTTGAAAATACCATCAAGCTTCAGGTTCAGATGCTGCCCTAAGCGCCTTTATTTTCTTTACATTCAGCACATACATTCTCAGAAGAGTGAACTCTCTGTCTTGACCTATCTGACTTTCTATTTCTTCTCCATTTCTAGAAAAGAAGCTATGAAATCATAAAAGATGCAAGGAATTAAAGCTGTTGAAATATGAATTATGCAAGTTACTGTGCCACCATGGCACTAAGAAGTTCAAATTGGTTCTAATAACTTCAGATTGTTGGTACGATTATTTTAGCCATTGTGGAGGCTGGCTCATTTGCACAGTGACTGAATTCAATATACAGTATTCTATTTTGTGAATGCTTCAGGCCATGAAAGCTGTAGTGAAAATGAATAGCTTACTCAATGTTGAATAGTATTGTGATGATGAATTAGACACCTAAAAGTGTTAATGGTATCTTTCTTTAAGAAAGTGTGCAGCGTTCACTATGGAACCTTTACAACGCTACAGATAAACACGAAAGATGTGAATTCCACCATATAGAATAATTACTTTGGCATACACGGATTTATTTTAAGACACACAAATTCATAAACATATATAAATATATGTGTGTCTTTTTAAAAAATGACATGAACCACTTCATATATTGTTTAAGATAGTGGTTTTGTCACATGACATATCATGTGACAAGGAACATTATTCAATATCTCTCTCTCTTTGGTGGGTGTGTGCATGTACACATATATTCATTTTCATGGTTGCCTAATATTCCATTGTATGGCTATCTCACAATGAAACCATCACCTAACCAAAGAACCCCATTCGACCATGAGGTACTATTCCTTTTATGCATTGCTGGATTTGGTTTGCCAATATTTTGTTTAGGATTTTTTCATCTATGTTCATAAGATAAATTTGCCTATAATTTTCCTTTTTATAATATCTTAGCAGATTTTTTTTATCAAAGTTTAACTGCATCATGAAATGAATTAGGAAGTGTTCCTTTTTTCCTTTTCTCTAAAAGAGCTTTTATAATATTGGTTTTATTGCTTCCTTCAATGTTTGGGAGAATTCACAAGTGAAGCCATCTGGGCTTAGAGTTTTCTTTGTGGAGAGATTATTTAATAATTGATTCAATTCCTTAATAAATAAAGAAATATTTTGATTTTCTACTTATTCATGAGTTAGTGTTGGTAAAATGTATTTTTCAAGAAATGTGTACATTTTATCTAAAATTTCAAATTTATTGGCATATGATTGTTTATACTTTGAATATCTGTTAAAAACGTAGTAATGACACCATTCCAGAAGGCTAAATTGAGCCTCGTTCTTTCTTTCTTTCTTTTCTTTCTTTCTTTTTTCCTTTCTTTGTTTCGTCAGTCTTATTAGTGTTGCTAATTTTCCTTTTGAAAGAAGCAACTTTTGGCTTTGTTGATTCTTCTGTTTTCACATTTGTTTTTGCATTTCATTACTTGCTGTTCTAACTTTTATTATTTTTCATTCCTTCTTTATTTATATTTAATTTACTTTAATTTTCTGTTTGTTTAATAGTCAATTACTGATTTAAACCTTTCTTCTTTCCAATATATACATATAAGTCTACAGCTTCCTTCTATGCATGGCTTTAGCTGCATTCTACAAGTTGTCATATTTTAATTACCATTTATTTAAATTATTTTTCAATCTCCATCGTGGCCATGTGTAATATATGACTTATGCAGAAGTATATTACTTATTTTCCAAACATTTGGAAATCTTCTGACTTTCTGTTTTGTTATTGCTTTTTACCTTTATTTCGCTGTGGTCAGAGTGAAATACTTTTCAAAATTTTTAAAACTGACTGAAGCTTGCCTCATGGCCCAGAATACTACTGATTTTGGTAAATGTTTCATGTATACTTAAAACAAATGTATATTTTGTTATTATTATAGTTTATCAATTAAATCATTTCCTAATTGACTTTTTCAAATGCTCTATATCCTTACTTATTTTTTAAATCTGCTCGTTCTATTCTGACTTTTTAAAAAATTGTGTTAAATTCTTCTGTCATTATTGTTGATGTGTCTATTTTTTAACTTTGTTTTTGTTAATTTTTGTTTTACATATATTGAGGCTATGTTAATAAATGTATACACATCTAGAATTATTGCAGATAGTATTCCTGATTGGTTGATATTTTCAGCATTATGAAATATATGTTTCTTACTGTAAAATCTACTTTCATTTATTTTAAAATGTCCATTCCAATTTCCTTTTGGTTACTGTTTGTATGGCATATATTTCTCTATCTTTTTTATTTCAATTATACTATATTCTTAAATGTAAGGTGTACTCTTTTGTTAGCAGAATGTTGTTAGCTTTCAACAATTTTTATCTTTAATTGCAGTTTTTAATCCAATTATATCACATCATTACTGATATATTTAGGTCTAGATCTGCCATCTTCCTATTTGTTTTCTATATGTGCCAACTTTACTATATTCCTTCTTCTCTCCTTTCTTTTGGATGAAATTTTAAAATTCTACTTCTTTTCTATTAGCTTATTAATTCCTTTACTATTCTTTTAATGGTTACTCTATATACTACAACATGTATCATGACTTACTATAGTTTTATAATAATATGATTAACACTTTTGCCACTTCCCAGACAATGCAAAGACCTTAGAACACTTACATTATTTACCCCTTTTATGTCATTTTTACTATTTTTGTTAAGTATTTTCATTCTATATACATTTTTAACTCTGTCCAACATTAATTTTATCACTATTTAATATACTCAGAAATTTTAAAAAGAAGAAAGATGAAGAGGAAATAACAATGATAAAGATAAGATGGAAGTAATAAATATGATTTATATCAATCATTAGAGTAAATGTGAATACTTTGAATTTTTCCAATAAAAATCAGAGGTAGTAAAATTGGTATTAAAGAAAAAAAATTATATGTTAAAAGGAATATAATTAAAACAAAGTAAAAAAAATCATATTAAAGGAAGGGCCAAAGAGATAACAGGCAAATACAGAGAGAAACAAAGAATGTCAATACAAATATTAGATACAGTGGAATAAAGGGTTAAAAGGATTAATTAGGAGAAAGAAGGAAATAATAAAGCATAAAATAACAGTCATACACCCAAACAACACAGCAGCAAAATTATATATCGTTTTATACACACACAAACACACACACACATTCAGAGGAAAAAAAGCTTCATAGTCTCAAATAGAGAATGCATTTCTCTGGCTGTCCATGGAACATTTGCAGAAATCATTCATATTCTTAAACACAAAGAAAACTTCAATAACTTTTAGAAACTAGATGCAATGATCATAATCATTAAAAAATAATGAAAAGGTGATTCTCTTGTTTTTAAAGTACTTAAGATTCTGTGTCATACTTGAAAATTAAGAAACATGCCATTCAAGAATCCTTGGATCACAAAGAAAACATTTTTAAAAAACTCAATTAACCATATAGAAAGCAATGGAAAAGAAAACACTTCATATCACAACCCACAGAGCAAAGTAACAATTGTATTCAGATGAAAAGGGATAGCCTTGAATAGCATCATTATTAGGGAAGAAAGATGAAAAAGAAAGAAACTAGCTACAGTCAAACCCTACCATAACATGATAAGAAAAGTTCAAATGAATTCAGTTACATCTTTACATGGTTATTAAAATGACCTGGATGAACTTATACATCTGAGCAGTCAATAGTCGGACTTTTTTTTTTTTTTTTTGAGACAGAGTCTCACTCTGTTGCCCAGGATAGAGTGTCATGGCATCAGCCTAGCTCACAGCAACCTCAAGCTCCTGAGCTCCAGCAATCCTTCTGCCTCAGCCTCCTGAGTAGCTGGGACTACAGGCATGCGCCACCATGCCCGGCTAATTTTTTCTGTATATTTTTAGTTGTCTGGCTAATTTCTTTCTATTTTTTAGCAGAGATGGGGTCTCAGTCTTGCTCAGGCTGGTTTCGAACTCCTGACCTCAAGCGATCCTCCTGCCTCGGCCTCCCAGAGAATAGTCTGGCTTTAAAATCCAAATTTCTCATGATCCTGTCTGTGATTTGTCACCACCTCATGGTGATTGCTCAACCTTAGATATCAACAGGGAAGATGCGGGCTAGCAAGGGCACCAGGAGAGGAAGAACAATTCAAGGAATATTATAGTCAGCTAGCTTCATTTTCTGGCGCTGGTCCAGGGAGAACGTGTTCAGAAATCACTGGTGTATGATACTAACTACTAACTCAAGGAGAAAAAGGCAGAGGTAGTGGTAGAACCATTTCTGAGTTTCCAATGAGAGTAAAGCTTAAATTGTTAATATATTTAGAAGTCACAGGGGCATTGGTTTAATTACTCAATCTTGTTTTAGTCATATCCAGTAGTTTTCACATATTGCATTTTAAATGAAATGATCGTTTGTGCTTATCAGCTACTTTGTTTCATTGAGTTGTCTCATGAATTTTTCTTTTTCTTTAAATCACTGCTGTATATATCTCGAGAGCCAGAATCTTTCAAGAGCAATCCTGTATTTAGGTATATATACCACACAGTACTGATGAAAGGATCAACTCTGTTCTAATACCTGAATATTTATTATTGGCAATGCTATTAGGGAAAGAAATAAATTTGATTTTCAGATCACCAGTTGGGTGGACAGAAGAATTTAGATACATCATCTCTTTTTTTTTTTTTTTTTTTTGAGCGTATCTGATAGAGATTCTGGTTCGGTTGAAAATACATTTTGCTTGTAAAGTTCTTTATAAACAATTAGAAAAAGCTTTGGTAGGGTAGCCCTTTTTATTTAACTTAGATTTGTACTACAAAACAAAACATTAAGTCTGGTTACCCACCTAGGCAAAATAACTTCGTAGACTGTCCAAAGTAGACTTCACCCTCACCTGAGGGCTTTATACTTAATGGATCTAGACTGACCACGCTGTCTTTGGATCTGTCTCTTTGTGACATGTGGAGACGACTGTTTGGGTTGAGCGGTGGGCAGTCTGGAGTCCCGTGGGTGGGATTCTGGACTAACCTGGGCTTTTAGATGTTCTTTTCTCCTATTCTGTTTTTAAAAGGTCAGCGTGTGAACCATTTCAATGCCCCCCACTGTTTTCCTTTGCATTTTACAATGCCTGTGTGAGCTCCAGGAGGGAGCGCATTTACTGTGCATGCCATTCAATTTAGATTCTACTAGAGCAAATGATTACAGCAACTCAGAGGAAAAAACCGGAAAATAAGTCCCTGATGTAAAACTGGTCACAGGGCCAAAACGGTAGTGCCAATTATGATTTCAGAGCCTTACACACGTTACTTTGCCAACAGTCTTTTAAAAAACATATAATTTATTATCGGTTAGGGTGGGCATATTAAACAATATTGTTTTCTCAAGTAGCCAGTTGTCTTTGTATTAGAAGTTAGGATTGAAAGTTTCCATTCGCTTGTGTTAATTTCATTTTTTTTGTTCTTAAATGAGGAGTGTTAATGGCAATAAATTGGGCAAAGGAGCAAGAATGCCTGAAGGCTTCACTCTGCATGGGTGTGGCCCTGGGGTATATATAGCACTCTCTATAATTTTCTAGCTAATGTTCCTTTCCTTGATTACATGGATTAAAAGCAGCATGTTATTATATTTGGCAAGCCAATCGCTCAAAGAATAAAAGCTTATTACATTCTTCTTATGTTGAAGTCACAGATCCAGGTCCCATAAAAGCCTTGAAATAAAGAACATGATACCTGTTTTTGAGGAGATGAATCATAAACATATAAATGTTAAACTGTGATTCAAGAGATATACAATGGCCTATTATGTAATAACAAAAAAATTTGCAAAGCAGTGCTTGATCCTCAAATAAACTGAAATTTTCCCCCCAAATTTATCAAGCTATAGTTGGCTGTTATCAACAAATAGGTATTTAAAATTCTGCGATAGACTTCCATTTTAATAATGCTAAAATTTCTATCTCTAGTTTAATAATCATACACTCTTGTTGTAATACAGTCACACAGCACTTAAAGACAAGTATACACTCTGAGACGTGCGTCATTGGGTAATTTCCTTATTGTGCAAACATCACAGAGTGTACTTACACAAGCCTAGATGGCATAGCCTACTACACAACTATGCTGTATGGCATAGCATATTGCTCCTAGGCTACAAACCTGTACAGCACGAAGCTATACTGAAAACTGTAGGCAATTGTAACACATGGTAAGTATTTTGTGTATCTAAACATATCCAAAACAAAAAAGCTACAGTGAAAATAGAGCACAAAGACAAAAACTGGTACACCTGCACAGGGCACAATGATGGAGCTTGCAAGACTGGAATTTGCTCTGGGTGAGTCAGTGAGTGAGTGGTGAGTGAGTGTGAAGGCCAAGGGCATTACTGCACTACTATAGACTTTATAAACACTGTGCACTTAGGCTAAACTAAATTTATTTAAAATTTTTTCCTTTAATAATAAATAAACCTTAGCTTACAGTAACTTTTTTACTTTATAAACTTTTAAGTTTTCTTAAACTTTTTGACTCATTTGTAATAGCACAGTGTAAAACACAAACACATTGTACAGCTATACAAAAATATTTCTTTCTTTATATTCTTATTCTATAAGTTTTCTTCTGTTTAAAAAACATTTTTTTTTAACTTTTAAACTTTTTTGTTAAAGACTAAGACATAAGCACACACATTAGCCTGGGCCTACACAGGGTCGGGATCGTCCCTGTCACTGTCTTCCACCTCCACATCTTGTCCCACTGGGAGGTCTTCAGGGGCAGTAACATGCATGGAGCTGTCATCTCCTACCATAACAAGGCATTCTTCTGGAACACCTCCTGAAGGACCTGCCTGAGGCTGTTTTATAGTTAACATTTTATTTTATAAGTAAGGAGGACACTCTAAAATAATGACAGTAAATACCTATACCAAAAGCATAGTAGTTTGTTATCATTTGCAAGTATTATGTTCTATACACAAGTGCGTGTGCAATGGTTTTGTACTATGAGCACCACAGTAGGTTTGTTTACACCAGCATCACCACAAACATCTGAGTGATGCATTACACTATGACATTAAGATGGCTAGGTCACCAGGGGATAAGGCTTTTTCAGCTCCATTATAATCTCATAGAACCACCGTCATATATACAGTCGGTCATTGACCAAAATGTTGTCAAGCAGTGCATGACTGTATTCTCTTCAGCAAAATACACTGATAACTCCCCCCTAAATTATTTTTCCCTTTCTGTCTTGTACTTTAATTTGTACTGCAAATTGAGAGTACATGGAAGATAAATAATTCTGTGAAAGTGGACCCTGTTATTGGTTGTGTCAGAGAAAAACCACAGTGAATTTATAGATGAATTCCTGAATGCTGGAAAATACTACCCCAATTATTCTGTGAAAATAAACTCCAAAGTTACAGAAAAACTTCACTTTTTGTATGATAGTAACCTAGGAGCATTTGGGTACTTTCTTTTGGATTTATTCTTAAACGAGTGCATGAATTCTCTTTGTACGTTTCCCAAAACCCTACAAAGAATCTTTTTCAGTGTCAAAATTATTGAATCAAGAGAACATGGGGTCATTTCAAACAAGAACACTCATTAATCCCCCCTGGCAACATACTACTTCTATATTTTTATCAAATTGTACCTATCACATAAACTTGGGACATTTTCCCAAAGAGCTAATAGCATGGAACCCTGGCCAATGTCAATATCAACAACAAAATAACCTGACAATTTTAGCCAGCCCCTATCTATTCCAAGTACAGAGATTAAATAGTTCATGCCTGGATGAAGCCCCAGTAAACTTAGCCTTTGCCAAGCCAAGAAAGCTTCAAATATGGAGGTGATATGCCTCTGCTTATTTGTTAAATATAACTATGCATAGGGAAAACGAGGTCATTAATACCCCTTAAATGCCTCTTACGTTTCAGGGCTGCGTTACCTCCGTTACTTATGGTATGTTAATAATAGAAATGCCTTTGAGGGCCTCTGATCTATTCCTTCCTTCAATTATTCATTCACTAAATAGTTTTTCCCATTTTACAGATGAGAAAACAGGCTGGTAGGGAATAAACTTCAACAAGTAATTTGCCCAGGATTGCACACCCAGCTAATAAACTTCAGAGCACAGATTTGAAGTAAGATGGATATAAATCCAAAATCATGTCCTTTCTACCATTCAGCGTCTCCATCAGAATCATCTGAGGCCCCCACACAGATTTCTGAATCCCATTGTAGACCACTGAATCTAAATTTTCTTTGGTGGAGCCCAGGAATCTATTTTAACAAGGGTTCTGTGTGATTCTGATGTGTAGCCCAGTTTAGGAACAACTAAAATACACCAGACTAGTTTTCTAATTCCTAACATAGTAACTGGTCCAAAACACTTTATAAATAATATTTCATTTGACAAATATTTTATTATTAAGCATCTACTATGTGCCAGGCATTGTTATAGGCATGGAAGGGAGCAAAACACAAAAATCTCTGCCCTCGTGAAACTTATATTCTAGTGTGGAAGTGAAAGCAGATCACAGGGGACAGACAAAACCATGATAAATAAGTAAGTTATGCATCAAATTAGGAGGTGGTAAGTGCTGAGAAAAAAATAGAGAAGCATACGGTGATAGGGAGGGTTTGGGTAGGGGGAATGTGTTACATAGGTGGTCAAAGTGATCTTCTTTCTGTGCAAAGGTGACATTTAAAGGGGGTAAGGAATGAGCCATGTTCTTATCTGGGAAGAATAACCAGGCAGATGAAATAGCTAGCACAGAGATCCTAAGGCCTCTAAGTCCGTACCTGCTGCATCCAAGAACTATGTGGGAGGCCAATGTGGGTGGCAGAAGTGAGCAAGAGAGAGGAGTAAAAGCCGAAGTCGGAAAGGTAAAGAAGGGAAGGACCAAGTGCGCTCCAGTTGGATGTTACAGGCTACTGCAAGTATTTTTACTCTAAGTAAAATGGGAAACAATTGTCAGGATTTGAGCAAAGCAATTACATGCTCTGATAAATAAAAACAATGAATTTTATTTACAAAGGCTAGAAGATTTTTAAAAATACGTATTAATAGTGCAGACTCGTACGTAAAGGCAGGTGTTTTTCTACATCATTGCAGGAAAACTGTTGTCAATTTCCCATGAAAGAAGGCTTCGTTATTCTGTAGTCACCCATCCGTTTCATTCGATCGTTCATTAAGCAAATATTTATAAACCCACAGCCTCCTCTGTGTAAGGTGCTATGCTAAGTGCAAAAGCCTTTATGGGATTTATGACTTGGCCCCCAAGGTGCTCAGAAGCAATGCATGTGGTCCAGCTTGCCTGTGAAGTAATTGTTTATTTCCAACCTAATGACTTTCATTGTAATCAAACTCCCTTTCCTCTGGCTGATTGTCAATAGATGACGGAGTCGGTCAAGGTGGCCACCAGTTCTATGTCTGCAACAAGCCACGGCTGGCAGTCTCTTCCAAAGGTTTACTGGAAGAGAAAGGTGTTGTATGCCTGGCTTTATCTGAATGGGGAGATTGGAGATTATAATCAGAGAAGAGAGAAATTTCTCTTCTGTTTCCTGCAAGTGAAGCTGTGGAAGGGGAAGATGCTGCTTTGGATGCTTGGGGAGTAGGAGGGAAGCGTGAGTTAAGCTAGCTGCTTTTACTTCTGTAGCATATATTTTGAACTTATTTTTACTGAATAGGAAAATGCTTTAGAGCCCCATAGCAAAACAGGGTGTGAAAGCATGCCAGAAAAAAAAAAATCTTAACATAGTGACTAATTCTTTTAAAATGATTTAGCTCACAGACGTCACAGGTAGTGGAAATTGTGTGGTAATGCACAACATAGCAGAATAATAGCCACCTCAGTTTTCTTACTCAGAAGAAGTAAATAGGCAGAGACTAATAATCTGATTAATATCTTACCTGTGCTTTAATGCAAGGACATTTGAGTGGCCACATTTAAAAGGTTTTTCTTAGTGCTTTACATCCAGACCAATCAATCTATGCTAACTTTATGGCATAATTATTTTGTTTTATAAATATATCAGCCTAATGGATGATTGGAACCCAGCCCACCTCCCCTATTTAATTTTTTATTCCTAGCGATTTAAACCGATAGACTGAATTTTTCTTTTTACGAGGCATGTTGACTATAAACTGATCATAAATCATAATTATAAACATATCATTCTACGAAGAAGCAGAAAATCTCTGAGAGAGAAGGCATCATTTTCTAAATATGTTCTTGCCACTCTGTTTTCAAGAATGAAGAAAAATAGGGATGCGAACTAGAAATTGTGTACCAAAGTGTTGGTTCTGAGAATCGGCAAAAATTTGTATGAGCTTTCATTTAAAAAAAGTACTTGGATGGGATATGATGCTTGTTTGAGAGTTCAAGTTCAACAGAGTACCAAATTTGTCTAAATCTCAAGTTTAGACATTGCTGATGGAAAACGGAACATAAAGACTAGGTTTGGACTTCCCTCAAGTTATTGGGAGGGTCCAGATGGAAGAACAGTGGTCCGACACTACAGTATACACTTCACTCAACTAGAGATGCCAAATGGTACCATGATACGTGGAAACAAACAAGAAAAGAAAGGCTGATCCTGTCTTGTATATGCTTGATGCTGCCATTTGTTCATCTATTAAGCACTTTTAGATAACATTTTATACAGATTCTGTGGACTTAAAAAAGAGGGACCTGGAGCAGCTTTCTCTTGGGAGCTACCCGGCGCTAATTCCCACAGCCTGAGTAGGGTGTAACGAGTGCTTGCTGATTCATGCCGGTGAAGTGTTTCTCTTCTGAATGCATTTTTCCTTCGGCATCTTCTATATTCCCATCCAGAAGACAAACTCTATGAGTTTAGTGGATTATCGTGGTTTTTTTTCCTTCTGTGCATTGAAAAACATTTGAAAGACATTGCCAATTAAAACTATGCATTTAAGTTAGAAATACGGAATTGATTAGCTAATGTTCATCTTTACATTTTATAAAATTGAAATGCTAATCTCTTTCTCCTCTTACCAGACTCATGTTCAGATCACATGGGCCTGATATCTGACTCCTTTTCTCAGTGCAGTGATGAGTGGCCACCTGCCAAGAAATGATGCCCAATACCACAGGTAAGCCAAAGGCACACTTTTGAAACCTCTTGAAAAAGGCATGATCCTAGTGTTAGGAATGCAGGAGAACTTTGCCTATGAAGGAATAAAGAGATCAATCAGCAAGTCATCTCCCCCTAAAACAACTATAAAGCTGGACAAATTTGGCAAAAACAATTATCCCAGTGACCTGGAAATCTTCCAAGGCAGTCTGTGAAAACAAGCAGCTTTGCTGGTGCAGGAGGCTAACTTTATTCAGGGTGGAAGAAGGAAAACCCAGGCCTGGCAGCAGATGAGAAAAGTCTGTGGCTCTCCTAGCCCAAGTTTGCAGTCCCTGTTGGGGTGTGAGTAGAATACCCGAGGACTGGACAGGGAGATCCTGGAAATGAGATAGCCATCCAGGGCCCTGATAAGCATTTCACACATCCCTGGCTGTCTGAAAGCCTGCACCCTCATTCAGTAGAGACCTGGGAGGTCCCAGCAGAAAAGAAGAACTGGGGCCCACTTTCAAACTGCCCAGACTTGGATCACACTCCCCAAGCCAAACACAAATCCACTAGCAGAGAGTGGAAGCCTTACACACTAGAGGTGTTCAAGCACAGTCTGTGACTAGTGGTTATCATTGGTTAACCACTAAGCTACACAGACACAGGGATGACCCCTCAGAAGCCAGGCTGAAAAATGAAAATAAGAATTTTTTTAAAAAATCTGAGCAGAGACATCAGTGGCTACATACTATGGGGTGACAGGTTTTTCTGATCAACTGGGCTAGTTATTTTTTAAAAAAATAAGAAAGAAAGTAAACAAAAAACCCAACAATAACAAAATATCTCAGGGAAGGAGGAAAAAAAAGAAAATTAGGACGAGAGTTGTTATACTATCTAAAATGTCCAGTTTTCAATAAAAAATTGTGAGCTAAAAAGCAGAAGAGTATGTTCCATACTCAAGGAGGGGGGAAAAAAAATCAATGAAGATAGACTCAAAGAGACCCTATAAGTTGAACTGTTGAATTTAGCAGACAGCTATGGACACACTTGAGGCTCAGACTCGGGGGAATGGGAGGGACATGGGCAATATATCTAACCAGAACTTTTGTACCCCCATAATAAGCTGAAATAAAAAAATAAATAATAAAAAAAAGAACATGTTAAAGAACTAACAGAGACTATGATGATAATGACTCAATCTATAGGGAATATCCATAAAGAAATCAACTCTATTTAAAAGTAGCAGATGAAAATCCTGATGTTTAATAGCATGTGTTAAAATTATTTACTATATTTTGTTCTCCACATGAGCTCACTCTCTGGATAATTGCAAAGTTAAGTAATTGCCTGGAAAAGGTAAACATTTTTAAAGTCCTTAAGAGGAGACTTAACTTATTTGATACAACTGCAATAAAACAGTCGTTTGAATCAACATAAAATCTTTCTTGTATCTATCAAATGATGTCATGTAGAACCACCAGCACATACTTTTTGATGTAAGACTCTTTCAATATAGTTCATTCATAATCAGAACCCTCATTGTGATATCATTTTTTCCCAAATCTCTGAATAAATAAATAAAACTGTGTTGACTTTGATTTACTTGTGTTTTTCTTCGGCACCTGATGACGACAGCTTAGGAAGAGTCAATTTACAGGTGTGATAGAATTCAATGGCCAGTGACTGAGGAGCTGGGACATTTTTAATTCTAAACTAACAAGCTTAATTCCTTCAGTGTTTATGCTTCTACGCTGGGCTCGTGATGTGCCACTGAGCTTCCGTTCCAAAGTATTGATCCCTTTGTACATTTTGTCTCCTCAGAGTTGTTTCTCTGTGAGCAAGAGCCAGACATTTAACTCGTACAGTGACTTTTATGTGTGTTTTGTAAGTTTTGCTGGTAAACTAAGCTGAAAAGGAATGGAGAGAAACTTGGGTGTAGAATTTGATCCAGATCTTGAAAATGGAAAGAATTTTGAACAAAAATGCCGTGAAGTGGGGTAGTGGTGTCAATTATTCCAAGTACCCCAAACAGCACGCTC
Source organism: Varecia variegata (assembly GCA_028533085.1). Classification (NCBI taxonomy): domain Eukaryota; kingdom Metazoa; phylum Chordata; class Mammalia; order Primates; family Lemuridae; genus Varecia; species Varecia variegata. The sequence continues at coordinate 11,178,323 of CM052450.1, read as the reverse complement.
AAACCCATAGAAGGAGGAAAGAGCACAGCTTACACAGGGGACCAGCAGCCTGACTGCTAGTCCACCCATGGTTACAGTGGAGTGCAGGAGACTCAGAAATTATAAAATAGAAAACACGGTTCTTATCATTTTTTTCCTACTTTATAATGTTTAATGAAAATTATCAGATCATAAAACCATGTGCAAAATATTATCCCTTTTTGTTTTGATAGCTATGCATATACATATAGGGCATTCTTCCCTGAAATGTTCCCAGTGGTTACCCTGTGTATTGTGATTTTTTTTCTTTCTTTTTTTATTTCAGCATATTACGGGGGTATAAATGTTTAGGTTATGTATATTGCCCTTGCCCCACCCGAGTCAGAGCTTCAAGCATGTCCATCCCCCAGACAGTGCGCACCGCACCCATTAGGTGTGTATATACCCATCCCTCCTCCCCGCTCTCATCTGCCAGACACCCGATGAATGTTATTAGTATATGTGCACTTAAGTGTTGATCAGTTAATACCAATTTGATGGTGAGTACATGTGGTGCTTGTTTTTCCATCCTTGTGATACTTCACTCAGTAGAATGGGCTCCAGCTCTATCCAGGATAATACAAGAGGTGCTAGATCACCATTGCTTTTTGTAGCTGAGTAGTACTCTATGGTGTACATATACCACATTTTATTAATCCACTCATGTATTGATGACACTTGGGTTGTTTCCACATCTTTGCAATTGTGAATTGTGCTACTATAAACATTCTAGTGTAGATGTCATTTTTATAGAATGTCTTTTGTTCTTTTGGGTAGATGCCCAGTAATGGGATTGCTGGATCAAACGGTACTTCTACTTGTATCTCTTTGAGGTATCTCCATATTGCTTTCCACAGAGGTGGCTCTTAACATTTACCTCAGGAAAACTTGAAGGATGAAAGACTTAGTTTTTACTTTTTGGATCTAAGTGGTATTGATCATCTTGTTTCAGGAGGTAGGTTCAGTTTTCTATGTTGAGTTTCAAGGATTCATAGTCTTCCAAAGCAGGCAAAGAGATGGATTTTCCTGACACTATCATGTGAAGTCATTGATAATGATGCTCTAAAAGTTCACATGCCCTCCTCTTATACCAGGCTTTGAAAAATGATTTTAATATTAATTATTATTATGAGTTTTATATACTATTCTTCAAAGGGTAAATCTCCTTTCTTTAGTATTGCCCAATCAATAGAAGTTACTTTTTCTAACCCATCCCAATGGCCCCTCAGTCTCATGAAAACCTTTTTATAAATATAAAGGAAAATATTGGGTGTTTTCAACATATGTTCTTTATTCTCCTCTTCTTTCCTTCTCTTACAGTTACGACCCAAACTCCCTTCCCTGCCTCCATCCAGTCTTCTTTTATTTATTTGGAAAAATTTCCTAGGAAAAGAGATGTAAGACTTCCCTGGCTACTTGCACCCCACAGCAAGCTTTCCCTCATCTCAAATGTGCTTGACTCCAATGTCTGTCTTCTAGCACACTGGCTCTGATTTCCTTGGGTGCCATCTGATAATTATTCTCCCACTCCTTCAGGAACGTCCCTCCAGTGTCCCCACTGATTCCCAAGTTCCTCGAGGGCCAGAACTGTGTCCTTCACCTCTTTCGTATGTCCAGTGTAATCTGGTATGGTTTAGACATGATGATTAACTACACGCACAAACAAGGGAAAAGTATCCATAATCTTCTGTGTTCAGAAACATGGACTATCTTTTATGAATGCTAATCTATACTTTTCTTATCAAATTTTAAGTATATTTTTTTCCATTATGAAAGGAAAATAGCAAAGTCAATTTCAGAGGACATTTTCTTCAAAAAGCAAATTATAAGTCGACCATGCACATTAAGGCTATTTCCCTAGAGTGGGTCAAGAACATACTACCCATCCAGGCGAGCTATAGATAAGTAAAATTGTATGTTTCTTCTCAAAGTGTGAACATCTCCAATATTAAACTATCAATATAAAATTAAATACATGTAAATATATTATAAAATTTAATATATGTTCAAAACAATATTAAAAATATTAAACTAATTTTAAGGCTCAGGATTCGAGACTCCAGCTTCACTCTTTGCCGTTGAACTTTACCTCTCTGCTGCTGCCACTTTGAACTACTTTTTTTATTGCTTTAGTAATCAAGCCCAACTTATTTATTTATTCATTGCATTTAAAAAATTTAGGGGAGATACAAGTGTTTTTAAAAAGTGAAATTTAAGTGTTTCCTTCTAGAGAATCAGAACAAACAACACTAAAAATACCATCTGTGATCTTTTACCTTGGCTAGTTGAAAAGGATAATTCTTATGCAATTTTTGAAACATTTATGCTATGGACTATATAAAATAAAAGAATACTTCCTGCTGCTCTCTCTCTGCCCCTAATTTCCAAGCCAGTTTGCCTCTTCCTCCACTGATTCATCTCTCAGCTGGGCCCACATGAAGAAACACGTTCGTTGCACTTGCCATTGTATCTTGGATTCTTTTGGTGACAATTTTCTGTGACAGGAAAAAGGAGTTGCTAATTGATTTCTTCAGGAAATGAAGGCCTAACAGCCTCACATCTGGTAAATTACGGCCTCCTTGCTCCTAGAGGCAGTCGCAGGACACAGGGCATTATTTGGAATTTAGAAAAAACAGCGAAGGGAATCAATTTTTACATTTGCAGTGGACTCTTAAAAAAAAATAAAGATTTACAAGCCAAGAGTGTTTTCTTGACAAAAGCATCCATTGTCTAAGACATAGAATCGAGTCAGCCAGAGGGTAAATTGAGCAAAAACCCTTCCGGTATCTTAATGGAAACGCTGAGAGTTCACTGTACAGTTAGATCACATGACACAGCCGCTTGCCCCTGGGGGTGGGGCCTAATTGTGCAAATGTAATGATATAGTCTTTTAGGCCTTTGGGGGAAGTGACAAATAAAGATTGATTTTGCTTTGAGTGGGGATCATGTTGCATATTGGATGGGAAATTCAGTTCAGCCTCATTTTAGCATGATACCTAGACAGAGCAGTTTGCAAAAGAGGTATGGAAAAGGAGAGGTATGGGGAGAAATCCCCCAAAAGACATAGTCAGCCTTTGTCATTATGAAGAATTACAAGAGTTCAGGTATAGAAATTGAGGTATAGAATTGAGCGAATGGCTTGTATCACATTAATACCAAGTTGCACCATGGGTTTGTGAAATCCCCCCAATGACTTCCATATCTGTCCATATCTAGTTCACAAGGAAAAATGAACTATGATGACCATATAGGCAAACTGGAGAGTTTCAGCGTTGGAAATAAGAGGTCTGGGAAAAATAAACCTAACATCTGAGACTGCCGTTAGTCCTCAGTAGCGAGGATTCTTTTTATTGTGGTGGAACAGTGACCACCACAATCACAGCATAGGACTTACTCCCACCTAATCCTATGTAATCCCCAATTGGAGCAATTAATTTTACAAGGGGGGGCCATGCTCCCTTTCTCTGGTATTTCTATTGAGAGCTTTATGATGTTGACGTGTGTCCATTATGATGCATTTCGACAGCTCCTTTCACCTTGAGCTGAGAATAGTCATTGATTATGGTCAGCGATTTTGCTGTTGTAAATGGGGTGTAGCTGAAGTGTTTCCTTGATCACAGATCACAGAAAGCAGCATGTGCTGAGGCAGGGAGAAACAAAGGGAGAGAGATGCTGTGGATTCAGGAATCATTCTGCTTATCTAACCTGGACCTTGATCCATACAGATGACACAAACAGGAAGTAGGGTTGGAAATACAGCCGACAAACACTAAGATCAGCAATTCCAGGCATAGCTAGGAGATATAGAAAAAGCACCACATTTTAGGATCGGAAATTGGAAAACAAGGACAGAGCCCGTCTGAGGGTCTCACACACTAACTGTATCTGGTGCTGTTCCTTATTCACTTTGGCTCTCAGTCACCAAATTGCCCGTGTTCAGATGTCTGGTCATCTGAAGGCATTTAACAAATCGGGTTAAATAACTGATGTATTTTCTCTAACCTCTCCTCATCTCCTAAAACCAGAAAATTGTCATTGTGATTAGTTTTAATAGCCAAGCAAAGCTTCAAAAATGAATTCAATTCACTGGCCGATGTCCAGAAACAGACATGCGAACCTCAAATAAGTTAAACTTTTCCAGATCCACTGTTTCCAAGGAGAATTTTTCTTGTTGTTGTTGTTGTTTATTTAAGTTTTGGAGGAGATGTGCAGGAATGCAGGGAGATGTAAAAGAGATAACATGAAATATTACTGGAAAAGTTTAAATCTATGATAAGTTTTCAAATTGTTTTCACATTTATTAAGTCATTTTATCTTCCTGGTAACCTTGTGATGTGGCAATGCCAACATCCCCATTTTGCACATAAGGATATGGGGACCTGGGTTGCCTGATTCCCTTTGCCCAGGCTCATAACCAAGTCAAAACTAGAGCATAACATAACTCTGGGCTCTTTCCTATAAACCACATCACTGTCAGGTCTCCCCTTAGTAGGGGAACCAGGCCTCTCTTGGTCTGAAGACTCATAATATGTCCCAGTCATCTTAAGTGGTAAAGAGAGAGAGAATGAGAAGAGAAAGGGAGGAGAGACGGAGAAAACTTAGTGTTTACTATGCAGCAGGGTATTCATGTAATATACATATATAAAATAAGTCATTTAATCATCAAAACAAGTTTATAATGCAGGTACTGTTGTTTGGGATATTTTAGAGGTGAGAAAATGGTGTCCAAAGAGAACATGGACCTTGCCCAAGTTCACAGAGCTCATAAGTGATGGAGCTGGGGTTTGAACCCAGAAAGTCTGGATCTTGAGGCAATGTCTTACCCACTATACTTCATTACTCTAACTTCAGTGAAATTCCTTTTTCTCTCCCTCAGTATTGAGCACAACTTTTGCCACATGAAAAGCACCAAAACGTGTTTCACAGATTGGGAAAGAAGGGATGACAACTGGCCATCTTGTCTACTTGCCTCTTGGTCCAGGGCTGGGTTTTTTTAGCCTCCTCACTATGGACATTGGGCCTTGATATTTCCTTGTTGTGGGGGCCATGCTGCGCATCATAGGGTATTTAGCAGTATCCTGGGCCTCTACTGGATGTGGATGGTGCTCTCCAATTGCGATAATGAAAAATGTCTCCAGACATTGATAAATATGGGATTGGGGATGACAAAATCACTCCACAGGTGGGAACTCCTGGCCTAGGGCATTTAAAAGAGGTACAGCCTTGAAGGGAGTGCGGCTGGTCGGGCCTGTCTAGGAATTCAGTGTCAAGAATGCTCCCATCTGACTTTCTTCTCCCAATACGGCCTGGAAAAAGGAACAAAGGGCCAGTGCATCTTTGCCTTCTCTCCCAACAGCTAGGAAAGAACAGTTGTCGAAATGACGTCCTTGCATCTGGACAATATATACTGACTGTGTGGGGAGAGGGCTCTGGGTGGGTAGCAGAGTCCCGACATGGAGAGGATTGTGAAGTAGGCACCGATGCACTCATATGACTACATTTAGCATATTTCTGGGGAAAAGAAAAAAGCAAAGGCTCTCCATGAGGTCATGGCTCCAATGCCCAGATGAACTGAAATATGGCAATTTCCCCCAATTAGGAGCTGACCAGAATAATGATGCTTTGACGTGTAGCTATAAGGACATTGGCTAGAGAAAATCTGGAACTTGCTTCTCTTTCAGCATGGGAGACATTTTTGTGTTTTCTGAGTCATCTGAAACACAGAGGGAAGGACTTTCCTGAGGGATAAGGAAACCCGATGTACTCATTTATTATAACAATGAGATCACTGGAAGACCCATAAAACCGAAGTTTGCTATCCAAGTGCAGATCTAGTTTGTTATTCAGATAATGGTTCCAAGCTTATTTAACAAGTCCGTTTTGACAAGTCGAATTTCTTTATAGGATGTTTGTTTAATTGTAGCAGAGCCATCCTATCATAACCGCATTTTCAACTGTGTAGAGAAAACCCAAGTCCAAAGGATCTGTCACAGTGAGATTTATATGTCCTTCAGATAAAGACGTTCTGAGTCATATTTTCATCAGAGACATAAGAAAAGACTCCAAAATCTCCATAGGCATCTCTGAAAGTCCACATCAGAAAAAAAAAAAAAAAAAAGGAAAGAAAAATGGGATAGAAGAAATTACAGATAGGCTTGCACCTTTTAAGAGAGCTCAAGATCATTAAAAATCTGATTATAAATATAACAAACATCTTAACTTCCTTCACTGGGGTGAGGTGGCAGAATAGAATGAACACCACGTAGACAGATGATTCTCAGGGGAAGTCCCCAACAATTTTTTAAAAGTTTATACGTGAATGCCGTTTTCATCACTCCCTACTGCAATATGAAGTATGTGGGCTTTAGAGACATTGAGATTTTAGTCCAAATCCCTTCTGGATCTTTACTGAGCCTCATAACTTTCCTAAGCCTCATTTCCACATGCACACAGACAGATAATACCTATTACATAAGTCTTTTTTGATGCCTAAAAAATATATTTTTAAAACTCAGCAAAATTATTGAATTGGAATAGAAGTTATTGTTATAACATTATTATCCCTAATATCTTTAGGACAGCTCATTTAGACAAATGGATGTCTGTTTTTCCGGGATTGGAAACTCCATTTTATTCTTCCTGTCAAATTACAATTTTATCTATTTTACTCATGATAGACACAGATGAGGGAGGGAGAATGAAGGGAAGATGACTATTGAATTTTTTCACAGTTACTGGAATTACATCAATAATTTGCTTAATACTACATTATGCATTCTGAACAATGTATATGCGTAGTCTAGGAAAAGCATACTAGTTGATTTCTACAAGCATCACATCACAAATAAGGACGTAACACAATCTACTGTCATATTCATTGATTTCTTGCCAATTTGAGAAAACAGCAGCCATTTTGAGGACCCTCTGCAAATAGATTCTAACCTTTTAGAAAGGTAAATAGTAAAGAAAAGAGACTTCATTTATTAATTTTAGGGAACTACTCCGGATGATCGAGATGACATTTCATTGTGTTCCCCTGCTTAGGATGGGCCTGGCGGTTTGATTCATAGGACACTGTGCAGAAAGTGTCTTTTCCTTGTGGCATGGAACTAGTTAAACTGGCATATAGACTTGGGTATTAAACACCTCCCCTCTCCTTTAAAAAAAAATAAAAAGAAAGAAAAGAAAGGTAGTTATTAGCCTGTAAAGAGAAATATAACTGGAAAAAAAAAAAAGACAACAGGGGATAAACGATTTTAACACATTTTTGAAAACTGGAAAACAGTAAATAAAAACAGAATCAGATAAGGTAAAATCTAAGCAAATGGTTACCAGAGAAATGATAAGAAATGAGGAAATTCACCCTACAAAACCCCAGAGAGGCTCAGAATTTGAAGGACCTAGGTTTAGAAAAAAGAGGATTTCAGCGCAGGGTTTGGATCCAGGTCCCGGCCTCTACTGCATACAGCCACGCACCTGCTGTAGAACGGCTCTCCCCACGGGACAGGGCTGCTAAGATGAGGCTTAGGAGAAATGCAAACTGTCCCCCTTCAGCCCCACGTTTCCACAAGCTCCCAGGTGCCAGTCGTCAAACCAATGCTGCTCCCTCCACACACATCCTTGTGCTCCATCCTTGGCAGAAATTTGATTCTTTTTTTCAGAATGGCCATTGAAAAAAAGTCTGTCTATATAAACAAACATTTGGGGTTCCTCAATGAAAGGTAGGTCTTACTCTGGCCCCTGCAGTGAGCCCTGCTAATCAGCACCTCTGCTCATGTGCACGATAGTCCCAGCAGTGTCCCAGCCACTCTCATGGGACATGGACAGAGAGGAAGCACCAGGCATGGGAGGAAGATGCACAACAAGGACATAGAGACCAAACCCATGGAAACAAACGGACATGTAAGACAAAGAGGACCTAGATGAACCAGAGACAGTGCAGACATCAGAAGGAAACTTCTTAAAACTCATAACATCCTCAAAGATATAAAAGAAAATATCAAGTCCATAACATAGATACAGGTCATGATGAGAAAGGTTCAGAAACAAGAAAGAATTCCTGTCTATTAGAAATATAAGCACTAAAATAGGAACATTAAATAGAAGGTTGTAAGATAAGGTCAAGAAACTCTCAAAAGTAGAAAAAAAATTGAAGGAAAGAGAAATGGGAGGGAAAAGAAAAGAAAAATTATAGTATCAATCGTGTGAGTCCAGCAGGTAATGACTACAAGTTCCAGAAAGAGAAGAGAGAAAATGAAGAGGAGATAGTATCAAAAAAGTCATTTTTAAAATTTCCAGACTGAAAGACATGTGTTCCTCTATTGAAAGGACATATGGAGAACTTAGCACAATGAATGACAAGACAGAATCCTGGATAGGTCATGGTAAAATGTAGAATACACACACACACACACACACACACACACACATACATACAACCAACCAGCACAGTGCATTTGGGAAGCTTCAGGTCCCAGAAATCACCAGATAGCTGAAGCTTATGGGGGTTAGATGGCCACCAGGTATTGTCCCACTAGAGTACCAGGGCTGTCATCTCTCCCACTGAGAACAGGGAAGGGGATTGGTTCATAGAATCTGCTGTAGGCCAGCTAGTGGCCTTCCTTGAAGTGACCAGCTAGGGGTCCTGGGGCCAGCAGACCCAGGGAGAGCTGAAGGAAAGGCTATCTACCAATTGGCAAGGAAATATTTTAATACTTTGATGGCAAGCATAACTGCTGAATTTCAGCTCTAATTGGAACCAAACTCAATTTAAACTTTCAGAACACATTCTATAAAAAAGACATCTACACCCAAATGTTTATAGCAGCACAATTCACAATTGCAAAGGTGTGGAAACAACCCAAGTGCCCATCAATACATGAGTGGATTAATAAAATGAGGTATATGTATACCATGGAGTGTTACTCAGCTATAAGAAATAATGGGGATATAGAATCTCTTATGTTCTCCTGGATAGAGCTGGAACCCATTCTACTAAGTGAAGTATCCCAAGAATGGAAAAATAAGCACCACATGTACTCACCATCAAGTTGGTTTCACTGATCATCACCTAAGAGCACATTCAGGAATAACATTAATCGGGTGTCGGGCAGATGTGTCAGGGAGGGGATGGGTGTATACACACATAATGAGTGCAATGCGCACTGTCTAGGGGATGGACACGCTTGAAGCTCTGACTCGGGGGAGGCAGAAGGGCACTATACGTAACCTAAACTTTTGTACCCCCACAATATGCTGAAATAATAATAAAAAATAAAGAAATAAAATAAAATAAATAAAAATAAAATATTCATTGTTACCAATCAAAAAAAAAAAAAACTTTCAGAACAAGCAACGCATTCCTCCTTGCTCATATGATATGAAAACAATCACAGTTTCATAGCGATAGCCATCCCTGGCTTGGTGGGGTTAGTCAAGGTCACTAAGAAAAAAGTAAAAGTGCTTCCGTTCAACATGCGTTCTCTCTGAACTTGGCAGCTTCCTTCTGCACTGTACCTTATTGACAAGTCTCCTTCTTCCCCAAATGAAAACAGAAGCTGCCAGGCCTTCTTAGGGCTGAGCATGGGGCAGGGTTGCCACTGCTGCATCCCATTGGTCAGGACAAGTCATGTGACACTCATTCCATCAAGAAGAGGGGCTCCATCAGGGATTCTGAAAAACATACTTTACTTTTTCTGCTCAGCCAGCTTTCAGCTACAGGAAAACAGGTCAGGCCTTTTGCTCCATAAAGCTTTGCCTGTCCTTCTTTGTACGGTAACAATTGTGGCTCACCATCTAGACTCTCATGGCCTACCTCCTCTGCTCTTTGACAGTATCCTGTAGAGGTTTTCTTCCACTTCTTCCATCCACCTTCCTTCTTTTTTGAAAGAGTCTGCGGCAGAATTGAGGTTCGGGGATGGTGAGGAAGGAGCACAGAACATGAGGGGAAAACACTTTGCCATCTTTTCAGTTGACTGGCAGGATGCAGCAACAATAACACACCTGCCGTGCATTTGCTCAGCTAGGTCAGTTCATCATTTTGCTCTCGGGGGTATAAGGTTTGGGTTTCTGACCTTGGAATCTCGATTGCAATAGTAGGGGCTTCACCTCTTCCATGTGTCAGCCCACACTGATCCTCTCATCGCCATGAATACAGGGAAAGAGATGAGGAAGAACACCAAGGACTTGCTGCCCCATCCTCCTTGTCTTCCCCATATGTAAATAATTTAACGGTGTATTTAACAGAGAGTTAACCAAGCTCCAGAAAGTACTTTCAGAATGACTTCCATTGCTACTCTATGCTGTCCATGTGTCAGGGCAGTTAGTTCTTAGGCAGAGTTGGAAAAATCACATTTACCTCCCCAAAGAAGATACACAAATGGCAAATAGGCAAATGAAAAGATGCTCCACAGCTGCAGTGCCCAACCCTGGTCCGTGGCCTGTTAGGGACCAGGCCACAGAGCTCTGCCACCCATCCTCCCTGTCCATGGAAAAATTGTCTTCCTTAAAACTGAAAAGGAAGTGCCAGAAAGGTTGGGGACCACTACTCCATAGCATATGTCATCAGGGAGATGCAAATTATTAAGAAAACAAAAGTGAGATATTACATGCCTATTAGAATGGCCAAAATCCAGAACACTGACAACACCAAGTGCTGGCAAGGCTACAGAGCAAAAGGAACGCTCATTCATTGCTGGTGGGGATGCAAAATGGAGCACCCACTTTGGAAGAGAGCCTGGCAGTTTCTTACAAAACTAAACATACTCTTACCGTACAACCCAGCAATCACACTCCTTGTGTGATTGCAGTTACCCAAAGGAGTTGAAAATATATGTCTACAGAAAAACCTGCACAAAAATATTTATAGCAGCTTTATTCAGCATTCCCCAAACTTGTAAGCAACCAAGACATCCTTCAGTAGGTGAATGGACAAATAAACTGTGGTCCGTTCAGACAATGGAATATTATTCAGTGCTAAGAAAATGAACTATCAAGCCACAGAAAGACATGGAGGAACCTTAAATGCATATTGCTAAGTGAAAGAAGCCATCTGAAAAGGCTACATACTATATGATTCCAACTATATGACATTCTAGAGATGGCAAAACTATGGAGACAATAAAAAGATCAGTGATTGCTGGGGTTTGGGAGGTGGGATGCACAGACAGAGCACAGAGGATTTTTAGTGTATTGAAAATACTCTGTATAATATTATAATGATGGATACATGTCATTATACATTTGTCAAAACCCATAGGACGTACAACACCAAGAATGAACCCTCATGTAAACTATGGACTTTGAATGACAATGATGTGTCAGTGTAGGCTCATTGATGGTAACAAATGTATCAGTCTGGTGGGGCGTGTGGATAATGGGCGATGCTACGTGGGGACAGGGGTACGTGGGAAATCTCTGCACCTTCCTCTCAATTTTGTCATGCACTTAAAATTGCTCTAAAAATGATCTTACATGTTTTAAATTACATTTACTTTAAATTGTGAAAATTTTAATAGAATTAAGCTTAAAAATTAACACATGCCTCTAAAATATTACATTTGTCATAAAATGCCATCAGGCATGCTGTTATTTAAATCCCTTTGTTTGACTTGGTCAGAAAATGTTAATGTCTTCATGAATCTGGATGATAAATGGAGGCTGTTTTCCTTCGAGGGGCAGCGAGCAAAACTGCTGGCAGGAGTTATCTCTTGGTTTGCTTTGGCCGTTGGAACCCTCTCTTGGAGGCACAGGACCTGTGGGTGTGTAATTGAGACACATTTCTGAGGGCACAAGGTGAAAGAGAAGAAGGAGGTGGCAAAGAAATATTTGATAAGTATCAGAGCACATGCTTAATGCTGAAACCTGATCGTCACTTAGTCCATCCACCTCCCAATCACCGTGATCTGAGAACCAAGAAAGCCCATGAGAGGTGTGGCGAGATCCAATGAAGTGATGCATGTGAAATGATTCTGTAAATTGCAAAGCGCCATATAGTGTTGCTAATTATAAAGCACCATATATTTGCATTCTTATCACAGAATGCAGGCTCTGGGGAGAGTTTTTATTAGATGCCATGGGAAGAAAATATAAAAGAAACAGAATTCGCAATCCTGGTATGGAAGGATCTTACAGATCAATAGTACGTAAAACATGGCAAGAAAATACCATATCACATGCACAAAACTCTACCAGCTGATAGGCTGCAGCATGGAGGAGTGGTCAGAGAGAAGGATTGTGTTGAGTGAAGACTATTTGGTTCAAGTAAAAACTTACTCTCCACCCTGTCACCCACATTCTGATTTAGATATTTTTCTTCTTCTTGAGCTCCTGGTACTGTCAAGCACTTTGAAATGCATTGTTTTAGTTAATGCCCACAATCACTCATGTCATCCTCATTTTATAAATGAAGAAACTGCAGTTGAGAGATGTTAAATAAACATTTCCAAGATGACATAATTAAGTGACCAAGCTTGGGTTTAAATCCAAGCAAATCTCTCTGCTATTAAAACCATGTGGCCACCCTACTGTTTTTTTTTTAATCAGAGAAACACATCTAGTCATCATCTCTTCCTTAATTGAATGAGAAATAGCATCTAATGGTCAATCCCACTGATCCAAAATCCTCCCTGCCCAGATAACCAGTGGCCTGGTGAGAGCTGCAGGTAAGCAGTGAGATCCCTGAGGTTTGACTCTGCCTTTCTGATGCCACGTGGTTGATAAATGTCAGCCTAGGGGAAACAACAGGTCCCCTTGGTGTTCTTGCTGGGACCTGTCAGAATGCTGAGCTGTAGTGTCTTGGTTCTCACGCTGCAAAAACATAAATAACCATGGGGCATGATCATGGCTCCATTGTGCTGTGTTGTTCATCGGTATGTTTGGTTTCTCCTGCTAATGTGCTTCTAAGAGCTTCCATCTTACCTGTGACCATAACTATGTGTGCTATCTTTATATTCTCTATGTAGCACCTTGCACGAGGTAGGAACTCACCAAGTTTTGTTGAATTTGTTTTATTCACAGAGCAGTCTGGTGTAGGAGTTAAGCACAGTTTATGGTGACAGAAAACCTGGAATCAGGTTCTTTATCTACTATGACTGGCTGTAAAACCTCAATCAAGTTCCTTAAAATAGCACTCTCTCAGTTTTCTTGCCTATAATATGGAGAACTGATGGCACCTAATTCATAGGGTTGTTAGTCACCTGAGTAAATTGTATAACATGCCTAAAATGGTAATTGAAATATAGTAAGTGTTAAACAACTGTACTTAACTGTATTACTTAATACAATGGTATTGGGTGTCAGAAAAAAATCAATAAATAAAAAAAGGAAAATACTCAATCTTTGCATATTTAATAAATTCTAAATCCATTATATAATACAAGACCAAAGGATCTCTGATCTAGTTGGTGTTTCAGTCTTCTGGTTCTATTAGATGTGGAGGAAAATGCTTTTTGTTTGTTTGTTTGTTTGTTCATTTGAATGATTTGGAGGTACAAGAAGTAAACAGAATGCAAGTGTTTGAAAATAAGGGCCAGCTCTCAATCTTCTCTATAATCTACTGTCCCTTTTTCTGTTGGGGGCATTTACCAGCTGACTTCCCTAATAATTTTTCTCTAAGAATAATAATAATAATAAGGCTTACTCTGTTTTGTGGGTTAAGTATGGACCCACCTCCTCCCTAATATTCAGGTTTCGCCAGGTCTCCTGGCCCCCGGTGGGACAGGAGGTGGTGATGATTGCAATCACATATCACCAACTCATCCTACTTCCACTCAAAGGACAGAGCTCTCCCCCAGCCCCTTAGCTCTCTAGGTCGGTGCCACGTTAAGCCAAGTCTTTTTCTTCTATGTATCTAGACTAGACATTAAAATGACCAGTCACAGGATTACAGATGTCTTCATGCTCCATCCACATGTGCAGAGAAAACGTACCTTCTTCATTTTTTGGCAAAATGCTCTTCTTGACATCCAAAACCTCCACTCACTGGTAGCTGGGTTAGAGAATAAAAGCCAAAGGAAAAAAAAAAAAGACTTGCATTTTTTTTCAGGATTGATTATAGTTTAATACAATAATTAAAATAATCGACATGTCTCAGACTTTTATGAATATATTTCTTCCCATTCTCCTTGCTGTTTACGGGCAGGTGCCCGGGAGTGTGGTAGGGCCCGTGTGGTGGAGACGCACATGAAGGCTTTTGACTTGTCCTCTTGCTGCTCTGGTACTGCAGTGACACCTTGTCTCTGCTGACACCACCTGGTGCTGTTGCGCTCTGCTCCTCAGGCCTGAGCTAATCTGGTTCTGGTGGTCTTCCCTGATGATCCCTCTACACCTCTCCTGGGTCCATGAAGCCCCTGAGGTCGCAGAGGGACTCCAATTTGGTCCCCAGCCAGATTGTCTGCCTTGAGGTCTACAACTGCAGGACACTTTCACACCAACCCTCCTACTGCCCTCTCACAATGTCAGGTTCTCAGCAATGTCACATCCTCCATGGGAACAAGCAGGAATTGCTGAGTCCTGCCCACATCACCTCGGAGCCCATCACAGGGCTTAGGGAGAGCTAAACTCAAGAAATCTCTCTGCCTGTCTGAGCAACTTTTTGGGCACTGATTCTACCTTCTGCTGGGGCCCTGCCAGCCTGCAGGCCACTCTTCTCAGAGTCCCAAATCTGCAATTGGGACTGAAACTCCTCTGCCCTCTTTGTTTCCCTAGCACGGCTGTGTTTTACACCCCCTCAACTCTTGTCTACCTGCATCCAGCTAGATTTAAAAATAGATTCCATCTTTAGGATATTCATTGAACACTTTTCATGTATTACATACTGTGCCTGCCACTGTGGGTACGACGTTGAATAGGGCACATCCTTCGTTGCTAATCACATAAGAGCATTATCGTAAAAATACATGTTTTATAGTTAGTGCGTTGAGAGAGTGAGGCCAGGATTCCTGTGCACCAGTAGAAGAGCTTTTGACCTAGGCTGGCAGATGGGCTTCAGAGAGAGGATGCCTCCTGGAGTAGGAGACATCCAATCTACTTCTTAACAATAGCAGTGATCTCCGATCCCACCCAAAAGGTATAGATTGTGAATGTCTTGTTAATATCCTAGAAGGCTCACTGCTTTGGGACCTTTTCAGAGCTCTGCTACCTTGGACCTGTGGCCTCCAAATAATTTCTGCATAGTAGATTCAGTGATGAGAAAACTTCAGGTCTATTGCTTCTGACCATGGCTTTCTCAGGCTGCAAAATCAGTCTCCTACTTTACATCTGGAGTGAAAAATCTCCTTAAGGAGATTCTGAACACTTCCTCAGCAGATGAGCCAGAAATGAGAACAGCTGTTCTCCACAGAATTTTGACATTTTTGGTCTCATCAAACTACACAAAAGCTGAAAAGAAAAAAGTAAAGGAGATGGGAGAGACAGTAAAAATGGGAAGGGATGTGGGGTATTTCCCCCAAACAGTGGGTCGATTATGATATTATGTAAAATATATTAGAATGAAAGAATCCTGTTACTAAAATTTATCACTTTAATTTTTGTATCCCTGGCTCACATTTGAAAATATAGCCTCCCTCTCTCCAACTCGCTCCCCTCTCCCAATTTGGCAATTTAGTGTAATCATACCATTTGGAGCCATTGTTTTTCTCATCTGTCACATTTTGTTATTTATTTAAATATGGAATCAAGAAATTCACATTGAAATTAAACATCTTGTTTCCTGTGGCTGAAAGCCAGGAAGAATTTGTCTTTGGAAGGCTTATTACAAAACACAAAACAGTGTTCTTGTATAATGCCTTTCCTACTTGATTTCATCAAGTGATTAGTAACTGATTATGACTGAGCCACTAGACACGTGCATATGTAGAAAGAAATAGCTTAGATAGCTTAATACACACTATATCCAGAATAGAATTAATATGTACGGAAGCAACTTGCATTTCAAAGATGAATTAATTGGTTATCTTTAATTAATAAGAACCTCAGATTTAAAATAGAGGAAAAGACGCCCTTGGAAAGAGAATAAAGACATGCCTTTCATGACACGAGGAATGCCTTCTCTGCCTTGTCCCCCAGGCTCATTCAGTCTTTGTGTGTTGTGTGTCCAGCACAGAGCTGTGTGGTCTGTGGTACTTATTCCTGGGAAAATACCCAAATGGCAGGTTATCCTTAAAGCAGCTCAATTGTTTCCTCATTGTCTTCTTCTTTAGGCCACCATTGCAATGGAGACTTTTCTGGAGAAAGCTGATCAAGTCACATTTCATGGAAGAGGAAAATTTTGGTGAGCCCTTTGATAGAAGGGAGATGTCCTCAAACACAGCCATCTACGTTCATATTAAGTCTACCATGAAGATGTTCCTTGGGGGCAAACATGTTCCATCTCTCTGGAAGGATGCCTACCTTTCTCGAAGCTCTCAAGTCTCTATGACTCCTACTTTTCCCTGGCTCCCTTTATTCAATTAGTCAAGAATACTTGTGGGGTTTTGGCACAAAATGCCAGTCATATTTACACTTCCTCTCCATTCCATCCTGTCCACAGATGCCTGATTTATTTTCTTAAAATATTGTTTACATCGTATCAATCTTCTGCTCTTCATGGAGAAGAGAGCAAGACAGAAGCTCTTGACTCTGGCATCCAAAAGCAGCCTGGGCTGCTCCATTACTTATCTCTGATAATTACTCGAACCCCTTGATCTTGCCAGACTGACTCATCTACTCTTTGCTCCCCAAATACATATTTTCCCCGTTATTCCCTGTGGCTTAAGCACTTAATCTTCATCTTTCAAACCTACCTTTCCTTCAGGTCTGGTTCAAATTCTCTGTGATGACTCTTCTACTATATGGCTTAATTGCTAAGCACACATGCATTGAAGTCAAGCCTTCTCACAGCTTAGGTTCCTGAGACCCAGAGTCTGGGTGGAAATTAGTGTGCAAGAAGATTATTGCAAAGTAATCTTGGAATTAATATCCTTAGTGGAGGGAAGTAAACAATATTGTGCAGAGGAGAAATTGAACTGCAATGAAGTTGCCACAGAGGCTTCAATCAATCCTTCTAGGAGTTCTAAAGCTGGGATTACCTTTCCAGAGTTTTCCAAGGAAGGCAATTGTACCCCACCCAAAACCTCAATCTAAATCTTAGGTAACACAGCTTCTTTCAGCCAACAACAATTCCTGGAGACACCAGGAGTTATAAGTAGTCAACATTCCTTTCCTTTTGGGAAAATGAGTGCCATCTTTGGTCCTGAAAGAAGCTCTGGACAGCATACTACAATACCCACGGCAAACCTTGTGAGTTCACACTGGCCCTCCCACTTATAGCTATGTGATTGCAGGTAAGTTTCTTAACTAGTATATGCCCCTGTAGATTATTTTACAACAATAAAAAAAAGTGCCATTTTTCCCCTGGGAATTAGATGAGATAATTCATGCAATGCAATGACTCAAAGAAAGATCTCAAAGAATATTAACTATCGTTATAACATTTATCATCACTACTACTACTAACTTACATATCCTGCCTTGTATTATCATCTAAAAATTCAATTATGACTCACCTTACAATTGTTCACAACACAACCATTGAGAACTGCGGAGCTAGTCCATGAAGCCTCTAAGGGAAAAGATTGTATCTTTTCCATCTTTGTACTGACCACCTCATTCCACACAAGGAACTTTCATTGTTGTGAATTTGCTCTGTTGGATATGATTTGAAGTCATGTGTTAGTAAAGAGAGACACAAGACAAATTCCCTGACCCCTGTTACGGATTCAGTATGTTAAAGAGATTCACAGTCTCCAGCTTTGAGACTTCTCATTTTAAGCAATATTTGTTAATAGAAAATATCTCTTCCAAAAGAGGTATGTCATAAGGTCATGTTGACTTCATCTCCCTTAAGTTCCCTAATATGTCCCCTTCTCTTCAACTTCTCTTTACTGCCTTATTAATTCAGAGCCTCCAGATTGCCAGAGCCTTTCTACTGGCTTCTTTGTCATTGGTCTGTCCCCTACTCTAGTTATCCTCCAAACTACAGCTAACACTATCATTGTTCCCCCATCACAAATCTAATCATGTGCTTCCTTTAGTTCTCTTTTGCTTACAGAATCAAGTCCAAATTCTTACTAGGGCATTTGAAAGGTCTTTGCAATGGGCCTTTTCAGTACCTTTCCCTACATCCCCCAGCCTTTGGCCCCTAGCTGATACCTTTCTTCCCCAATGAATGAATAAATGCTGAGCTCCAACCACATTTACCTACTCATTTCGTGCAATATATTATGTAGCCTCCCTTGCCTTTAAAATTCCCTTTTCTCTTTCTGAGTGTGCCTTTTCCGTCATTTCACTAGTTGGCGCATAGTTGGTGTTAAATAAATGTCTGATAAGCAATACATTGATGTACACGTAGTGAAAATTTTCTAAATTCTAAAGTAGTTCTATGTCCATAGGATGCAAAGAAGGTAGCATCTGGCATTCTGTAAACACATGAATAAACAAATGAATCAATCATAAAGGAATAATAACTTCTGAGAATCCAGCCTGTATAAACAGCTATTTCCAGGTCAGCTGAGCTTCTGCATGCTGGGCCAGGAAGATGCCTTCGATAGCTAAGGGACTTACAGGTTTCTAGGTTATGCCCCAGCTATAACTCTGTGCAGGGCCCCTGGGGTTCTACACCTGAATAAATGGTCAAATCTTCAATCCTATTATATCCCGATATCTAGTTAGTCATGACTGAGACAAAGGGTAAGGAAGGTGAGGACCTCTGCACATGGTGGTTAGTTTGCTTGGGCATTTAACCAAAGGGGTACTCAGTCTTTGAGACACCTGCAGAGGGAATATCCATCAACCAGGCACATAAATGGGGGGGACAAGCTCGTGAAAGAAAAACATTGTTCTGAAGACGGGTAGCTTGGAGGGAGGTAAGGGAAGCTAACTAAACACCCTTCTTTTATGAGTCACTTTTTTAAGGTCTTGCTTAAATTTTTTGTTTAAAAAAATTATGATTTAAAAGGTTCAAACAGCCTAGGGAAGTAAATCCATGCATACTTCCAACATTAGTTAATATTTACTAAGAAATCATAGGTTACAACAAATTAAACTTTTTGGCTCTCTTACTGAGCTTTTCTGGCCGACCATGTTAGTGACTGTTCCTACAGATAGTTTATAACTCTATTTTTTTACCCTACTAGAGAAACTAAAGTGCAACGAATCAGAAAAACTCTGGGTCCATGTGGTTCTTTTGCCAGGGTCTTTGGAAAATGGATTTGAGGTTGGGGAATGGGTCAATGTGAACAGGCAGACACTAGACGTGTCTACTAATAACTGGGAAAAGTGAGTTAGAATTCTCCTTGTTTGAGGTGAAATTCCTTCATATAAACCTGGGCACCCTCAGAAAGAAATGCTTTATAGTCCAAACTGATGTTTATTTTGGACTCTGTTTCTCTTTCAGCTTTCAGTTGTGACCTTAGGAATGAGCTCACAATTGGAAGCAAATCTGTCTTCTGGTTCTACTGTTAAAGAATCACCTACCCACTGAAAAAACACATAGGATTAACAATGGCTTTGTCCCAAATAGATGCTTTTTGGAACTCTACAAATTGTATTTATGATGCTAGCAGATTTTGGTTCAACTGCTGAAATATTTCAATAAGAGTGATTAAATTCTCAGTAAATAGAATGCTTCCTCTGTCCAGTTTTGCTCTGTTGAATGCTGGAAGTTTGGTGAGTCTGACCCATTACACATATCTGGTGTGATAAAAAAAAAAAAAAAAAGAAGAAGCAGGCTGTTTAGTTTTGGTACTGTGTCTGTTTTTGGCCATGTCACAAATTGAAATCCTGCGAATAAAAAGTGGTCCTGAAAAGTTATTCTCAGCCATTAAGGTATAGATAGGCTTCTAGACTTGAGAAATGGGTAGGGCTTCTGAATACCTGAATAAGTTGTGCAAATAATGATTTTGCATATCTCTTTTGTGGATTTTTGCTGGTATTGATTCAAAAATATTTGGAGCCTTGAGTTTTCAGAATCACCACAGAGAGTACTAGTGCTTTTGCATGTCATTGATTGGATCCTTGAACAGACGCCAAGTTATCCACAATGGAGTTGGCATTTCTCAGATTCTCTGGATGGGATAGAGAGGATAGAAGGAACTAATATTTATTTCCTCATTTGTTTTTCCAATAAGCTTTTATTTGGTTGTAACTGAACACTGAGCTGCATGATTTGCATACAACAGCTACCTGACTCCTCCTAACAACTCTATAAAACCCATTTTATACATAGGAAGACTGAGACCCAGAGAAGTTAATTTGTAAATGGGGGTGGGGAGTAGTAAATGGGGAACCCAAGGTTTAAATGTAGGTCTTTCATTAAAAATAGCCAAGGATTTTGTATTAAGCATGCAACCTTGTGAAAGTGTCATGCATATGAAAACACAACCATTAAAAGAGGGGCTAAGGGTCTCATCAGAGAACAACCTATCCCTCTAGTCACTAAGGGAATGAGAATACATTGCTGCATGTAAAACACTTTCCTCCTCTTAGGCCATGTACTGAACTGCTCTCTCCCATATTTCTTCCTCCTGTCCTTTTCCCCACCACCCAAGAAGTGTCATGAACTCCCACAGCAGGGAAACCAGGGAACCTCATTTTGAGAGTTCTCCTCCAGCATGCCTCTGACATCCTCCAGCTTTGAATATCCTCAAAACATTTCAAAAGAGAGGATTTTAAAAAGGAGATTTAAAAAGAAGCAGACCTGGAGTTGCACAGAGGCAGTAAAGACATCCTTGAGGTCATTCTTTCTTTTTTCTACACTGATGTATTCTCTCCAGAGTGATAATAATCTTTTTTGAAATGCAGGTCTAAGACGGAAGGAATTTTTATCTGGAAGAGTAATATAAATTAGCTTGGACTGCCAGTTTCCACTGATTATTACTTTCCAGGCGGAATTCCTACAAATTCTTGAGGCATGACCTCCAATGAAAAAATAAAACCCCTTTAAAAACTCGTTGAGAAATTCCAGATAACTTTCACAAGAGACTTAATTTTAGAGCATTAACACAATCTTGGTTGGAAAGATAAAACTACAATGCAGTTATTTGGTAAAAGTCATTACTTCACAATGAAGTCATTGGAGATTATTTTACTGTGCTTATCTGTACTTTTTATTTTTTTTCTTTTAAACTTGGTTCCTTTCCCCCAAAACTAATTTTATTGTGCATTACTCAGTGCACTCTGGATTCACCCTTATAAAAGGATAAAGTGTTTCAACAGATAACCAATTAGAGGCAGCCAATTTGGGACTCAACCTACCAGGGTGAGCAAACACTGTTACAGGTTATGACATGGTAGTAATATGTACTATGCATTATCACATACATTTGGTTTTGGAAACCACAAAGAAAGGTTATTTTAAAAAAGGTGTCATATGAAATAATAGATTCAAAGAGATTTTTGTGTATTTTTGGAAGAGATTTAAGTGTGGGGAAGTGAGAGCATGCATGTGAGTATTTACCGAGGGCCAAATAGGCAACAGGGTGGTGGTGTGTCATCTCCATTGGACAGATGGGGAAAGTTCAAATCAGAAAGGTGAAATGATTTGTCCAAGGACTCACGACTTTTAAATAGTGGAGCGGCAGCAATTCAAATCCAGGAATGTCTGACTGTAAATTTGGTTCTCTTCCCACCGCGGAGTGTTGCCCTTTCATGAGCTGGCGTAAGCTTAGATGGGAAAACATGAAGACTGGAGCCACATGTGCAAAATATATCAATGGTTCAGAGTGGCCCGGAGGGAAAAAGTTATCACTACTCACCATTTTTCCTGAAGTTTTCACTTACTTGAAGCTGATTAGTTTTTTGCTTGAGGCTGATTTTTCTTGATTGTATATATTTTTTCATCCTCCAGTATTTGTATAAAAATACAATTATAGGGGGAAAATGTGCTTAAATTAATCTTGTCTTTATATGATAGAGGTATTTACAAGAAGGAGTATGATTACCCGGGGAACATAATGGTTATTATTAACCTAAAATTTATCTTTCCCATTTTAAAAAAACTTAAATTTTACTTATGATCCATAAGCAGGTAGAAAAGAGATTTATTAAAGAAAAAAAAAGAAGGGGCTTTCTGAATCTATGAGATTCTTTATCCTAAAATTTTCTAATTTCCTGAAGTTTAGAATAAGCCAGTGGTGGAATTATCTTTTAGATATTTCAATGTTTGTTTTCTCTTTTCAAGAATGTTCATATTTTACTGGTTGGTATACAAGAAGTCACAGTGGGTTGTCTTTCCAAGAATAATTCAACATTACTAATTCTTCAGCAATAAAATTTCACAGCATGAACTACATGATATAAATTTATTCATTAAGCTTATTTATTGAGCATCTTATGCATTCAAGCACCAGGGATACAAAAATAAATAAACACATCCTCTTCCCTAAGCATTCACTGTAGTCTAGAAAAACAGATACAAAACCACATAATTACAGAGCAGAATGGTGAGGAACATATCTGACATATAAACATATGAGGGAACATCACTGGGCTTTCTAAATTCCTAGATGCTCAACTATATTGAATGAAAATTATATTAGAATATAAGGAAGTTGTGATGATAGAGTGTGGGAAAAATATGTTTATTCTTATTCCATTTAGACCATGCTCCTTTCTTTTAAAATATGCTTCAATAAATCTTTCTCCAAAAAAATCTAAAGCAATTTCACATGCATTATGCCTCTTAATCTTGTAGTGTTTCAGAGATGTGCAAAGAGGCAATTAGAAATAAATTTATTTCTAATTTATAAACGAATGTCTATCATAACTTCAATTACTCCCCAGAAAAGTTTACATAACCTTTTCAGTAAAATTCCTTAAAGTATTACAACTCTCAAAAAAATTCTTCTATATTCTTCTCTTTTTAACTAACAGAACTCCTTTTTAACGTACGATTTAAGTATTTTTCTCATTTTCAATTCTTGGCCTATTTTAAATACCTTTCTTTATTTTCCATTACTTGCAAAAAGTGGCCAGTAACTAACTCTCCCTTTTAAAATTTCTTTTGGATTTCACAATAATCCATATTTGTTTTGGACTAAAAAAAAAAAAACCTACATGATGTAGATAAGCAAAAGCAAAAAAGGAGAGAGAGGAGACTAGGGATGGAGGGTAACTAATCAGAAGGAAGTACCACAGGAACCACAAAAGGGAGGTGGCCATAGCAAGAGACAATGGCCAGCAGTAACAAGGCTGCCAGTTCCTCCTGACTTTCTCTTTATGATAATCCAATAATTCCCCTACTCTTAAATCCAGGTCCTCCCATCATTCTTATTCCTTTCTACTTCATTTGCACTTAGCTCAGAGCTGTTAACTGATCTCCTTGTTTCCATCTCTCTTTTTCCCAAAATAGACTATGAGTTTACCAAAAATAGGGCCATTTGCCCTATATTCCCAGTGCTTTACACAATGCTAGAAGCATAGAATGCATTCAATGATATCTTTATTGAATTGATTTTTATATGTTATCATCTTCCCTAGGTCTGCCCCTGAATCTTTAGCCATGGGAATTAATCAATCAATCCATTCATTCGTTTGTTCATTTGTTCTCAGCAAAAATGTACGGTTGTCTACTACGTTCCAGGCACAGGAACTTACTAGTCACTCAAGATATAGCTGTAAATAAGATACACAAGTTCTTTGCTTTCACGGATCATGTTATATTCTAGTGGAGAAAAAACCCCACAGTACATAGGTAGATAAATAAATAATTTAAATGTCATGAGTACTGTGATGGAAATAAAACCGGGTCACAGGAAAGCTAGTGACAGATAAGTGGGACTGTGCCTGGGGTCTTGGAATCCCTAAGACTTCTTGGCCACAGGGCAGATGATCTGCAGCTGGCGATTGGCCACTTCTTGTGAGTCAATGGCTCTGGTGGCTGATCCCCATCTACTGTGTGCAGAGCACAGAATGTGTGAGCTGCAGGGAAACTCAACAGTTACGCAGGCCAGCAATTCTCAGATGCCATTTTACTGCCATATATTTACTCAAGTGAAATCTCACAGGGAAGCCCATAACTCCTAGATATTTTCATAGTTCCACTGAAAACCTTTGATCTGGCTTATGTTCTTTACTTTTACAAATGAGGAAACAGAGGTACAGATGGAACATAGAGATGAATGGTCAAAA
The DNA here is from genome assembly GCA_028533085.1 of Varecia variegata. Lineage (NCBI taxonomy): Eukaryota > Metazoa > Chordata > Mammalia > Primates > Lemuridae > Varecia > Varecia variegata. The sequence goes on along the minus strand of CM052450.1, from coordinate 11,154,140 downwards.
AATGAGATGCCAGATAGGTGTGAAGGACATCGTGGGCATCTTATGATACCTGGTTGGCTCAGTTGGCTATTGCTTTCTTCTGTTCAAAGAAAACAGTAGCCTTCAGGACCAGTTTCCAACTTAGGGATATGATTTATTGCTCCATTTCAAATTTAAAAATTGTATTGCCCAGTATATTCACATAACTTATTCCCTAGCCTTAGTTCCAAGTAGCTTTTAGCTGTTGCCTAAGACCAAACCAATTATAGAATAAATATTCACAATGATTTGCAAAGATAAAGAATGAGGTTTCACAATACCCTTCAGGCTCAGCTGTAAATTCCCTTCTTCTCTTTCTGATCCTCATAATTCTTTGTACCTCCCTTGTGGCAGTTGACACATTTTTACCTTGTATCATCAGCTGTCACATCTTGTCTGATCCTCTACATAAGACTGCAAACTGTGAGCAGGGAATTATATCTTAGTAATCTTCGTGGTACCCACCGGAAAACAGTGTCATGCATTATAGTAGAAGCTAAATACGAAACATTAAATGTGTCACAGATTCCGAGTTGAATTCAAACAGAGCAAGTCATTGAAAAATTATTTTGAGCATTGATAACATCATTGGCATATGTGAGTAGCCTCCCAGGTGGCAGCCTTGCCAAGGAAAGCATTCATTTGAATGTGTAAGATCTGTTATGTCATCAAAAGCCATTAGTATGATTTCATCGGCATGGCCCCTATTTAGTGAGTGACTGCTAGGTTATTCAGAACAGGATCCTAGGTGCTTTGGGTGGGATTCAGAAGAAGTATAAAATACAGCCCATACCTTTAGCAAATTAGCAGTGTAGACTGAGAAACAAGAGTCCAAAAATATAAAGTCATGTATAATTAAAGTTCTAAATTGTGTAGCGAAAGTAAGCGAGGCAGAAATCCAAGGACTGATCACTAAGTGGTGGCCATGGAGGGTAGGGAAGGTACCAGACCCTGGATTGCCACGAGCACCAAGGACTGCACTGAGGTGCCAAATCACCTACACAGACTCTAGGGAATTAAAGCTCATCTACGCCAGGTCACAACACCATGAACCAGTCAGAAGGATGAAGTACAAAATTGGCTTTCATTTTTCCTATCAGGGAAGAAGTTTGGCTTGACACAGTACCGCAGGTTTCAGGAATTCCAGTGTCAGATGTTGTTCCTAAAGGAGAAACATTCTGAGAACTCGTGAGAATGCAAAACTGTCCTTGACCAGGAGGAAGTCAGCCAAAGAGTTTTCAGACATTACTCACTAGTTCGGCATATCCCTCAACCTGCAAGGCTGGCTTGTGCCATGTCACCGAGGGGACCACAGTGTCTCTTCTTATAGGGACTCAGGCTTAAGAAATTAGGAATGGGAAGGGGCAGAATTTCTGATATGGATGTGAAAGGTACAGGCCTTATAAGGAGAGATCACTAAAGAAAAATGTTAGAGTACCCAGAACGCCAGGTGATGAAATTTGACATACATCACGGTTAATTAGCCCATCAGAAGCTCTAGACTGAAATGCACTCCCTGTCTCTCAGGGTGTAGACTAATCTCTAATTGGGATAGGGAGCACATAAGGTGTTGTTTTCATGAGTCTTTAGTCTGAAAGTTAGAAAAAGAGATACACTGATAAAAAAAAAAAAAAAAAAAAACAGCTCAAGATGCTTCTTCCCCAAGATACTTCATTTATCTAGAGAACATGTTGTTTGGGCACAAAATTGGATAGTACCTCCAAGGACTTCCCCAGATTATTGTGAAAGCTGAAATTGCTGACATGAAACACTATAAAAGCTGCACATGCCTTAAACTGATGCACGCAACTTGATTGCACAGAGTAACGGCACAGTGGCAGAATGTGTTACACAGTGCATTAAGCATTTATGGAAAACCCTGTAGTTGACACACAGAAATTTTTTGACTATTTACTATGTGTTGGGCTCTATACCAGGTACTGCAAGGATAGGAAAGAAGTACAAGGCTGATTCCTCAACTGAGAGGAATCTAAAATTGGGGTGGAAACGAGGATTAATGTACGTTATGGGTAATAATCATCTCCTAACTCCAACACCACCACCATCACCAACACTACCAACACTATGCTACAATAATTCTACTTTGTTTGTGCAACATTGAACGATTTAACCCAAGATTATTGATGGTACACTCCCATTTCCAGATTAGAGGTGTTGCACTGGGTCAGGTTATCTCAGGTTATGTAAAAAGTAAGCTTAACTTTGAACACTGAGAGTCTCAGCTATTACTAGTGTTTTCTAGAAGACAATGAACTCTATACATGTCACTGAATTCATAACAGTCATTCAGAACATATAAATAGATAGACATGAATATTATCTCTTTAATGTGAACCTTGAGAGGCCAAAGTCCAAAAGAATTTTGGAAAATTTCTTTGAAAATTGCCTTCAGAAAATGCATTGCATTCTTTGGATTCTTATCTTGTAAAAAGTAAAATAAACTTCATAAGTAGCCAAAAGTTGTTGAGGGCTCTGATGGTTAATTTTGTGCCTACCTGACTGAGCCATGGGGTGCTCAGATATCTGGTTGAACATTATTCTAGTACGTCTGGGAGCATGTGTCTGGATGAGATTAACAACTGAATTGGTAGAGTGAGTAGAGGAGAAAGCCTTCAACTGATTGGGTGGGCCTCATCCAATCAGTTGAAGACCTTAATAGAACAAAATGTCTGAGTAAGAAAGAATTCCTTCTGCCTAACTACCATCGAGCTGGGATGTCAGTTTTTTCTTTTCCTTGAATTTGAATGGAAACATCTGTTCTTCCTGGGTCTCCAGCCTGTTGGACTTAAACTGGAATTACACCATCAGCTCTCCTGGGACTTCAGATGACCAACTATAGATGTGGGGACTTGTGAACTTCCATAATCATGTAAACCAAATCCTTATAATAGATAGATAGATAGATAGATATCCTTTGTGTTCTGTTTCTCTGGAAACTGTTACTAATCCAGAGGCTAATCTCAATGAATACATTACTTGATAAGCTGGGAATGCAATTTTCAGTCACATACACCCCCAAAGCAGTAAAGAAGTGTGTGTGTCTGTGTGTGTGTGTATGTGTGTGTGTGTATCACCATCTCACCCTTCATTATTTTGTAGGATCATAAACTTGGCTTTAAAAGTGATTTTAAAATGGGAATTCCAAATAGGTCTTGAGCAATGGAAGTATGTGGCAGAGACCACTAGCTGATCACCAAATCCATTTCTTCTTTCTCAGAATACAGCTTGACTACACTTCCCAGCTGCCTCATGTGTGACTGAGTTCTAATATGTACCTCATTTAGATGTGGCCCATAAAGACCCCTCTCACACAAGATTCCTCATGCTCTTTTCTGTTCAGTGGTGGCTTTAGTCATGTATTGAAGAGAGTGGAAAGGGAGATGGGAACAATCTGAGTCCCTGCACCAACTGGAAGAGAGCTAACCAGGAATACCCATTTTGGATTTTAAATGAATGAAAAATAAACATATTTTGTTAAGCCACTGAGATTTGGGGAGTTTAAGTATTCTGTAATCTTAGCTTGTGGCTGGTATTACATAATTAATACACAGTATCATTGGAATAAGGGCAGAGGTAAGAATGTCAGAGGACAAGATGCATGTGAATAACTTCTGGTATGTTATTTTAAAATATCCATTTCAAAACATAGGGATTACACCGCAGCTTATTAAAATCTAGCTACTCCCACGTGTTGCTTTTCATGCAGACAAGTAATTAGAAGCTACAGAAACCCAAATGATAGGTGACTTGGTTAGGAATCCTAGTCTTAATTTTGATCTGCTTAAATTGTCCTGCTAACACTAAACCTATTACATTTCCTATTTAATTCAGATAAAATTGAATGTGTAAAAAGTAGTTATAGTGTGTTCTCTGGGAATGAATATTGTTTGGGGTCAGAAGATCTGAATTTGAAGCCCCGCTTTACCATTTACTGGTGGAGTGAACACTCCAAGTCTGACCTCATCAATAAACCAAAGTGGGATTGTAACACTCCTCATTGTGTTGCTTAGAAGATCAAAGTGCTACACGAGGGCAGGGAGGGATTATTGTTGACTGTTTCCAAAGAGACACAAATATCATGCCTATGTATGGGGGTGCTGAATAGTAAAACCAACAGTTTGCACTCTCCCACACAGCTAGCCCACTCCTTACCTGGAGTCCCAGGTGCTTTCCAAGAACCTGTGAAGCTTAACTCCTAAGAGCCCAAAGAGGTGCTCGAATAGCTGATTGGAGTTGGAAGACGGTGCCATAGGCCAGCATGCAAGTCTCCTGGAAGCAGGAACAAATAGATCAAAAGCCCAAGCCTGTGAGCAAAGTAAACAAAAGGGGAATGCTTTGAGGATGGCTGGAGCCTGCTCTTATCTCGCTTTGTCCGAGCCTGGACTTCAAAGCACAGTTTTGTGACTCAGATCAACCAAATGACTAAAAGTGAAGGCCATGCCATGAATTATGGAGTAGGGGAAAGAAAAAGAAAATTGTGGGAAAATCTTGAGAAAAAAAAGTGAAGTGAAATAAAACTCCTCTTCATGGTTTCCATATTTCCATGAGTGTACATTCCTTGCCCCTATCAGGAAACCTAACGATGATACGTATAGGAAAGTGGTTAAGAAAATAGATTTTGGTGTCAGAAAATGCTGACTTGGCATCTCAGTTCAACCACCTATTCTCTACATTCTCTTGAGAAAGTTAAATCTTAGGAGCCTCTATTTCCTTATTAAAGGGAAAATAATAATTCTTACATCTAAGGCTTTCTGAGAATAAATGTGCCAGTGCAGGTAAAGCATTTAGCACAGTTCCTGGCACATAGTGAGAGAGATTAAACATTGGCTTTGGTTGCCTTTGGCTTAGCCTTTTCTATGATTTTGGCTTATGCATTATCCATTACCCACCCTGTAGTCTCATCTGTCACTCCAAATTATTGCAGAGAATGTTCTTTCCTTAGTTTTCTAGTCTCAGAGTTGTTTCTTTCTTCCTGAGCCTAGACTTGGAGTTTGTACTTAACCACAATGTCTCTCTGTCAGTCGTAGAATGGAAGATGAGTGGCAAGAGCAATATATTTCCTTAAACTTTAGTGAGAAGCATCCATATCACCTGAAAAATGGTGAAGTGTGAACATGCATGGACTGTGTCTGATGCTTTACACATCCCAGACCGATCACCAATCTCCTGTGAAACAGCTTTTATCAGGAGCAAGAATGTTCTAGTTTGGAGCTAGGAGTCTGGCATGTTCCAAATTCAGCACAGTATCAGCGTTCTTACCCCCATCCTCACACCAATCCCAATCTTTGGTATCATCCACACGTAGGTTTCCTTCTCTGTGATGTCATAGTTCCTTTAAGGTGGGCATCACGTCCTTTCATCTTTCTATCAGTCTCTTTTCAGAAACTAGCATGGTGTTTTAGATATAGTAGACTCCTAGTACAAATTTTAAGTAAGATAAAAGGCTTAATTAAATTTAATCTGATTCAGAGTTTTAAAATGCGTCATTATTATACTGCCGGGCCATTAGACATTAATGGTGAGAGTTTGAATTATACACATGACTCAACCAACATTTCTTAAGCACCTGTTTTGTGTCTGGTACTGTATATTTTTTTCCATATATTTCATGTAACCCTCAACTGAAAATGGAATTGGCTAAATAAATAGAATACTTTTAAAAACCAGAGTTTTACTGCTAAAAAAATCTTCCACTAACATTATTTTGAATTCTACATATTAAAAATAGATATTGCATGAACCAGGAAAACCCTTTGGAAGGTTACAGTGGAATCATCAATTGCTCTTATTTTAGTGTGGATTAATCTAATCATTTCGCTTTCTGAACACCTGCTGAGCTGCTGTAACAGAAGAAGCTTGTGGTGAGAGTGGAGAGAGGAAGAGTTAATGTCAGTGTGCTGGACAGTTTGGGAAAAGTGCCTTTCTAAGTTCGGTGCCTTGGGAAGTTGAGGAGGAAGGGCGCTGGACTTCCGAGGGGAGCTGGGGCACGTGAGACCTGCTGAGAGGTGGAAAGGGGTCAGGGGGTACAGGAGAATGAGTGGGAGGATGGCATGGATAAACTCCACTTTGAAAAAGCACTTGTCACGTCATTTTTGGAGTTGACGAAGTGGTGAGGATTCAATGAAGGCTGTTTCCAATGAGCAGCTGGGTGATGCAGGCAGACCCCTGAGGGAGACGACACCCAGGCAGGCCCCAGGCTGGGGGTGTTCAGTAGAAGCCGAGCACCACAGAAGGGTGTTCTGGGGCACTGGTCCTGGGCACACCTCCAGGATTACCGTGGGGAAGGAGAAGGCGCTCCACCTATTTCTTCTAAGCATTTTGGCTGGCACCTTGTCCATTTTTCCAGCGCTTCTAGGGTTTTATTTGTCCCAAATCTAACAGCAGGCAAAGCATGTGACTGCAGATGGTGTTGGGCTGAATTTGGACCTGAAGGGGATAGGTTGGGTTGGGGCGGAGAGGAATTTCTCTCCTCATGGTCTACTTGTGGGCTCTCCAGAGCTCTAGAGAGGAAGCACTCAAGTGACAACTTGTCACTATGGCCACAACCAAAAGTCTTATCACTATGACCACAATAATGATCTTTACAATGATTGTTAATGATGATGATAATAATAATGTAGTCACTTTGCTGGTCCCTCTCTTCCAGCATCTCTTTTTCCATTTAGGATTTCAGGTTATTGTGGCTATGCCTCATCTTGTCTGCCCGACTGTAAGTTCTTGGAAAGCAGAACTCATCTTTCTGTCCCGATCATGTTTGCAACCATTCATGCCATTTAGTACACTGTACTTTGCTCCTTGGAAAATGATGGCATAGAAAACAATCATAAATGAAAGAGCATGGGCTTCGAACACATGGAAAAGAGTTCATTTTCTACCTCCACAACTAAGTTGTGGGTCGCCAAGAACAAACTGCTCAACCTCAGTGTATCATTTAAGGCTGTGTTGAGTTTTGTCTTAAACAAATAGAGGGTTTTATTTTTCTCATGTGACAAAAAGCCACTTTTAAAGGATAGCTTCCATCCTCATGTTGGTTACTTTGCAGTCACAAGGTAGCTGCTCAGCCTCCAGCAGCACACCCAAGTTCCAGCAAGAAGGGAAGGGCTAAGCGAAAAAGGCTAGGGCTAAAGAGAAATGCCATCTCTTAATTGGATTTCTCAGAAGGTCTATCCAGAATTCCCTTACAGTTACGAAATTGGCTGGAACTGCGTCACAGGACTATACCAATCAATGAAGAAAGCCAGAAAATAAAGCTATTGTAGGTAATATGTTAACACCTCAGAGAAAATATGTGCTCTGTTAATCAAGAAGAAAGAAAGCATGGATACTGAGTAGGCAACTAATGATCTTTGCCACACTCTTTCTCCTTTGTAAAATTGAAAAAATAATACCTACCCTACAGTGATTTGGGAAGTTTAAATGAGAGAGGTTATTTGTACACTCTCTGGCTTATAGAAAACACTCAGTAATATTTGATTTCTCTATTTCCTTGTAGAAAATAGACACTCAATAAATGTTAGTTAAAAGGATGAGTATTTCTAGTGTTATATGATCCTCAGAGAATTTTCAGATTGCCAAAATGTCCACACTATCTATACTGTAGATTCAATGCAATCTGTATTACAATTCCAGTGGCACTTTTCACATAAATAGAAAAAAAAATACTAAAATTTATATGGAATCACAGAAGACCCCAAATAGCTAAAACAATCTTGAGCAAAAATAACAATGCTGGAGGCATCACACTTTCTGATTTCAAATTATATTACAAAGATATAGTAATCAGAACAGTATGGTACTAGAATAAAAACAGATACATAGACAAATGGAAGAGAATAGAAAACCCAGAAATAAACCCATTCATATATAGTTAACTAAACTTTCACAAAGATGCTAAGAATACACAGAAAGGATAGTCTCGTCAGTAAATGGTATTGGGAAAACTAGATATTCGCATGCAAAAAAAAAAAAAAAAAAGAAAAGAAATTGGATCCTTTTCTTACATCATACACAAAAATAAACTCAAAATGGATTAAAGAATGAAATGTAAGACCTGAAGCCATATAACTCCTAGAAGAAAACATAGGGGAAAAACTCTCATGACATTTTTCTGAACAATGATTTTTTGGATATGACACCAAAAACATAGGCAAGAAAAGCAAAAAAAAAAAAAAAAAAACCAAAACCAAAAACAAGTGGGACTCCATCAAACTAAAAAGTTCCTACATATCAACAAAATGAAAAGGCAACCAATGAAATGAGAGAAAATATTTGCAAACCATGTATCAAATAAGGGGTTAATATTCAAATATATAAAGAACTCATCCAACTCAGTAGCAAAAAAAACAAATAACCTTGTCAAAAAATGGGCAAAGGACCTGAAGAGACATTTTTCCAAGGAAGACATATAAATGGTCAACAGATATATGCAAATGTACTCAACAGCACCAATCATCAGCAACATGCAAATTAAAACCACAATAAGATATCACCTCATACCTGTTAAGATGGCTATTATCAAAAAGTTAAAAGATAAGCATTGGCAAGGATGTGGAAAAAGGGGAAGAATTAAACATTGTTGGTGTGAATGTAAATTGGTACAGCCATTATGGAAAAACAGTATGGAGGTTACTCAAAACACTAAAGATAGAACTACCGTGTGATCTAGCAATTTACTTCTGTATATGTATTCAAATGAAATAAAATTACTATCTCAAGAGATGTTTGCACTCCTATGTTTATTGTAGTGTTATTCACAATAGCCAAGATATGGAAACAACCTAAATATCCATCAATGGATGAATGGTTAGAGAAATTTGTACACACACACACACACACACATAGAATATTATTCAACTTTACAAAAGAAGGAAATCTTCCATCTGCGACAACATGGATGTACCTGGAGGACATTATGCTAAATGAAATAAGACTGACAGAGAAAGACAAACACTGCATGACCTCACTATATGTAGAATCTAAAAATGTTAAAAAAAAAATAGAGAGTAGAAGGGTAATTACCAGGGGTCGGGGGATTGGAGAAAATGAGGATATGTTGGTCAAAGAGTAAAAAATTGCAATTATAAGATGAATATATTCTGAGACCTAACTACAGCGTGGTGATTATAGTTAATAGTAGTGTATTATATACATGAAATTCACTAAAAGAGTGAATTTAAAGTATATGGATATGTTAACTAGCTTGATTGTGGAAATCATTTCACATAGTATGTGTATGTCAAAACATCACATGTTGTACACCTTGAATATATACAATTTTTGCCAATTATACCTCAATAAAGCTGAAAAATCAAAAATAAATATTCAAAAATTGGGTTTTTGTAACATCTTATGGTTTTCAGAAACTTTTCACATACATGGTTTTATTTGGTGATATATTGTCAATCTTGGCCTAGTGTATCTGTATTGATCCCTTAATGCAGAGATTTTGACTCAGTAGGCCTGGAAAGAGGTCTTGAAATCCTCATTTTTAACAAATACTGTAGGTGATTCTGATGTAAGTGATTCACCAAAAATTCTTTGGAAAACAGTGCCTTAAAAGAAGTATCTGAATAATAAAAAGAATAATTATTACAATTTTGATATCTGTGTGTTTGTGTGCATGTGCACATGTGCATGTGTGTTTGTATGTGTGTTTTGAGGAGGGGTTGATTCTATAAGCTTTACTGTTGGTAACATAAGTAGATCTTAGCATAAATGAAAATATAATAGGAATTTTAAATATTACTGGGAATATCAAATTTAGCTTAAAACTGAAAATGATTTTTCTCTTTAAAAAGTGTGACAGCATTATTACAGAAATAGTGCCTTGCAAGAATAGTTAAGATAAAATGCACGAGCAAAAGATATTGTTAACCTCATGAGGATTTATATAAATTTTGACAAGTCAAATTATTTTTTGTGAAATTCAGGCCTTTTGGCTGATTAGGCAATTTACATTTGGCAAAAGGTGCACTTGAGTCAATCTTCACCTAGCAAATTTGACTTCCTGTTTCTAAGAAAGAAAAAAAAAACTCCTCTTAAAATACTCTCATAAAATACTCCCAAGGCTTTTTGTACATCAGCTAACTCTTATAGAACCAACTTTTGATGAGGTAAGTGTAAAAAATTTAGTAACATATGGATTAAATTTCCCTTAAAATAGACATCATTTTAAAATTAAGGAGAAAAGGAGTTCTTGGTAAAATATGAAAATATGTTTAGGTTTTCCTTGAACTCAAAACACAATTTGAAAAATAGTTCAAGATGTCCACCAAACCCCCAATACAGCTGGTTTCACCCATCTTTAGTTTCAAGCTATGAACCATTGGGAGTTATGGTGATTACAAATATTGCAAAAAAATATTGGCAGATATTGGCAAAATGTCAGAGATAAATGAGGGAAGAGCAAATTTTAGAAATGAGCAAATCACAAGTTAGGGTTTCTGTCATGAAAAACTTAGGGATGGACTATCCTGTCCCCTAATAGCTGATAAAATAATTTAAATTCCTTGTTATATTTCAGAACAAAATATTTAATGAAAAATATGGATGAATAAATCTTTCAAGAAAACTTCTGATCATAATAAAATGAAAAAAATAATGACCCATTGCAAGAAAAAAATTTGGTGACAATTTATATGCACCTATAAGGATAGAGCTTTATTAAAGATCCAATAATATCATTCTTTAGGGACAGATGCCCTAAAAAATTTTGATCATAACTAGTTGGCCTAATTAATGAATCCTGGCACTAACAAAATTAAGGTCATGGTTTTTTATCATGAAAGAGTATTAAATTTTGCCAAATGCTCTTTCTGAATCAATTAAAGAGACCATGGGTTTTTTTTTCATTTTCATTCTATTAATGTGGTATATTAGATTGATCAATTTTTGTATGTTTAACTATCCTTACATTCCAGGAATAAGTCTCATTTGGTCATAGTGTTTAATCCTTTTGATATGCTGCTGACTTTTGATTTGCTAGTATTTTGTTAAGGATTTTAGTATCAATGTTCATAATAGATATTGCTTTGTAGTTTTCTTTTCTTGAAATGTCTTTCTGGATTTGGTATCAGGGTAATGCTGTCCTCAAAGAGTAAATTAGGAAGTGTTCTCTCTTAAATTTTTTGGAAAAGTTTGGGAGAATTGGTATTGGTCCCTTTTTAAGTGATTTTTTTAAGTAAAGCCATCAGGTCCAGAACTTTTCTTTAACAGGAGATTTTTTGTTCATAGAAGCATTATTTATAATAGCTAAAATGTAGAAGCAACTCATGTGTCCATTGATGGACACATGGATAAGCAAAAATATGGTATGTACATATAATAGAATATTATTCAGCCTTAAAAAAGGAAATTCTGTCACATATTACAACATAAATGAAGCTTGAGGACATTACACTAAATGAAATAAGCCAGTCACAAAAAGACAAATACTGTGTAATTCCCACCTAGATGAGGTACTTAGAGTTTTCAAAATCATAGAGACAGAGAGTATCATAGTGGTCACCAGGGACTGGGAGGAGGAAGAAATTGGGAATTATTGTTTAATGGCTACAGATTTTCAGTTTTACAAGATAAAGAAAGTTATAGAAATGGATGGTGATAATGTATGCACATTATTATTGTATATAATACCATCAAACTATAAATTTTAAAATGGATAAGATGGTAAATTTTATGTGTATTTTATCACAGTAAAAAAAAAAGTGGAGAAAAAATTGGTTTAATTTGTTGTTCAATCAGTTTCCTCAGCAGTGCCAGAATGGGCCTGTCTAAAATCCAAATACCACATGTCACTTCCTTTAAATCCTTCATGGGTTCTCCATTGCTTCAGGAGTAAGCCCAGACTCCTTAACATGGTGCCAGGTTCTTCCTGTGTTCCTCTGCTGTCACGTTTTTCACTGTCTCATGTTTTACTATCCCCGCAAATAACTATATTCCATTCACAGGAATTATTTTCAACCCCTACAATATTTATGTAGTGAATTTCCTGCTTAAGATTTAACTTGGATTTTAATTCTTTTTTTTCTCTTTTGAAAGAGGTATTGGGAAGTCACTTTGATCATCTTTAGAAGAGTAAGTAATCTTTAGGCATTGAACACAGTGCTCCCAATCCAAAGATAGTATCTATATATATATACATATACATATATATATATATATATATATAGTTATGTATACAAACTCTGGAGATGAGGTGGCCATAAGGAAGTATGTGGCTATCCTGATTGTCCAGGAAAAGGGTGGGTAAAAAGAACCCATCTATTTCTAGGATTGAAAAAGAAAAGCTGCCTGACTCCTGGTGGTACTAGTTCTTAAGGAGGAAAAGAGATGAAAAATTCTAGGGCTACAAGGCATAAATGGTTGGTTTAATCTTGACATCACGTTCCTGCAGGAGCTGTCATCTCAGAGAATGACTTTGTATGGGCCCCAAAGGCCCATCCATCGAACCTAGGCACCTCTCACTCCACTGAGGCTGGTTCTGAGGATGTGGATCCTGCAGCCTTGAAGATCCACAGCAGCAGATCTCTGGTCCATCAGAATCTTTTGTGGACTGTGTAGGTCCAGTTGTCAACAGTGTCACCAAGTGGTAGCACGAAGCAAAAGCAATGGCAGACTGATCAGACCCCAGGCTCTTCACCCCTGAGTGTTAAAGTCAGAGCAATGACCTCATGTTGGACTGTGCAAGCCTTTGGAGTTTTAGGATACTCAGAAAAGTGAGGAACTGCAAGTGGGAAATACTGAATATTCGTCTTATCTGACGTGGATAAACTTGAGCTAATTTTCTTTTGGGTTAAAAAAAGTATACTCTTCCCTTTGACCAGGTCTGTGGATCAATTGTTACCGATCATGTTTCTCTGACTTCCCATCACCTGGATTGTTCCTCATCCCCCTGGTCTTACTGTCAGCTCAAGTGTCACTCAGCTAAGATGTCTTCCCCACCTCACTGAGACTGAAGTGTCCCCTTGGCACCCCATGCAGACATCAGTGTTACCCCCTAGTCTCCACCCCCACCAAACTGTGGGCTCTTCTTCACATTGCAACTTGAACTACCTGGATTAAAATACCCAAGTTTCTCCCTCCACTCATCTGTAAGACTGTATACAACAAAGACTGTATGTTATTCACTGTTCTATTTCTACTACCCAGGATATGCTTAAGAAATACTTGCCAATAATTAGAGAACCAAGGTTGTTTAGCAAAGAGAAATGTTCATGTCAAATTCTAGGCTCAGAGACTATGACCCACTGTAGCTATAGCTTTGCTCACTCGTCCTTGGAATTAAGTGAATAGAAGAGATCACAATTTAACCAAGGTCATTAGGGAATTTTGTGTTTAGAGGAAGACAAAGGCTGACGATGACATCCTGAGATTGCTTCTTCCCTGATGAAATCACCATGTCCTCAAACACTCACCAAGAGGAAGAAAGAAGCCGTAATCCTTCCCTAGGAAAATGGGAAATATTCCAGAAGTCAGAGTTGGAGGCTGACAGGTAGGTTGGTCAAGGAACTGATTCCACTGCCCGTGTAAGGGACCTGTTTTCCTTCTCAGGGGAATCTGGTGTGTGCTTTGGATCACTGGCCCCTTGGGGTTGCTTCCTGTTCTGTCTTTTTTCAAATGAAAGACTGTATAACAGTTATCTTTCTTTTTTTTAGGCAGGGTCCAATCAGGAAAAAAGGAACCATATTTTAAGAGAGAGAATATAGCACAGGGAATTGTTCGAACAGGTGCTGGATAATTCAAAAGCAAAAGGGAAACACAGAGGTAACCCAGAAGCAGTAGTTGCAGAAAGGAGGGCCTGGAGAGCAGAGGAACAAGTTAGTAGTCAAGCTCAGAGCACACCCCTGGGAAGCTGGACTTAGACTTCTGTGTAGACCCTTCAGGAACTCAGAGGAAAGACCTCAGGTAGCTGAGCCTTGGACCCCTAAAGAGGGAGTGCCACTCATCTGGTGCCTGGGGAAGTGTCCCCATGGAGCTGGAACTCAGACCTGTGACATGGGGGTAGGGTGCTTCCTGGCTGCACCGGGACTACTTCTGGGAATGCTAAAGGAAATCAGAGACTTCAACCACCTGTGCTGCCTCGGGACAAAGGGCCAGTTCTGGGGGATGCAGCAGAAACAAGAGTGAGCAAACCTTTTCTCCCTACTCCTGCCTCCCAGTCTGTCTCTGGTACCCCACAGGGGCAGAAGCCAACTGACAAAGGAGAAACGTGTTTTGCGCAGTCCCACCCCCGAAGTCACAGAGCAGAAAATGGTGCATTGGAGCAGGAGGCAAGAGTGTACTAAGCAGAACAGTTCACCCTTTGTTTACTCACACTGACACACCCCCTTCCACATATATTAGAACCTTCAGAAAGCCAGAGAATCTACATGCTATTCTCTGACAAGATGCAACCATCCTCTATAATGTGAAAACTCTGTCACCCTCTTCCTACAAAGAGGAGGCCCAAGGTCCCGTCAATGGTCCTGTCCCTGAACGACAGGCACAGTATCCATCTCTGAGTGACATTAACTAGTCTCATAATTCTGTCATAGTCCCACCAGAATATTCTGTAACCTGAACATTAATCTGTAAAATGATCCAACAATACAACATAGTAGTATTGGAAATAGTAGGAAAGGACAAGGGAGAAAATAATTAGCATAGGTACCACACAACACAATTAGCAAGGGAGAAAATATGTCTGCTACAGTCCTTGTGTCTGTAAGTAGTCATGAGGCCGTGGTAGACATTTGTCATTTCTTTGCTTCACTCCACATTCCATGCTTTCTTTTCCCTCAGCTCCTCGGCTAATGTGGTCCTGTACCTGCTAGGGTGACACAAACCTTCCATCCACACTGGCACTGCCTTCTCTTTGTTGATGTCATTTTCCATCAACTTTTGCTGTTGGGGATGGAAGCAGAAAAATGTGCCCTGGGAATCCCCTAGAACTCAGACATGATTTTTCCTGTCCCCGCTGTGAGGCAGCAATCCAACCTTCCCTTAATCATCAGGATCCATCATCCAGGCAAACAGTGCTCTCCTTGTTTACGTGTTGATCAGTAGCATGAAGAGCCCCAAATGGCCAGCGGGACCATCCAAATACCAAAGCAGTGATAGCATGAACCAGAGTCACTCAACACGTTTTGGAGATTGGTCCTTGAGCTGTTCCTTGAAGTTGACTAGGGAAAAAAGTTAGGATTCATTTAAAGAGATGAGGAAGAGGAAGAGTAAATGAGAAAACTAATGTAAAGTGAGAGTAACAGAATGGCTTCACCCTCTGATGCTGGGTAGTATACCCCCAAAGCAGTGATTCTCAAAAATTTGAAAATATTTAAAATTTTGGGAACTAGATGTACCATTTCTTGCTAAACTTGAGTCCCAATGCCTTGAGTAAAACTGGAAAAAATCTGGAGCATAACTGAAGCACAGTTTGATCTATTCAGCATATGTAAGCTGTATTTTGTGGAATATCATGAACTGGCCTAGAAATATTCGTGAAGAAGGCATTTTCCCAAGTCCGTCACTTCAGTTTTCATTGTTAGAACCTCCTCACTGTTTTATGACTTCCCTCAGTCCCATTATGGTCAGGTTTTCCCTTCCTGGCTGGGAAACCTCAAACAGGTCAAGATTACAGAAACTGCCTGTGACATATAAAATGCTTGTCATTTAAACACATCTTAAAACCCAACCTCTTAGCACCCTCCTTAGCTTGGTTGATGAATTTATCTATGCTATTTTTAAAAAAAAGTGTAGGAGCTACAGCACAATGATAAATATAGTGCCTTGCATAGATAAATACAACATATACAGATGTCAAAAGCAAATTCATTCTTGGAGACAGTGAGAAGACATTGAAGTGAACAATTTGGATAAGTGTCAAACTCAGGCAATGATTTTGAAATCAGGAAACATATATAAAATATATTTTATTCTTTATAGGATATAAATAGTGGAATATATTTTTCCTTTCTTGGGAACTTATTTTTACATCTTAAATGCTTTTAAGCATTTTTCCACAAGTCAAGAAAAACAGAGAAAATTGCTTACTTGAACATTCCAAGAAATAAAGCAGGTGAGAACTTACACAGGTCATCTCGAAGCTGAAATTGTATGATTCTGAGAAAAAACAAATCAGGAGGGTCAGGGTTCTCTTCCTCACCTGCCTGATTTCTGTCCCAATTATTCAGAACTCTGTTGTTTCTGATCTTTTGTGACCATTGATGTGTGTTCAAATTAAAAATCAAATGCTCAAATGCAGCAAAGGAAAAATGGAAAAATCCAAAGTTACCCTCAGTTATAGATTTTAACGCTGCATTCTAAATGCTGGTTTGTTTAAATAATGCTTTTTCCCCTTTGATCCTAGGTGTTAAAATGGGAAAGTTCTCCATGAAATTGGTTTCCTGGTGTGAAATGCAAGACTTGAAGTTCAAAGATACTTGTAAAATCCAGCCCTTGTTTTGTTCATTAATTCCTACAAGCAAGTGCAACTATTTAGCTAAACAATCCAAGACCTAGTTTGGCTGTTTAATGTATAAACAGAGGGATGACCATGGGAATGACTGTCCTTTTCTGAGATGCAGCAACACATGGCAACATTCAGAGAAAAGTCACAATGCGCACATATCAAAATCTGCAGGTGCAACCACATGGATAAGGTTAGGTCAAGTATGGAGCTGGAGTGTGCTGATAAAATGGCCCAGAATGAACTAGGAGTGGAGACCTTGTGGGGAGAAAGGAAAATAAGAAAGAAATGAGTGGGACTCAGACCCTTGTATACATTTCCTGACAACAGTCCTGCTTTCTAAGGGAAGCTCACTACCTTCGACCACATACGTGGTTTAGGGAGAGGTTGGGGAGGAAGAGACTGAGCCCACTAGATGGGCAGGCAGTAGAGCACCCCCTCTCCATCTGCCTGTGCTCCGAGAGGTTGATGGTGGTTGAGACGGTAGAGCAGTCGACCTAATGAATTCCTGCCCACCTCTGTCGTGAGTGCTTACCCCTGAATCTGGGCTCTGTTACTGCTGCTCCAAATAAACCATTACCAAAGGGACCCATGGACAGGGAGAACTGTGGTTTCTATAGGGCTGGCATTTGTTCAACAATGTATAGGATAAGCCTTACTAATAACCAAGGCAATTTAGAAGGGATGAGAGCAAAGGCAAAAACAATAATACAAACTCTAGAAAAAAAGACAGTGGTTTCCTGCAGTTCCTTTTCTCTCCCCAGTATAACAATATTTATGGAAATATGTTTTCAGCTTTGGGGGCGAAATATACACACACATGCGTACACACAAAAACACACCTACCTACATCTGTATGATGATTTTTAAAAGGCTTTCACTCGAGCCCCCTCACCTTTCTAAAATCCCTCATGATTTGGCAAATCAGCAAAACTCCCAGGAACATGTAACTGGCTAGTGCTCTCTTTACTACCAACCCTAAATGTGTTTCTCTCTGGTGCTGTTCACTTTGAGAACCAAATGCTGGTTCTTTCTCACCCATCTAAGGCTTCTTTCCTCCTGGAATACACACTCATTCTTTACCCTGCAAGAGAACAGAATGTGGCCAGATGATTGCTACCAGGAAAGAATTATTCTGTAAGGAAAGTAGATGCCGATTTCTAATTTTTAATTCTCACTCTGTAACTTATGGGATAAAGGCCCTGAATTCTAAGCCTCATTGTTTCTTGGAGGGATGAATGTGACCCTGGTTTCTCCTTTTCCCCAAAGGACAAGTGTACAGCTCTTTGATAGAATGTTC
Source organism: Varecia variegata (assembly GCA_028533085.1). Classification (NCBI taxonomy): domain Eukaryota; kingdom Metazoa; phylum Chordata; class Mammalia; order Primates; family Lemuridae; genus Varecia; species Varecia variegata. The sequence continues at coordinate 11,136,357 of CM052450.1, read as the reverse complement.
TGAAATGCCTAAAGGAACTGGGTCAGCTCACCACACAGCGTCCAGTATTATTCCACTCTGCAGAAAATCTGCCTTACCTTAACAGTGCCACATCTACCCAAACACAAAGAACAAAAGGTAGTAACTCAGGGCCTCTCTGTCATCCCTTCCCCCTCCGTACTCCCATTTCCTGCATTTAATAAAGACCGCAGCTACAATTTAATAGCACTTGGAAAACCATGAAGCCATCTCCTGGAGTTACATGGCATGTTTTATATTATAGTGCTAGGATTAAGAAAGGAAGGAGGCTAGAATCTGCCTTTTGCTCCAAAAACTGGTTTCTTGACATCAGGTTGATATGGATGGTGACAGAAATCCAGGATGAGGCCAAAAAGAGTGTGTGTGTGTGTGTGTGTGTGTGTGTGCCCCTATGTCCCTGTGCACACAGCCATGTGTGAGTGTGTGTGTGTGTTGGGGCAGGTTGAAGAGTTGTAAAGTAAAAAACTCAGTAAGTATGATTTTTGTTATCATGGCAAAGTTACTAATTTATTTGAGTTTTCCCAGGTTATCTAAATGTACATATCATAACCTCCCTAAATGTGGGAGAATTCATCCCAGGAGAAGTTCTTGTAGCAAAGCTCCCTGACTTTTTTCAAAGGAAGTGTTTCTGAGCTGACATGTTGTTCATTGGATTTGTTGGTGTGCACAGGAGATCTGTTCCCAAATGCACCAACTGTTAACCATCTCTGGACTCAGGCTATTTCCTACGGGAAATACAAAATTTTTTTGTTTTCGAAAAAACATATGGGCCAAATTAGAAAGTAAATAAATGAATACTTCTCAAGAATCCATGATAACACTTGCCGAGCAGTGGGTCAGGCCAGATTTAATCTAAAATCTTTCTGCTGCGTGTAAATGATTATGTCATAGCATTTGTCTTTAATTACTCACCTCTTTCCAAAGGCTTGACTCATAATGTGTTTCTCCGTTAACCACAAACACTTGTACTACAAGATTTGTCATATAGATTCACCCACCCCCTTATCCCCACCCCTTCTTTTTTGCTCTTTGCTACAACACTGTTCAGTCAGAGCTCCTGAAAAAGAAATTGTGAGACATTGTCTAAACCACCCCCTTCCTGATGTTTTGAAGATTTCCATGCAAAGAAGAATGGCACCATCTTCTCTTGACTCATGAAGACCATTATAGCAGGCTTAATGGTAGTGGAAATAGCAATACTGTATCATCATGGTTTTACACTTACATGACTTTGTCCCTCTGAGAATCTCCAAGACTTTAAGAACATATGAAAAGAATAAAGATAATGGGTTGGACCTTGCAAATGAGTATAAGTCAATTAAGCAACTACACACGTATTTTTTTCCCTTCATCACTTCATTTCTCACCTCACTCTACCCTATGAGAAATGGAATGAATTCTAGTTTAATTCTGAATGAATTAAATCAGCCATCTCCTCGGCTCACTTAGCACATATCGCTAATCCACTCAGTTTTAGCAGAGGTGTGGGCTCTCCGTGGTAATTGTTGCCGTCTCTTTTGACTAATCCTGTGTGAAGTTTGAGATTGTAGAATTTGGGGGAAATGAAGGGAGTGATGCAATCTTAAAGATATGTTCATCCAGGATTAGTTTTATTTGCAGATATAGTAGGAAGCGCCTCAATGACGTTATGGGAGTTTTAAATGCTTTTTGACTTCCAAATCTCAATCCTACTAACCTGAAATCGCCACTTTGTTATTACATGGGTTTTCTTTTCTTTGGTGGGGGGAAGTTAACATAAAAAGGCCTCTGTTAAAGATAGATACAGCCACATGACTTTTTCTTTAGGTTAAAATGAAAACTCCCCAGTTAAAATACCAATACCGACAGGGATTAGTGATGTATTAGTTGTGCCTCCAGGGAGGAGGTAGAGAAATGGCTGGAATCCTGAAATTTCAAATTCTGAATCAGTTGTCTATTCTAATTCCAATAGTGGCTATTACAATAGGACATGGTCCTCAATTCCTTTCTGAGATTCTTGACTGAAGATAGTGGCCCAATGCCGTGTGTTAGCAAGAAAATTCCTTGTGCCTATTACATTCAAAGCAGATTAAGTAGCCTCCTTGGCCCCTTTCCTTTAGCCTGGGTCCTCATGACTTAGACCCTAAAGTGAAAAAAAGCAAAAGAAGGATGGGCCTGGTCGGGTGCAGTGGCTCACGCCTGTAATCCCAGCACTCTGGGAGGTCGAGGCAGGTGGATCACTCAAGGTCAGGAGTTTGAGACCAGCCTGAGCAAGAGCGAGACCCCGTCTCTACTAAAAATTGAAAGAAATTATCTGGCCAACTAAAATATATATATAAAAAAAAAAATTAGCCGGGCATGGTGGCGCATGCCTGTAGTCCCAGCTACTTGGGAGGCTGAGGCAGGAGGATCACTTAAGCCCAGGAGTTTGAGGTTGCTGTGAGCTAGTCTGACGCCACGGCACTCACTCTAGCCCGGGCAACAGAGTGAGACTCTGTCTCAAAAAAAAAAAAAAAAAAAAAAGAAGGATGGGCCTTTTAAAAAGTGCCAACAAGAAAGAGTGTCGGTGTCCCCTGCCTCCCCTAAACCTTCTATTCCACGTCTGTTTTCCTCTGAATGCCACTCAGAATCCCCCAAAGGGTTGCCATCAGCCTTATAGGGAGGAAGAAGAAAAAAATAGAAAATCAGTGCAGAATATGTAAAAAAAAAAATAACCAAGACCAAAAAAGGAAATTGCTGAGAAGTCCCCATCCAAGAAAGCATCCTAAACACCACCACAAGCTTTTCATAATCCAGCACCTTCTACCGACATGCTGGCTTTGCCTTGACCCATATCATTGGTTCTCCTCCTCCTGCCTGAGTGGATTGGGGTTCTTGTGCAGAAGAGCTTTCGCCAGCCCCAGATGGGCACAACTTGGTTTTCTCCAGAGTGCTCAGGGAGCCTTCATTGCTGAAGCTAGGATGACACCCATTGTTCTCCAACCCATTCTGATAATGCCTAATGGAAGTGGGAGGAGGGACTGGTGTCAAGAGGAAACCCAATGTCCACTTTTCTCCCTCTCATTAAACTAGGATGCATATACTAACAACCTGAGTGTCAAAGGTTTTGACTGCCACAAGAAACTATAGATCCCGTGGTGTTCAAGTGGGTTAACTGTGTCCCCAAAAAGCATTCCAGTAACCTCCTCCTTACCTCACCCCCTCTGATTTATTACTATATCTTTTAATCTTCTTTTCTCTCTTCATAAAAAGCACTCAGTTGCCATTTATATAATTGAGACCAGCAGATAAATGTTAAAATTTACTGCAGGTCCTCACTTAGGAATGGACTCACAGATCTCCCGGGCACAAAATGCCACAAAAGCATGTAGGTTTTGATATCCTTTAGTCATGTGAGGAGGTATAATAAAAGGACCACGTCCTAAAAGAAAAATTAAACTTTCCATAGACAGAACATAGCTGCATTTTAAGTAACCACTTTAAAGACATGACTGCTGTTTTGGCAAAAGCTAGTAAGCCACACAAAATTAATTTCATGTTTCATTGACATTACTTTCAGGAATTTCATGTTGACATAACCTATAGAGTAAGGGTGAGATGCTGCAGACAATATATTTAATGCTTCCATACCAACACAAAATATTTTAAACCTGAACAGAGACCCAGCTTTATATAATAATGATGTTCTGCGTGACAAAGAATGAAACTGTAATTTTCACATCAATTGTCTAAATGCGGATTGCTTCTAGAGCAAAAGTTCAAATCAAATTGTGAGCTCCTTCCGTGGCTCTTGTGTTGAACATAAGATACGTTTTAATGTATTTCTGATTTTGTCTTCCATGTAAATAGCAATGCTTTCGTGTGATCGATATATTAAAAATAACTATTGTGTGATTCAATTGAGTGCTAAGCTATAAACACAAACTTCTGAATACATGCAACAAAATAATTGTTTTTATACAAAACAAAATGTTTTCACTTACTCATCAGTTGTGGAGGAGGGAGATTGTTGTCTTGGGTCACTAATATGCCCGTGTATCCCATAATATCTGTATGTCCCCATACTTTACATGAGTATCTGTCACTATGGATTCATGCTCCGTCTGCTGAGAAGACTATTGTTTGACCAAGGCTCTCTTTTGATCTGAGGCAAAGGCATTGTTTGTATAATGCACAGTTTCTGGTTCTACATCCTGGCTTCCAAAGCCGCTCAAAGTCACATCTTAGCAATTGGCAGAAGCCTGGCTAATATTACTGCTATTGTGAAGGCTTCTCAGCCTTTAGCCATCTAAAGATATGCATCAGCACATCCATTAAGAGTTCTTTACATCCTGCTGGCTTGTAATTTGTGCCCTTTCAAGTGTACCATAAAGCTAGGACTTCATTGAGTCTGGCAGAATTTGGAGACCACTTGGTAATACAGAAGTCTCAGGAATTGGCTCAGTGGTTGATCTCCTTGACTTATGATTTCCAAATTTCATAGTGACAACCGTTGTTGAAGCCATGGGAAAATTTTCCTCTTGCGATTTAATCTTACTGTGTGTGTTAGGCAATTATTACCCCCCATCAAATGCTACATAATAAGTCACCCCAAACTCAGTGGCTTAAAACAACAATGACTCTCACTCACATATCTGCAGATTAGCTGGGGGTCAGTTTGATCCAGGTTGGTCTCCACTAGGCGAGGCTCCCGTTTTGGGGTTGGATCTGGGTCTACTCCATATGTTTCTTATCTGCTTTGCACTGGTGGACTAGCCAGGATATCTCATTTATCTCATGGCAATGGCAGGGGCATAAGAGAGGGAAAATGGAAACACACAATGTCCCTGAAGGCCTGGCCTCGTCTCAGAACTGGCAACTGTCAATTATGCGCTTGCACATGCCTTGGTTGAGCTCAAGGACTAGGAGGGTACACTCTGCTTCCAGAGGGAAGAACTACAAAGCCATATGGCAAAAGGCTGGACACAGAGAGGTGTTAGGTATTGGGGCCAACAATTCAATCTATTATGCTGTCCAGTGTTAACTGGGGCATTTAGTCAATCTGTAGTCATAATTCAAAGAACTAATTGTGGCACATTTGAGAAGCACAATTCCATCAGCAATGAAGAAGGCCATGCCTCATCTTTCACTTGAATTTGACCTTCACCCTGCTACCATGCCTGAGTCTCACAGCCTCTGAAGGCTTACTGAGGGATTTCACAGTGGAATTCTAATCTTCTGTTAATTAATGCAAGGTCACATAGAATGCTGATGGTTACTATCAGTGATATCTCTAAGCTTAGGTTGACTATTATAGAAAAGAAAGAATTTAGTAGAAATTTGTAAATTTCTTTAAGGAAAAGATGGAAGCAGAAGTGATGCCCTGCCAGCTCAGAACTAGATGTCAAAAAAATTGGTGGTTTCTGCTCCCTCATTTTAAAAACCCACCTACCATTCAATCAGGAGACACTGCATGGAAAGACAAGGGCGGGGCAGGACTGTGGAACGAGGGAGGATAGTTAAGGAGCCCAGATAACATTAAGATCCTGGACCCCAGACCTACAACCATAGTTGAGTTGTTATAATCAGCCTGTAGCTGTTCAAACCATCCTAGCTGAGTTGCCACATATATGAGTGAGGAAACAGACCATCTTGGCTATTCCCACCCCATCAGAGATGAAGCAGAGATGAGTCATACCTGCTGTGCTGCATCTTAATTCCTGATCCATAGAATTCTGAGAAATCATGAAATTGTTGGGTAGTTTGATTTACAACAACAGATAATTGAAAAAGTGGCCCTCATGGGAATTTCTCCAAAAGATGGAATTCCTATTTAGCCTTTATCATTTTGCCATTTTGGGCCATTCTTGCTAGCGAACATGGTATTTTTATTGCAGAGAACAATTCAGTGATAATGATGAAGAGAAGAGGCTCATTTTCTGTTATTGCATGAGTTTGGAGAAGAAAGAGCTAGTTTGTTCTTTTGCAACTAAATGTTATTTAATTCTGAAGCATAAAACTTACAGATGGATTACCTAAAAAGAAGGGTGTTTGATAAATTAATGTATTAGCTGGTTTTTTGCCAAAAAAAAATTTAAACCAGATGGAAGGATTACCACCTACTGGAGGTAAGGGAGAGTCTATTTGGCTCGATCAGCTGTTGGCAGAATTCAGTACCTTGTGGTTGTAAGACCTAGGTCCCAGTTTTTGTGCTAGCTGTAGACTAAGATCTGTCCCAGCTTCTAGAAGCTATTTGAATTTCTTCGCTAGTGACCCTCTTCCTCCATCTTCAAAGCCAGCAATGGCTGATCATTTCCCTCTTACACTTCAAATTGATCCTTTCTCTATTCCTGTCTTGTTTTACAACCCACTCCAGTCTGTCCCTTCTGCTTTTAACAACAAATGTGATCAGATTAGGTCCACCCAGATAACCTCTCTATTTCAAGGTCAGCTAATTAGCAACCTTAATTCCATCTGTAACTTTAATTCTCCTTTGCCATATAATAAAATATAGTCCCATATTCCAGGGACTAAGACATTGATGTCTTTGGCGGGGGTCCACTATTCTGTCTAACACAGCAAGGCTTCTGCATTGCTCATTCCAAAAAGCCCCGATCACATCATAGTGTATGCAAATAGCACTCTCAGGAGTTGTGCAGTGGCAGCCTGTGTAGGCATCTGTGGCAGCCCCTAGAATCATATTAGAAAAGAGGTAAGGAAGGTCACACATCTAGGGCTCCGTTTCTGTGCCACTGATCCTCCCAGTCTCAAACTGGCAAATCACTACCATCTTCTCATTCCAGAGCAGGTCTTCTTTTTCTATCTCCTCTCTCTATTTACCCCAAAAGAAGATGTTCTCTTAGACATAAATAGACAATCGAAGTTCTTAAAGGAAATGTTTATAACAGGAATAAAAGTTTTAAAAATTACAGAAAGAAAAAGTTTTAGGACAGATTATTTAGCAAGGCAAAGACTTTGGGTGTCTACATAGATCCTTCAGCTCATTCTCATGCCTAGCTATTCTTCTTACAGCCTCCTGAATGAATTCTAGCTCTACTCACTAAGCTATGCCTCTCTGTCCAGCCGAATCAGCCTTTCTCCTATGTCACCAGCTAGCACCTAGCCCAGGAGACAGCTGCCATCTTGTTCCCTTTCAGTTTATAACATTACTCTTGACTAATTCCCTCACAATCTAATTATGAAACCATGAGCTTGACTTAAGGAAGATTGACAGAATACAATGTTTCTCAACTTTATATGGTGGAAAGTATTTTTCTTTTCTTTTTTTTTTTTTTTAATATGGTGGAAAGTATTTTTCAAAGATATGTAATATAAAAAGTCTGTTGTGTAAAGAGCTCAAATGGAGCTTTCCTGATTGTTAATTTAGTGTCCCCTTTGCCTGCCCTTGTAGCTCCCGAAACTCTATCACAGAATCCCAAGGCTTCTTTGGCCACAGTTTTGAAAGCATTAGTATAATAGAAAGAGCATTGGGAAAGGAGACAGACTACGTTTCCCAGTTTGATCAGCCATGTGTCTTTGAGCAACCCTCTTAAAGCTGTTTCTCTTTGCATCTGACCGAGAAGAATACCCCACCAATTTGTGGGACTGTTATACTCATCAGTCTCATCCACTACTGCATTTCTGCTCCCCATTCATACTTTAATCTTCCCATGATGTAGGATTATTTGCTCTTCCCTAATACTCAGCCTCCTTTCATGACCCTTGGCCATTGATCAAATTTCTTTCTGTATCTAGAATGTGTTTTCCTTTCTTCTTTCAGTGAAATTCCTACTCTTCTAGCATAAATAATAGCTCATCTATGCAGCATTCTGACCCAATCATAATGAAGAGATTGTACTCGTGTGTGTACGTGTGCAGGTGTGTGTGTTTCATCTATGTTTGCATGATATTTTGTATAAAAACCTTTTATACTATGAGTTTTTTCATAAACAAAGAATTGTTAAATCTGCATCCATTTTATCTGGTATCTAATATAGTTTTTAGCACCAAATAGGTTGTCAGCAATTGTTTTTCAGATGAATGAATCAAATGTATTTTGTATTAATATTTATTATTATACTAGCTATCTCTGTGTGAAGACTACATTTTATTGCTTCACATACTTTGACTTAGACTCCTAAACTTTTGTCACATTAACCTACCAATACTATCCTCACACCAAAAGCATTGTTGGCAATATAAAAGGCACAAGAAAGTTAATAAGAGGAGAATTTGTACGTTTCATAGCAAACATTTCCAAATTCCCACCAGACTTATTTCTTCTCCCAAATCTCCTCTTTCCCACACTTTCACTAGGGGTTCTGCTATGTCACATCACACACCTCCCCTCTTTCCAAACCCACTTCTCCAAATATTTCTTCCATATACAGAAAACCCTCATAAATCAGGTCCAATTTTCTCAATCCAACTACGTTTTTACATTAAAGGAAATTGAACATGAGAATTTCTTTATTTGTTTAGATCTCTTATTTTGTTTCATATTCAGTTCTATTTTCCATTACCAACTATATCTATACTTGTGCATCTTGAATGGATTCCACTGATGCTATTCCCTCCTGTTCACACTCATTGATTCAAGTTACCTATGTATTTCTCATGGTAAGAACTGCCGAATTACTTATTAAGGTAACTACAAAAGTAAAAGAATCAGGACACACTTCAAAAAGGTAGCATATTCCAGATCTGAGAACACATTTTTCTCATTTACATATGAATAATTTTTCTGGGGTATATCTTCACACATATAAACTTCAGCTTTCCTTTTAACTTGTCTGATTAAAAAAACACTAGAGTTTATGAGAAATACAAAGTGTGATATTTAATTGGAAACAGTAACTTTGGGAATAGAAACAAAGCTATTTGTTTTGTATTCCTACTGATTTTTGGCAACAAGTTACAAATTGATTATTTCCTTATTATGCTTTGAACTCAGCTAAGGTATTCAGATAGTGTGCTGCCCAATAAAATTTAAAAATAAACTTCATTAAGAACTAAAAGCTAATCCCTACGGAATAAGAACTCTCCCCACCCCCAATGTCAAAATAACTCATTCATTTATTCATTTACATTAGTACTCATTCACTTGTACGTCCATCACTAAATATCTATTGAACACTTTAATGTGCCCAGGATTGTGCTACCACTGGATATACAGTTGCCAATGAGCAGGGTTCTTGATATCAGAAAGCTTATATCCCAGTGAGAGAGACCAATACATATCAAATAAGCACAACCAAGCAACTACTACAGATCCTACTACAGAAACATAATTTGACGGGGAGGAGGGGGTCACAGAAGAGTGAACAATGAGGCCATAAAGAGGTGGGGGTGTCAAGAAAGCCTTCACAGAGGAGACAATGCTTGATCACAACCTTGAAAGATGCCTAGGTGTTCTCTAGGTGGGCCAACAGAAGGCTATTCTCAGCAGAGGGGACATCAACAAAGGAATTTAAGCTCTTCACGCAGGTGTTCCACCCACAAAGTGTGTCTCTGATGCTCCATGGCATCTCCTTTCATCAAAGATCCAATTCCTTGCAACCAAGAGTTCTATGGGCCACATTAGCTAATTTTAGAGGCACAGGAATGATGGCTACAAAATTGAGTTACTGTGAAAAGCTTGGATTTTATTAATAAACATACCATGGTTTAATTAATTCTACTGCTATTATTTACTAACCATGATGTGTTGGGGAAATAATTTAATCTACCAGAAGTTCACATTCATCATTTGGAAAATGAAGATAATGATACCTACTTAATTGTGTTACACGAGGATTAAAATAGATAATGCATAAAAAATATTGAAGACATTATCACCAGGCATGGTGGCTCATGCCTATAATTCCAGCACTTTAGGAGGCCAAGGCAGAAGAATTACTAGAGGCCAGGAATTTGAGAGCAGTCTGGGCAGCATAGTGAGACCTAGTCTCTACAAAAATATTCAAAGATTAGCTGGATGTGTAGTCCCAGCTACTCAGGAGGCTGAGGTGGGCAGATTGCCTGAGCCTAGAAGTTCAAGTTTGCAGTGAGCTATGATTGTGACTCTGTACTCCAACCTGGGTGACAGACTGAGACCCCATCTCTTAAAAAAAAAAAAACAAAGACAGTACCTAGCACATGGTATGTACTCAAAAAATTGTGAATTTTATTACTAGTACTGGCACCAATGCCAATACTATCACTGTTATTAATACTACAACTATTGATAATAACAGTAGCTACTATTTTTTGAGTTCCATGGGTCAGCAAAAGTCCTAAGTCCTTTACTTGTATTAGCTACTTTACTTGCTTTTTCTATTATTTTTCCTACAACTACTATTGCCATCAACTCATTGTTGGAAGTAGTGATAGCAAAGTATCCATAAATGCTCATTTCTCATTGCAACACACAATCTACCTACAATTAATCAATTTGGGAAAATTGGAGCAATGTTTCTTTTTTTTTTTTCTCATTTAACTGTGCTTTTACTCCTGAATCCAGTAGAGTAGGAGAAATCTGCCAAAATATTACCTTTAGATACAGGATTGTATTATTTTCCTAGGCCTGCTGTAAAAACTTACCACACATTTAGCAGCTTTATGACAAAACAAATTTGTTCTCTTATAGTTCTGGAGGTCAGAAGTCTAAAATTAGTATTACAGGGCTGGAATTAGGTTTTCAGCAGGGCTGGTTTTATCTGGAGGCCTCAGCGGGGAGTCTGTTCCTTACCTCTCTCTGCTTCTAGAGGGGGCCAGCATTCCTTGGCTTACAACTGCATCACTCCATTCTCTGCTTTGATCATTTCATTGGCTTCTTCTTCCTAACCCTTGACTACTCTGTCTCTCTCTTCCAAGGGCTCTTGTGATTACATTGGGCATTGGGTCCACTTGGATAATCCATGATAATCCCC
>CM052450.1:11095319-11124971 GCA_028533085.1 Varecia variegata | reverse complement strand
ACACACATATATATATAATATATATAAATAAAATATGGCTGGTGATCTGGACCATTCTAGTTCAGACCTGGTGGACAGAGAAGTGATCACTTTCTGAACATATCAACAAGACTCAGCATCAGGGCTAAACCTCTCCAGCAGTTATAAGATGAGGATTCTATTGATCAAGACAGTTTATCAGTGGCATGAAACTTCACTAGGAAGCAAACTCGAAAGCTCAGACAGCATTACAAACTTTATTTAAGTCAGAAAATAAGGATTTTTTTCCAGCTAGAGAAATCTCACATCATACTTAAGAAAGTGAGAAAAGCAAATAAACTTCTGACGATTAGACTCACCCGATATAATAAAGAGATTTGCTGAGCTACCATGTACATTTCTGGCTAATTGCTAATCACGCTGTGGGTGTCACAGGTCACTTTAAAGCATTGTGCCTACCTCAGCAGTGCAGCAAATACCTCCAGGATCACTGCAGTGTTAAACTCTTAAAAGACATACAAAGTGAACTGTGTTTTCTTACATCAGGGATTTATCCCCTTTTGACTATTCCCAGTGTTACATCAGCCTCATTATTTGGGGGCTTGAGCTCTTTTAGCGCATAAAACAACCGTTACTTTGGAGATCAGACAAGCGGTTTTCTTGTGAACAATGGAGAAAACAGAAGCAGATTCTGCAAAATTCTCCCAGTTTGGTCTTTCACAAAGCTTTCCTTTCTTCTTAAAAATAACAGCCCTCACCTCGTTTTATATTTGAAGGTCATTTGCTAAAACATGGGATGTGGATTTAATGATCCAATTTCTTAAAATAAACATGGAGTGTATAGCAAATAACATCTGTGTACTTATGCAGAGGAAAAAAAAATCTACAAACAGACACACAAAAGTCATGAAAATGTCACTGAAGGGATATAAACTGATTGTAAAGAAAAAATGCAAGTCCAAAATTTTCTATTACTTGACACACCTGGAATCAAAACCATCATTTCTATCGCATGGTAGTCAAAGGCAGCTTTATTTCAAACTTTACACACAACACATAAAAAGACTGGTTATGAAAAGTCCGCAAGACCGGGACTGGGCATGACACCCAGTTCTATAACGCATGGAAAAGGATGTAGGTATCTACGCAGAGCAGCTGCATCAAAATTTCCTCCCTCTCACGGTCAGCCACCCTTGTTTGTCCAAAGTCTTATAAGTCTCAATCCGAACTTTCCCAGCATCCAAAACAGTACAAATCAATGCCTTTGGAAAATTCAGTCACAATTGTCAATCTGTTTCTCCATGTGCAAGAAATTCCAAGAGAGCATTGTTGAGAATAGACTTTAGCCAGCAAGAGCTGTCCCTAGCAACAGGGAAACTGCAAACCACATCAGGCTCAAGTTTAGAATCTTGAAAGTTTATCTAAAATCCTTCCAAGGTTAGTGAGCTTTTAGAATGGAGCTGGAAGCCTTGCCTTGTGGGACTTTCTTGGTGATAAATTTTAGTTATCCCTGTTTCTTATTAGTCCAGAATGTATGAATGAGACCATCTCTTCTTAGAGGTTGCTATTTTTCTCTCCAGATTCATAACCCTCTGAGGCTGGCCTTCAAAATCTTTATTGAAATTTGTACTCACAGGCATCAGTATAGTCATTTGACAAAGATCTATGCCCATATGAAAATATAAGTTCCAGCAGAGATAAGACCTCAATTACTTTTATTCTTCCTAATATTTCAGCTTTCAGCAAAGTCCCTGGCAAAGAGTAAACTATCAGTTATGTTTGTTGAGTAAATGAAAGTGCTGGAATGAAAAGGATTTGTGTGTGTGTGTGGATATGCACACGTGCTCACAAACGTGTAGGTCAAGGTTAGAAAGGGAGATGCCAGAGGACATTTTCTGCTCAGATTCATACCACTTTTAATAAAATCAGACACATGGGCCTCTTATCCTCGTGTAAAGACATCATGAGTCTATTTTCAAGAATGTGCCCAATGATGGCCAGAGAAGAGGACTTGCTTGGAGAAGGAACACACCATTGCCAATGTCTAGGCGGACCTCTCTACCAGAGATGAGCTTCTTCTTATCTTGTTCTTTCTGCCTTGTGGATAGAAAAGAAGTAAAAGATGATTGAAATACAAATGAGTACTCACAATAAAAGAGAAGGGAAATGTTCTAGTCAAGAAGACTCCTTAACGCTAAAATCCAAATTTTATCTCTCTCTTCACAGGCAATAAAATACTCAAAAAAGGAACATGTTTCTCTCATAACAACAGCTTAACATGGGATGAGTACAAAGTGTGTGTGTGTTCAAGTGCACACAAGGGTGTATAATTTGATTCCTAATACAGATGTAAATTCATAAAGGGTCCATTTTGCACAGGTTAACAGCCACTAGCTCTCCAGTCTCTCGGTTAGGGAACAGGCAGGTAGGCTACAAATGCCCCATCTTCTTTTATACCAGAATTATAGAGACTGGAACAGAGGGGGCAGAATGGATTAGCTGATTCCTTCAGACCTCTTCCAGGTCCCTGGTAGTATAATATGATTTATCTGTTAGATGTTTTTCCTTTCACTGCAAAGACCCAAATGGGAAGGAATTTTAAGGCTAACATTTCCTTCAAACCACCTATCAGAATAGCTTCATTTTGGGGGAATGTGTGCATCTTGAAGTTTGCTGCATATCTTAAGCTATTTGTTAGTATTGAGAGCTCAGAGAATGCAAGAATGTGCATTACCATGCACTTTCTCCTCAGATTTTTTTTTTAATTTCAAAATATTAAGGGGGTACAAAAGTTTTTGTTACATGGCTACTCTCTATAAGGCTAAAGTCAGGGCTTTCGGTGTGCCTGACACCAGAACAGCATTTACTATACCCAATAAGTAAGTTTGCATCCCTCACCCCCTGCTACCCTCCCCTCTTCTTAGTTTCCAACGTCCTTTAGGTCTTCTTGTGCCCATGTGCCCCTCTACAGGAAACAGTATGGAGCTTCCTCAAAGAGCTAAACAAACGTAGACCTCTCCTCGGCTTTTAAATCCAGGCGTTGGGCTCCTCCACACTCAACTTAGCAGCATATTGTTAAAATACATACACAAGACAGTTTGGTTTGATGTCCAAGAAGTCCAAGGAGCTTTCTCAGTAAAACCTGATTTCTTAGAAATAGAAAAGGTTGCTTTTCCACTGGTAACACACAATGACCTCCAGAAGAAAGGTGTTCTGAAGAGAAAATTATTATTCGCATTATTTATGACAACAGCGAAGAGAAAGAAAACTTGAATCTTAGAGGGATTGAGCTTGGCAAGAATTTCTGATTTTAAAAACATCCTATTTTGGCAAATGTAGTCTCTCAGTGTCAATTTTTGTATTTCTGAGAAGTAAGCTTATACTCTCCTACAACATTTAATCTCTGCTTCATTTAGAAGGATAAGCTTGCGTGCTTTGTCCCTCTGTTTTGGCCAGTTTTCTCAAACCAGTAACATACTGGGGGATACCAAAATGAAATGTTAATCCTTTGAAAGTTCTTTCTCGGCTCTGTTTTGATAGATTAATAGAATGTCATATTAGGAGGATTCTGAGATCTTTTTCTTAAATCTCCTCATTCTAACACCCAGAAATGTGAAACAACTTGTCCAGGGTCATACTGAAAGGCAATACCTCTACTCCAAGTATATACCTCTACTCCAAGCCCATTGCTATTTCCATTAAAATAAACCACACACTCACGGAGTTTTCCCTGCAACTCACTTAATAGCCAATTGCTATGCAATATGCTAAATTAGACATGTAGATAACCAAAACAAATAAAACTCATAAAGTATATGATGTTCAAAAGGAAAGTTTCAGTGATCTGGAAAATTAACTTGTATGGATAATTCACTTCCCAACAGTGCTGGAAAAATTTAATTTGTAAATCTTTTTTTCTAATGTATTTAATACTTACATTAGGTATGTTTGTTTTGCTAGATTGTGCAGTCTTTACTGTTTGAAAACAATAATTTGGTGCTATGTAGGCAGAAATTGGAGTTCTACAAATAATAGTTTCGTTGGAATATTTTAGCATTCATCTGTCTATCCCATTTTTTTTTAACCTCATACCTGGACAATCACAACAGCCTGTTGAATAATTCTCCTGAGTCTAATGTCTCCTTCCTCTAATCTCTCTAATCTGAGCATGACTGAACTGGTTGATCTTCTTGAAATATCACTTTGATGTCACTCCTCTGATTAAAATAGAGAAAAACTTCTCACTATCTATAAGGTAAAATTTAACTTTTTAGCTGAGACTCCAAATCTTGTATGCCATATCACTATCAACCAGATCTTTCATTGCTCCCTGTACTCAACCCTCGTTGGGTCCAAATCTAACTACTTGTCATTCCCTGCATGTACCTTGAGATTTGCAACCTCCATGCCTCCTTCTGTGGTACCTGCTTCCATATGTCTTCCTGTGGCACATCTACTTCTCCTTTAAGGCTCTGTTTAAAAGTGACTTTCTTCTATGACTACCATACGAAATACTCTCTACCTCCTCTGAAATCTGAGTTCCTCATTTACACCACTTTCGCGTGTTTTAAAGGGCTTAATCTGTCCCAGGAACTCTGGTAAGTGCTTCCCATTGATCATGTCATTCCATTCTGTCACTTGGAGGAGAGAAGTATTATATGATTCCTATTGGACACGGGAGCAAGCTGGTTATTTGTCTGAGATTATAGAACTATTGGCAGAATTCATAGCAAACCTAATTGTCTTTATGTCCAAAATGTATATATCTCAAAGTCACTGACTTCGCTTTATATTCACTGACACCAAATAGTCCCAGACACCACTGTTTCTTACCAGGACTGTTCCCAGGGATAATCTACTCCCTGCTGCCTCTGTTACAACTCCCTAATCCGTTATCTACTTCTGTGCTAATACAGAGGCACTATTGAGCATTTGAAATGTGCCCAGTGCACACTAGATTTTGAAGAGTTAATACCTGAAAAAGCATGTAAAATATTTCTTAATTTTTTATATTGATTACATATTACAATGACAACATTTTGGCTCTATGGGTTAAATAAAACATATTAAAATTATTTCCACCCTTTCCTTTTACCTTTTTTGATGTAGCTATTATTAATAAAAAACTGAAAATTGGCCAGACACAGTGGTTCATGCCTATAATCCTAGCACTCTGGAAGGCCGAAGCAAGAGGATTTCCTGAGGCCAGGAGTTCAAGACCACCCTGAGCAAGAGCGAGACCCCATCTCTACAAAAAATAGAAAAAAACTTAGCCAGGTGTGGTGGCGAGTGCCTGTATTTCCAGCTACTCGGGAGACTGAGGCAAGAGGATTGCTTGAGCTGAGGAGTTTGGGGTTGCTGTGAGCTATGATCATGTCACTGCACTCTAACCAGGGTGACAGAGTAAGGCCCTGTCTCAAAAAGAAAAAAAATGGAAAATGACCTGTGTGGCTCCCATTATATTAAACAATGCTGAGCTACAGAGGAACTTTAAGAAATGTAAACTTGATCATGTTATTCTCATTCAATGTCTTCCCATTTCACTTGGAGTGAGTAAAAACTTATTCTTCTTTTCAGGACCTAAAAGGTCTGACTGGTCTAAACTCATCGTGGCAATTCCAGACTCCAGGAATTTCATATGATTTGCTTAGACCCCGAAATTTCATATGATTCCATCTGATGAGCCACAGGGAAGTCTGCTGGAAGCTTCTCAAAAAGATCTCCCTCTAAAAAAGAACCAAACAGGAAGAGACAATCTCTTCTTGGATGAAACATCGCTGTGTCCACATGTGCTATCTAGCTGGAACTATGGATTCATCTTGTGACCTTGAGAGGACGTAGCCAAAGGATAAAGATGACAGGCTGAATATGGAAAGCAGAATATTGCAAGGACCTAGATTCTTCATAATGTCATCGAACACCTGAATAACTCAATTCTAGCTCTGTTTTCTTAAGTATAGTAACACATATTCCTTAGTGTTTAAATCTATTTGAGTTGAATGTACTGTTACTTGCAGACAAATTCATCTTAATTCCCATAATCCACCTACTTTCCACGTCTCTTATGCGTTTTGTTTCCCATGTTTTGGCCTTGGCACTCTAACCTCTGTTCTTGACTTTCCGTAGCTGGCTCCTTTGTATTGTTCCAGGATATGCCGTTCCTGACTAATCTCTCTACAGTAACCACTATTCCCTTGTCATTCTTTATCCCATTCTTTTGTTTGTATTGCC
Source organism: Varecia variegata (assembly GCA_028533085.1). Classification (NCBI taxonomy): domain Eukaryota; kingdom Metazoa; phylum Chordata; class Mammalia; order Primates; family Lemuridae; genus Varecia; species Varecia variegata. The sequence goes on along the minus strand of CM052450.1, from coordinate 11,118,761 downwards.
TTCAGAGACTTCATCACTATCTGACGTTGATTTTGTGATTACTTTTTAGTTTATTTTCCCACAATAGAATGTACACCCCTTAATATGACAGGCACAGAGGACAGAATCAATAAACATTTGCTGAACAATAAATAATCAGACTGGGATTTAAATAAGAGACAGAAATTATATGACTTATGCAGACGATCACCTTTCCTTCAGGGAAAAATACAATCAAGTAATCTCTATTTGGATTTATTCATATGTGAATTTGTATTGGAATCATATGAAGTATACTGAGCCTTTAATTTTAGACTTTCTTAGATAATCGAGGGCCCATTTTTATGCATTTCATCAAGAGTCAAGTTGCCTGCCTATTGAAGCTACCTCTATACCAAACCACTACAACCAATTGACAGGTTAGAAGATTGAAAATTCAGTTAAACTGTGTGTTTCTTCATTCAAAAAGTATTTTGACAACCTATTTGGATTCTTTTCCCTGTGCCTGATGGAAAATCTAATAGTTGCATCAGATATATGATTTAATTTTTTTGTCACACTATTGATATATTTTATGTTTGAAAGAAAGGCAGCATAACACAACAGTGCTGTAGTAAAAGTACAATGAAGGCATGTACAGGATGCTAACATAGTCCAGAAGAGGGATAAATCAATTGACTAAGAGGGTTTGGGAAGAATACACAAGGAGGTGATTCTGGAATCTTATCTTAAAATATCAGTAAGTGATTATCAGTTGGACAAGATGGAAGGAGGTCAGCTGGATCACCATTTAAGTGATTTTCAGCCAATACTTAATGATCTGCACACTTTCATGCACGGAGTTAATTTATAACCCTCAAATCTCAATGGCTTAGTATCCTCTATGCTGATTTATTTTCTATCTACTTAACAAACTTGGGAATGGACTTTCTGCTTTTCTGGTAGAAGTGTTTGTAAAGACAAAAACAACTCAAGGGAAGGCTTTCAGCAAGAGAAAGAGGAGAACCTGAGTTTTCTGGGACTTGAATATACAGCCTTGGATCACCAGGAGTTGACCTATTTCATTTGACTGTCAGTGGCAATTAAGAACAGCTCTTGTCTGGATACCTTCACAAAGTTTAGACCTGGGAATGGTGCCAGAGTAGACCCCCTCTTCTCTTTTCTTGAAAGTATTCCACAAAACCAAAATTCCTTTCATGTTTAGTCATAAAAGAAGGACTATCAAACAAGTCAGAAGCACAGATGTGACCATGATAAATGGGAATCAGGGCCAACACCTCCCAGGACAGCATTGAAATTTTGAGTTAAAAACTTCTCCCTACTCCTAGAAAATTGTTAGCTTTGTCTTGATGGCTTCTCTGGGAGCTTCAGCTGTAATTTAGTGAAGCCATAAACTTTCAGCCAACATGGCTAAGACAATCCATGATGATAACTTTAAACTTTAATATCTGGAGGTTGGGTGTGTTGACAATAAAAAAATCAAGATGATTAACTACATTTTAAATTTTAATCCAGATGTTTGATTTTGTGTGTCAGGCTTTTATCTCAATTCTGGTTAGTTAATTCTACAGTTGAAGAGGCTTCATCTAGACAGTTTGGCTTCAGGCTGAGTCTATATCGTGCTGCGATGGTGGGTGTGATCTATCTAACCATGTAACCGATTTTCTGCTCACTCATACTTTGTGTTATAAAGATCATAGCTGTACAAATCACTAACCTTCCCCCAAAAGAAAGAAAATCTTACCCCCCAAAATTGCAAATGATAATTAATATTTATGAATTTTGAGAGAAGCAAAAAGTCTGATATTTAAAAGGAGCTAAAAATATGACAAAAATTACATGATAACAGAAACAAGGATAATTGTGAAGAAATCAGAAAGATTTCCCATACATATCAACTTGTATTTATTACTTTTCACTGTTATATTTTAGTAATAAACAACCTCAAAATCTAAGTAACTTGCAATGACAAAGATATATTTCTTGCTCGTGTGACCTGTCATCCGTGGACTAGTTTCTGTTCCAGGTGTCTTCATCATTCTGGGATCCAGGCTAAAGGAGTGATTCCTATTTGGTACATGACATTCTCACGTCAACGGGAAAAGAATGATGGTGGAACTTCCATGCTTGTTCTAAAGCCTCAGCTGGGAAATGTTATATATCACTTCTGTTCACATTGGGGCCAAATCAAGTCACATGGCCAAACTTGATGTCACTGGAGCAGAACGTATAATCTTACCATAGAGAGAACACCAGGGAGGAAACTACATGGATGGACCTCATGGAGAGAGAGAGCATTTACATAGAACCAATTATACACTCTACTACACAGCTCCTTCGGTTAAAGTGGAGAATAGTACACTCTCATATCCCTTCCTTTGTTTGCAAATGTCTTTACTTCCAGAAAGCAGGAAAAATAAAAGAACTATTTCTTATCACTTGATGATGACTTTGTTAGTACTTGTGTAGGAAAACAACTTGATTAAATTCAGGTTCTTTTTTAAGTTAAATTTATTATAACAGTGTCTGAAATACAAGCTAATTGGTTTGACTGAACTCTTCGCTTTTTCGCCATTGAGCAAGTTGGCACTGGGCTCGAATACCTAAGTCATGTTGATTCTGAGAGCGTTATGCTACAAAAAAGAATGCTAAGCATTGTATTTAGTTATGCTGACTTTTAGGGTTCTTAACCTGGGGAATTTAAAAAATATAATTGGTTTTCTTTGTGATCTTTTATATTTTACTTTTATTCATTTAAAAATATTTGTCTGAGAAGGAAGCCATTAACTGCACCAGATTTGCAATGCATTCCATTGTACAAAAATAATTAAGAACCTCCAGTTGCTCTAAGGCTTTATAATTTTTCTTTCCTGTTTGGATGTGCTCTCTTTAATCAAATTATAAGCTGAGGTAAGAACTATATATTTCTACTTCTTCTATACCATTCTTTTTCTAGATCAGTTATCATACCTTTAGCAGTGAATAGCAAAAACGAAAAATCCATCTCATCAGTGTTTAACCAGAGAGGACATTCTTTATCTCACCTAGCATTTGATACTAAGGAAGGGTGACTCCAGGACTGCATCATTCAGGGGCTCAAAGACAATGTCAAGGCTGCAGGTTCTTCCCACCTTTCTGTTCCTTCATCCTCAGTACGTCAGCTTTTTGCCTTTGTAGTTCCAAAAATCACAACTACAAGCAGGCGCTATAAGGTGTAGAGACAGTTTCTTCTTTTCATCATTTTTTTTTTTAATTTTCACTCAGGAATAAAGGAAACCTTTCCCAGGTACCCCTCAATAGACTGCCCCTAGTGTCTCCTTGGCCAGAATTACATCTCTGACCTATGCTACAGCCAATAATCACTGGCATATGCAATTTGGATTTACTCCTGGATCCAGAGACCGTCTCTGCTTTCTGAGTCTCACAGGAGAAAGGTGAATTCCCAAGTAAGAACATGGCTCGGAGGGCCCTGTCAGCAAGAAAAAAACATGTGGATAAGGCAATTGGCTGGGCCACCAACAGTGCCTGCTGTAGTACCAAAGGCAATGTTTTCAATCATCCAAATACAGAGTAGAATCAAAGCAATCATATATATCACTCAAACAGTAACAATTCTAAACTATCCACATCATTAAAGCAAAATCAGAGTTTGGGTAGCAGCGACCATAATGACCTGATAAATCACTTCGTTTTGCTCTCACAAACCTGGCACCACACAAATATTTGTCCCAGCAAGAACAGCGAGTGTTCCTTCTTTCTTTCTTTATATTCCACTTAAGCCCCAAAAGGATTTGAGCGGGCTCATTTAACTTTGAATAACGGTAGGCATACAAATCTCCTTAATAATGGAACCAAATAAAATGAGGCAATATTTTTTTAAATATTCTTTCTGTTTCTCTTCTATAACCTTCCCAAAATAACAGACTCAGACATGTATGAAACAAGCCAGAGACAATAAAAAAGACTACTTCAGACTTATAAATTGTCACATCAGCATTTGTCTTCTTGTGTATAAAATGAAGGAAAAAATAAAGCAGAATCCTACTAACACTTTCTTCTAGTTGCATAAAATATTTTAAGGCTTGTATGTGAATGTTAATGAGTGAAGACCAGTGTACAGTACAAACTTGAATACTGGATTGATTGGGACCAGACTGAATCTGGATTTATTCAATTCCGTGCAATATGTCCAGGTCATATGCAACGTGCAAGGCACCTTGCTAGGTGCTAGAGATACAAACATGACCAAGCTAAGGCATACGGGGAAGATAAATGTATCCTCATATGTAATGTGCCAGACTGTAGTAAGAACTATTATTGAGGAAATTTTAAAAGGGCTTCTGGAGTGCTTAGGGAGGGCTGATTGCTTTCGACCCTACCGAGGTAGAGTGGTGCTGTGCAAATTTCTCCAAGGAAATAATATTTGAACCTGTCTTTGGAGGGAAAGCAAACTATTACCTGGCAGAGAAAAAGAAAGGTGTTTCAGGTAGAGCTAAAGCATAAGCAATGGCAAGTGTGGCTCCGTTAGAGCTGTGACTCCGTGGGTCGGTCCGGGGATGAGTCGCATTCAGAGGAGCATGACAGGAGCAGGCATTGCCTTTTTGACTGGCAGCAAGTCAAGAACATTGAAGGAGAGCTAAGTGCACCATTCCCAGCAACTGTTGTTAAAATCCCCTGGGCTGTCCAGTTTTCTACCTCCCAACAACCTGAGGAAACTCTTATTCTCCTATCTGAGAAGAATTCTGTCCCCCTCATCCACTTCACCCTGTTCTCCCCATTCCATTTTCTCCACTCATTCTCTCTCCAAGCCCTATGGGTGTTGACCCTCTTCAGCTCTGGTTCCTTTTCTCCTGGGACATGATCCAGGTGACTCAGACCTTTATCTTCATCTTTCTTTTTTTCCACTCTGATGCACTTGCTTCTTGCCCTATATCTCAATTGTACATTCCCCAGATCCAGAAAGAGAGTGCTCCGCCAGAATTGGAGGAAGGAAGAAATATTGAGTCTCCTCTCTGCAGTAAGGCTGGGGTCTCACAGATTAAACCTTTTGGCCCATAAGGAAGCATGAAAGTGCCAACTTCAGGCACCCCAAAACAACGGGGGAAGAGGGAAAGCTGAGGGTGAGATTTAGCAGTTGGTTTATGGCCAGCTAGTGAAAAGCCTTGAGTCTTTTTACAGCTGGTACCACATTTCCATGAAAGTGAATGGTCTCTCAGATCTTTATTTTAGAGAAGGAATGGCATGGCTATTGGGAGTTCAGGAAAGCAATAATTTCTGACCCCCTGGCAGTCCTTCTGGGCCTCTTCATAGGACAAAAACTACCCACAAAAGATGGGATTCTGCACTAATGAAGTCCTCACCAGCATCTACCATGCTGACACTTAAGATAGCAGAGGACCAGTAAATGAGGTTTCACTGAGACAACACTCCCTCTATCTCCTGGCCTCTCAGGCTTCTGTCAATGAGAAGAAGTACATACCTCTTCCCCATACGATCCTCACTTTCACATGTGTAAGTAGATGACTGGTGAGCTCTTGGTTCTATCAGTTTCTGGCTGTATCATCCTAGTCATATTATTTAATTCCTCTATAAGCAAAACACTCAGAGTAGTTCTTGGCAGAAAAATATTCACCATCAAATACTAGTATCCTAACTCTACCATCTTTCCAGTACTAACTTATATGGGTATGCATTGCCTGGGGTCACAGCTCAAAGGCACTAAAAAGAGGCAGAATTCAGGGACCCCAATTATTTGCTCCCCCCACTATGTTCTGACCCCCATTAAGCACCTGTTTTCAGTGTCCTTTAGGAGAAAACAGGCTTCCTCAGACAGTGCAGAAATAATCGCACCAAAAGCAGTACTGCTCTCCTGTCAACAATTTTTGGTGGCTTTGCATGGATACTCTTAAACTCTTAAAAAATGTCTCAAGAACAATAATAATAATTGCAATGTACTACACTTTCCCAGGGCCTTCCTACCCTCTGTCTGAAGCCAACTACTTGAACTTCCCATCAGCCACCCTCTATTCCTTCCCTGTTCTTTGAACACCCCTTCTCCTGCTTCCTCAGTTCCATTCTGCGAGGAACTAGTTCCATGTAAATATATTAGCAGAAAAAAACGACTTAGTGCTACCCAACCACATAGCACGATTTCATCTTCAATAAAATCTTCTGAAAACATGAGACCTGTCTTAATTAAAAGGACTACCCAGCCTCCTGGTAGAAATTCAGACAGGCAACCCAGCAGGCAAGGTGATAGAGCATAAAGATTCTTGGAACAGGGAAGCTTTGCAATCCTATTTATTAAAAACAAACAATCAAACCCACTTCTCTTCTTATCCAGAGCATCAGCCCTGACTTGATGATTTTAGAACCATAAGATGTTAGAATTGAAGAACTTAAAAATCTTGTCCAATTTTCTGAATGAGGAAACCAAGATCCCAGGCAAAGTAATTGGAATTTCAGCAGAAATCTTTCCACCTAGAAGGCCCCCTTTTTTGACCTTTAGTAGGATTTTTTCACCTTTGGTCTCTAATGTGAACTCCCAATGCTGAGATATCCAAAGCAATTTCACACACAGTTTGGATGTGCAATAAATGTCCTTTGATGATGCCTGAAATATAAAATGATAAAAATCGTTCTACACATGTTTTCCCCCTAGGAAAGCAATGGGCTCAATCATTCGCAGACTGATCACTAAGAATTTGCAAGTAGTACCCTCACATTGTCCTAAAGGCAAAAATAATTGGGATTGGGCTGTTTGTGCCACGCAAACATGAGATCAGTCTATTGTTTAACCACCAGGCATTCTGATGGCTGGAAAAGTGAGTCATTAATTCCAACACAAGAGTTGGAGTGTTGGTGCACATTGCCATGAGTGCGCAGCTATAACTGAACAAGGATTTGAAACCAAGAGATGTGCAGCGTTTTCCACAATAAATTAAATGGTGTGAAATGAGTCTTTGAGAGCTCACCTGCACTATACACACAACATGTAAGACATCGTAGGAAGCCTCCCCCATCACTCTGTTGGGAAGTAAAAATCCTTGTGGTAGCTGACAGAGTATTGAGTTGTAGGGTCTCAGTTTTGCATATAATGGGATTACATGGAGGAGAAACCTGGCTCCTGCTCGTTGAGTTATTACACCAGTCTCAAAAGGAGCCTCCTGGTCTGCTTTGCTGTTAATTATGAATACCCTGTAGCAGCTTAATCTAATTATGACTCTCTCCAGTGATTGCATGATCGCATTCCCAGGCTCATTTTTTTTTAAGTTCTCTTTGCCCTGGGCTTCTCTGCCTCAACTCTTCTTCAGAAGTTACACTCAGAAAGCTTAGGAACAATTGGAATCTAACTGCATTTTACCATAACACTTACATTCATGCTTCTGTTCACACTGTAAAAGGTAATCTTTGAATGGTTTAAGCATCTGGATTCCATTACAGCAAAGTATAGCACTCAAAATGGAAGAGACTTTTTACATTTGTGTGGAATTCAGGCAGCTGCCTGAGCCACCCTTGGGCCTAGTTGTTTCAAAGAGATTTGCAACAGGCTTAAGTCAGAAATGATAAAATTGTCAAAAAAACTTTGGAATTCCTTTTGGAAGACAGCTAAAAAAATAAAACCAAACCAAACCTCCAAAAGGAAAAAGGAAGAGATTTCTGCCTGCAAATTTTTAATAATACAGTTTATTGGGTCAAATACTGAAACTCTAAATAGTGTCTGCTGTGCATATCCAAGAAATGTTTCCACTTTTTTCTTTTCAAATATAACATTGATTTTATAGCCCTGCAGATTACAAATCACATGGTTTGGGGTTTTCTTCTTCTTCTTTTTTTTTTTTTTTTTTTTTGGTAGGGATATTGAATTTTTCTTCCATTTGTCCTATTTTATTTAAATAATCCAAACCGTTGTGGTTTGGTCATTAAAATCCAGTTGGCAGAGAAAGGCTTAGTCTTTATGTTCTCCAGCTGTGTTCTTACCAGCTACACGCAAGCATCATTAACCGTATGACTGTGTGTACATCGGCCGTGAGTGAGACTTTCTCATGACCCATACCAGCAGCACACAGAGATGCTGGGTGCCTAAGGTCTATGATCTCCCTGAACAGAAAGGAGTCAAAAATTTCCAAAAGTGATATCAACCCTACGGTGAAGTAGCTGCCCAAGGAAAGTGATGTCAGCCTAATTGCTGGTGATACAGCACAAGGAAGAGGAAAAGCACAGGGAATATAGCAGGCCAATTAAAACGTCATTCCTCTGGTAGGGCAAGAGAAGAGCAAATGAAAGAAAATGCTCCGGTCACAACAGTGGGAAAGACAAGAGAGTTTTGGTTTTAGTTTATGTAGTAGATGTTCTCTCAAAAAAGTATATTTGACACAACATTTTTTTACAGATACAGAAAAATCCATCCTAAAATTCACATGGAATGTAAAAGACACCAAATGACCAAAACAATCTTGAAAAAGAAAAACCAAACTGGAAGTCTCACACTTCCTGATTTCTAAACTTACTACAAAGCTATGAGAATCAAAATAGTGTGGTACGGCATAAAGGCAGACATACAACTGATGCAATAGAGAGCCCAGAAATAAATCCTCACATGTATTTTGAAATATTTTTTGAGAAGGGTGCTAAGATTAGTTAATGAGGGGAAAGACAGTCTCTTCAACAAATAGTGTTTGGAGAACTGGATATCCACTTGCAAAAGAATGAGGTTGTACCCTTACTTTACACCACATACAAAAATTAACTCAAGATGGATTAAAGATATAAATGTAAAAGAAAAATCTACAAAACTCTTAGAAGAAAACATAGGGGAAAGTTTTACAATGTTAAATTTGTCAATGATTTCCTGAATATGACATCGAAAGCACAGGAAACAAGAAAAAGGTAATTGAACAACTTTTTTGTGCATCAAAGGTAACTATCAACAGAGTGAAAAAGCAACCCATGGAATGGCAGAAAATATTTGCAAATCATGTTTGATCAAAGGGACTAGTATCTATAAAATATAAAGAACTCTTACAACTCACCAACAAAAATCCAAACAAGCTTATTTAAAAATGGGCAAAGGACTTGAATAGTCATTTCTCAAAAAAACCATAAGCAAATGGTTGATAAGCACAGGAAAAGGTGCTCAACATTGCTAATCATTATAGAAATATAAAAATCAAAACCAAAATGAGATACTACTTCACAATCATTAGAATGGCCATTAGCAAACACACACACATGCACACACACAGATAATAACAAATGTTGGCAAGGATGTGGAGAAATTGTAACCTTTGTGCACTGCTGGTGCAAATGTCAAATGGTACAGCTGCTATGGAAAACAGTATGGTGGTTTCTCAAAAAAAATTAAACATAAAATTACCATATGACCCAGCAATTCCACTTCTGGGTATATACCTAAGAGAATTGAAAGCAGAGTCTCAGAGTAATATTTGTATTCTCATGTTCATAACAGCATTATTCATAATAGCTAGTAAGTGAAAGAAACCCAAAGTGTCCATGGACAGAAGAATGAATAAACAAAATGTGGTATATAAATACAATGGGACATTATTCAGCCTTTTTAAAAAAAGGAAGTTGTAACACATGATACATACAACGTGGATGAATCTTGAAGTCATTGTGCTAAGTGAAATAAGCCAATTACAAATGGACAAATACTGTATGATTTCACTTATATGAAGTACCTAGAGTAGTCAAATTCATGGAGCTAGAAAATAGAATAGTAGTTGCTAGGGGCTTGAGAGAGTGGGAAATGGGAAGTTACTGTTTAATTGGCATAAAATTTCAGTTTGGGAAGATGAAGATAAAAATCTGGAGATGGATGGTGGTGTTGGTTGTACAACATGTGAATGACTTAACGCCACTCAACTATAAACTCAAAATGGTTAAAATGGTAAATTTTATGTTATGTTATATATATTTTACAATAAAAAAGTATATTTGAGCATTTTTAAATGCCCCAGATATCCCCAATTTAATAAAAGGGACAGAGTTGCCTGTAGAAATAAAAGCTAGAGACTGCCTCTTCTTTAATTAGTATATAGCTGATCTATATGATGGATACTTCCCTAAAATATTGTCAATCAAGTTCTTATAAATCATATTTTTAAAGTAGTAATTTTTCTTTTTATTTTAGGAAACTGCAAAGTAAAAATGTTAATCTCCCAAATTCTTTACCTCTTGGTCTGCATTACAGATTTATACAGATTGTATTTTTGCACATGTGGTTCCAAATTCAAAGACACCCAGCTTCCGAAAAGGTGTGGATCTCAGACTGGTAAACATTTTCTGTAAAAGACCAGAAAGTAAATATTTCAGCTTTGCTAACCACATGGTCCCTGTCTCAACTACTCAACTCTACCACTATAGGGAGAAAGCAGAAATAGACAATACATAAACTAACAGAAATGATTGTGTTCCAACAAAACTTTATTTTCAAAAACAGGTGGTGAGCAGAATTTGGTCATAGGTTGCTGACCCTTAGTATACACCAAATAAGGTTCTGAATCACTCTAGAAGGGTCCAAAAAACTGCTCAAGAAAAGTGATAGCTAAATGGAGTGAGGAAGGACAAGCAAATAAGGAAATGTCATTCGGGCAAAAGTAGTGGAGGTGGGTGGGGCTGACAGTGGGAGAGAGAGGGTTCTTCCCCAGAGGAAGCTGCACACTCAGGGATCCAGAGGATAAATGGTGCCCAGTGTGATTAATGAAGTCTACTGCTGCTCCTGGAGCTCACTGAGGGCATAATGAGAGGTGAAGCCTTGGAGCCTGAATGTTTAAGAGTACGCCCAAGGGCCTTTGGGTTAAGGAAGACCCAGAAGGCCATAAAGGTTGAGGGAGACGGGGGATGGTAAAGCTAGGCAATATGTTTTGAATTAAAACTTTAATAGAAATCTTGGATTTTGAATTCATGCAATAAATAGTTTTGACAAATCAATGCCCAGTAATCACCTTACCAAGGAGGAAACCTGTCCACCATTAAATACTGATCTGTTAAAAGGGAAACACAAATTCTTAATTCAAACCATTTCCATTTTTGCTTGGAGGCCAACTAGCAACAGAGAATACATTTCATTTTAATATCCCAGTATATATAGTATGTATGTCTATCCTATAATTTAAGCCTGACCATAATATTTGCCAATACATCATAAGCACTTCTGCAACACATGTCCTGAGAGGCATTTTGGTGACTTCTTTTAACCTCTATCTAATTCACTATTTTGCAAACTTTTGACCAACTGTCGGCAATGCCATTGCTCCGACTTGGTTGCTGAGCTGCCCTAGGCAAAGGGTAGGATGGTAAGGAATAACCCCAAAATAATCTTCCAACCTTGAGCTGGGGGAGGGAGGGAGGGTGGAGGAGAGACTGGAACAGCAGTGCTTCAGCCACCTCAGACCCATTGTAGCTGTCCCAGTGTGGGGGAAGCAAACGGTCTCTTCACTGGCTCAAGGCATTCAGTCCCCTTGGCGAGGCTTCAAGCAGTTTTGCAGTGATTAACTCTAAAGGGAACATAGGTAAATATTAAAACCATTGATCTCACGGAGAAAGAGAGTAGAAGGATGGTTACCAGAGGTGGAGAAGGGTAGTGGGGAGGGAGGGAAAAAGTGGGGTGGCTAAAGGGTGCAAAAATATAGTTAGATAGAATGAGCAATATTTGATAGCATAACAAAGTGACTATAATCAACAATACCTTAGTGTATCCTTTCAAATAACTAAAACAGTTAAATTGGAATGTTTCTAATGCAAAGAAATGGTAAATGCTTGAGATGATGGATACCCAATTACCCTTATTTGATTAATACACAAATCAAATGCCTGTATCAAAACATCACATGCACCCTATATATATATGTATATACATCCTATAAATATATACAATTATTATGTACCTGTAATAATCAAAAATAAACAATTGTAAAAATAATAATAAATAAAGGGAGCAAAGGGTTTTACTGCTTTGAAACTACAAGCTTAAGGACATTCCTGATAGGCTTAGGAAGATCTCTGCTGGGTCTCAGGAAATGTGTCATCAAAGCTACTCTCAGGAGTTCCAGGGCAGGACTGCATTTTTGGTCCTCAATTCGTTTGCCCTCAATGCTGTGATTTCTACGGCTTAAAAAGAAAACAAAAAAAGGTAATGGTGGGTGGGATGAGAAGTCCCTGTAAATTCCTATTCATTGTTTGTTTAGACGGATAATGATTTGAGACTAAGTTAATTGAGGTGCATGCCATATAAGTTAGAAAATATTTCATGCATATCATTTATTTCAGAATGTTGCTGTAATCACTCACTGAAAAGACCTGTTGTTAATTTTGAAAAGAGCTTGGAAGAGAGGAAAAAATGCCCAGGCCCACAAGGTTCAGGGAGCAGTCACAATGTGGTGAGGAAGAGGCAGAGAAGAGGCCCACCGGGCAGGAGCTGGCTGGTGGCCATCCCAAAGGCCACGGCCAGTAAGGGGATATGTGGGAGTGTGCCAAGAACTGCACCAAAGTAATGCCCAAAACTAGGATTTGATCATGGACTGTCTGAGCCTTCACTCCATAAGCATTGGACTGGAACCTTCCTTGAAAAGGTTAAAGAAGTCAAAAAAGCAATATAAATATGTTGCATTTGCTATATATCGGGGGTTGCGAACTTTTCATATAAAAGTCCATAAAGTAAATATTTTATGCTTTGCAGGCATATAGAGTGTCTGTTACAACTACTGAGACTTGCTGTTGTAGTGAGAAAACAATGGGAATGACTGCTCTAATAAAACTTTATTGACAAAAGCACATACTGGGCTAGATTTGGCCTGGGAGCCATAGTTTGCCAACCCCTGCTCTATGTAATGAGAAACAAAAGTCAAATAAAAGAGAAAAAAAGAGTAGTAAGCTGTAAAAGATTAAGACATGAGGGCCCATCGTCAGACACATCAGCCCATTTTCTTCACAATAATTATTGGCTGCCATGCAGACTCATGTACAATCTCAATAGCCTATCCAAGAGGAAACTAGGATACAGGACAAAACAGGAAATAGTTTCTCCCTCTTGCTGACACATGCTTTCCCTGGGCCAGGAAAACAGGCAGAGTGGGCCACAGGTGACTGAGTGATAAGGACCCTGCTGAGCACTCACACTGGAGTGGCTGGGAGGGGTAGATGTAGAACACGAAATAAGAGAGCAGCTTTATGAAGGCACTTGAGGAGGACTAAGAGGATTCCTATCTGAAATTAGCATTAGATATCATTCATTCATTCATTCCCTCATTCAAATACTCAAGAAGCCCCACTTTAATCTTGACCCTGTGCTGATGGTAAAGATGCAAAAACAGACTACATCATGGATTCCAACCAGGCAGAGGTCACAGTCCACTGGGGAAAGTGACAACACAGGACCCTTGGAGCTGTGATATAGGAAAGCACATGGTCTGTATGGACCCATATGGACCCTCTCCTGGGTAGCTCCTATCCCTCTCCCCTGGGACAAGGAAAGCAGATCTAGCCTCCACCATTGTAGCTAGCAGTGGGTTTTTAGATTACCCTTCCTTTCTGGCAAGCACACTGCATTGGCACCCGAGGAGGCTATTGTCCAGTGGGTGTTGATGCACAAAAGAAGCCCAGGAAAAAGAGGAGGGAAGACTGAATAAATGCAGCCTGCTTCACAATTTTGTATAAAGTCGGCCTCTTTGGATGAAAAATCTGACTCTACATGGCATGCATTCCCTTCAGAAGGCGGGCATGGCTCTACAGGGCCAGGAAAAGAATGGAAAAATCTCAATCTGTGGCCACTCCTCATGGCAGCGACGCTCAGAGTTATGGTGAAGGAAAGCTCTTCCTCATTTCAAACTGTATTCCAAGTTGTCATATATGAAAAGAAGAAAACATATACTTAAAACTCCCCACCATCTCATTCTGTTAATACATAATGCTTAAATAAATCAGTCAAGCACAAAACTATATAGGCAATTAAATTTCATTTTTAAAACATGATTTTATAACAGGTGTTTACACCTAGCTACAAATTAAAAGAAATAGAAAATATACACATGCAAAAAAATAGACTTTTTAAAAAAAAGTGGCCAAGTCTAAACAAAGATGGCACAACAATGTGCACCTAATTCAGTACAGTATTTTTGCTGTCCATATCAGATTGTGGCTTTATCTATCTGATAGTATTATGAAAATATTGGTGAAAATAATAACATACATAGATTTCTTAAATTTTGTATCTAGAATGACTATCTGGACTATTGAAGAAATTTTTAAAAACTCAATACTTAGTTTTATGTAGACTGAGTCTCAATTTCATGTTATTGATTTCTAGTCTAGGAAACTTTTGAATTACAGATCACTCCCACTGAAGTATGCTCACTTGTCCTTGAAGAATATATAATTCCTCATTTTATATTCTACCCAAAACTCAAGCCAGTCCCTTGGATCCTAAGATATGAAAAGAATAAAATTCACCAGATAGTTTGAGTTGGGATTTTAAAGTTCTGAAAGTGGAACATAAGAAATTGTACTGGAATTGTGATAAATGAGAAATGTAGCTGCATACATGTAACATTTCTTTTTTTTTTTTTTTTTTTTTTTGAGACAGAGTCTCGCTTTGTTGCCCGGGCTAGAGTGAGTGCCATGGCGTCAGCCTAGCTCACAGCAACCTCAAACTCCTGGGCTTAAGCGATCCTACTGCCTCAGCCTCCTGGGTAGCTGGGACTACAGGCATGCGCCACCATGCCCGGCTAATTTTTTCTATATATATTTTAGTTGGCCAGATAATTTCTTTTTATTTTTAGTAGAGACGGGGTCTCGCTCTTGCTCAGGCTGGTCTCGAACTCCTGACCTTGAGCGATCCACCCGCCTCGGCCTCCCAGAGTGCTAGGATTACAGGCGTGAGCCACCGCGCCAGGCCTACATGTAACATTTCAACCACTTGGGCTGGTCATTGTGTTCGCCAGTTCAGATGTGTCACTGCATTACTGTAGGTCAATATACTTCAGGTGGTGTTCTCAACTCAGAAAAATGCACAAGAGACATCTCTGATGAGGTTCTTGGCAAGTCACTTGATTACATTCCCTGATATTCAACAGATGCCTGTAGCCAACCCAGCAGACATACTCAGTCAGTGATTCGCCATAACATTACATTGAAACTAACCTAAGAACCCAGGGATAATATTTAATAGAAACACAAAGAAATATAAATGGCATCACTCTAGAGTTTATTACTTCTCAAACTGTCTCAAATTTTGTATTAAATAGTAGCATAGATTCCACTGACCAAATCATTTCTCTCTTACCCTTTGGCACCGTAGCCAGTGGAATATTCCACGCGAGCCTGATTTATTGTAGAATAGACACAGCAGCAGACAGACCTTGTGGCTTTGGATGTTCATAAAAAGAGAATTGATTTATGATGTCATTTCTGTTTACATATAATTCCTTTTCTGTTAGGACTGCAGCATTTTCTTCAAGCAGAAAAGCTTCCCAGGATGGTGTCTCACCACTCGCCACCTCTTTCCCGCCTACTTCTTTCCTCCTCTCACAGCCCACACGTCTTACATGAACAAGTTTCTCTTGAAAACTGACAAACTCTGTAAAGAAGTGAGACCAGAGTGACAAATGGGGGGAGTGAAAAATTCGTCTTTACCAGGGATTCCAAAACTTTTTCATCATTAATTTACAGAAATGGCAGAGGAAGTGGAAGAGATAGGGCAGAGCAGACCAGAGGAATCTTCCTTTGACATCCATTATTCCAATGGCAAAGGCGTAATGGATAGAGGGAATGTTGGGAGATGAAGCTCTTGCCAGTTTTTAAAATTTTACATTTGTACTATAATTAACAAGGGACAGTCACCTGCTGTTTCAATTATACAAAATACTCTTCTCCGTCATGTCCCTCAAGCTATGTTTTAATAACACTTCTGCTGGCAATCAAGAAGCATCTGGGAGGCATCCCAGCAGTGGCTTTTAAGAGAAGATATTTGATTCCTCTGTTTATATACTCTAGTTTATTTCAGAATCTTCTCAGATCAAAAGTGATGTCAACTGATTAAATAAAAGTGTACAGAAATCCTAATCCACAAATTAGGTCAGATGTCTGACTGTGATCTTTGGTTCAAAAAGTATTTGAAACACATTTTCTGAATTTCTTAAACTGCATAAAGTATAGTATAATACCACATGTAGTAAGGAGTTTAATAAATACGAATCAGTCAAAATCTACAATATTCATTTGTATTTTCTGATCTGTTTTAGTACCGTAAAACATATATGGAAGTGACATATATGGAAGTCACATTTCTAAATGACCTGGCATTGATGAAATAAGGAGGAATCCATCAGATAGAAATACATAGCTCACAAGTAGAACTACCATTTGATCCAGCAATCCCATTACTGGGCATCTACCCAAAGGAAAAAAAGACATTCTATAAAAAAGACATCTGCACCAAAATATAGCAGCACAATTCACAATTGCAAAGATGTGGAAACAACCCAAGTGTCATCAATACATGAGTGGATTAATAAAATGTGGTATATGCATACCATGGAGTTCTACTTAGCTACAAAAAGCAATGGTGATCTAGCCCCTCTTGTATTATCCTGGATAGAACTTGAGCCCATTCTACTAAGTGAAGTATCACAAGAATGGAAAAACAAGCACCACATGTACTCACCATCAAATTGGTATTAACTGATCAACACTTAAGTGCACATACAGTAGTAACTTTCATCAGGTGTCAGGCAGGTTGGAGTGGGGAGGAGGGGATGGGTATATTCACACCTAGTGGGTGCGATGCACACTGTCTGGGGATGGACATGCTTTAAGCTCTGACTCAGGTGGGGCAAAGACATTATATGTAACCTAAACATTTATACCCCCATACTATGCTGAAATAATAAATAAATAAATAAATAAATAAAACAAAAAGAAATATATAGCTCATCCAGTGACTAGATAGCATTCTGATGTAATTAATCTGATTCTGTTCTGTTACGAGCAGATGAGGACAGAGACTACACAGTAACTCTCTACTCCTACATACTTTTGGTTATACAGCAGGTCCAAGTGACACTCTACTTAGCTTTGCCTGTCCAGGCTATATGACTTGACTGTCTACTTGAATGGCGGGCTTGTTCTCCCAGTAATATTTTGAACATAGAGGGGTCAGTGAAGCTGTGGGCTGGCAGTAAATACACCCTCTAGAGATCCATTGGGGATTTTGAACATTCTAGATCCAAAGCAGAATCAACTCATTTTGAAAAGAAAGTACTCTCTGCTTGGAGAACCCCCCTGTCTTAGAGCAAAGAGGAAAACCCTGCCAGGATCAAACTTCTATACCCATGATGTCATTCCAGTTGCTATGGCTCAGAGATGGAGTGGAAAGGTTAAACTCTTGGATGAGTCCCAAGGCCATTCAAACAATTGTTCAAAAGCTTACAATAGATGGGTTCCAAACCCAGTGCTTTCACAAATAGTTGGCCTATCCTTGAGGAATTGGGGAGAAATATGTGGTGACAATATATCTCACTTTTAAAAGTAGTATTCCATTGTTATAGCATGAGTCCTGATTTTGAACTCTGAAAACAACTTCACATTATGTCTATCTGTGTTGAGAAGCTTCTAGGAAAAAGTGTTTATGGTAGACCAGTAGCAGAAGGGTAGGGAAAAGGAGAGCTTCCCATATTCTGAGTTAGTTTAATTTCTTTTTTCTCTTTGCAAGCTTCACCAAGAAAGGAAAAAAAAGAAAGAAAGAAATTATTCGAAGAACAAGAGGGTAAAGAAATAAAGATAAACCGAGTTAAGAGGTAATTGTACACTATAATTTGCCAACAAAGAATTTTATAGGTTGCCAACTTGTGTAAATTATATACAGTTGGGAAAAGACTTCCAAGCAGAGAGAAATATAATCGCTTCATCTACTTTTTCTTCATCAGTGTTTCTAACACTAACTCTATTGTATGACTGAGTTGTACAAAAATACATTCATTTCACAGATATCCTTTGAAACACATTGTTGTAGGCCATGGAAACTCTAAACAAAAGATCACCTGTGTGGTTGGAGCCCTCTAACCAGTGGTCCCCAATCTTTTCAGCACCAGGGACCAATTTCATGGAAGATAATTTTTCCACGGACCCAGAGTCAGGGGGTGGAGCATAGTTTCAGAATGATTCAAGTGCATTATATGTATTGTGCACTTTATTTTTATTATTATTATACTGTCCCTGATAGGGTTTTGATATGAGTCTGCAAGCAATTAATTTATTATGGTCTCTGTGCAGTCAAACCTCCCTGCTAATGCTAATGCTAATCTGTAGTTGCAGTCGCTCCCCTGCTAGCATCACTGCCTCAGTTCCACCTCAGATCATCAGGCATTAAATTCTCATAAGGAGCGTGCAACCTAGATCCCTCATATGTGCAGTTTACAGTAGGGTTTACGTTCCTATGAGAATCTAATACCGCTGCTGATCTGATGGGAGGCGGAGCTTATGTGGTGATGTGAGTGATGGGGAGTGGCTGCAAATACAGATGAAGCTTTGCTTACTCACCCTCCACTCACCTCCTGCTGTGCAGCCCAGTTCCTAACAGGCCACGGACTGGTACTTGTCTACCAGCCCGGGGGTTGGGGACCACAGCTCTAATGGACAGGGGGACTCCAAGCATGGAACTTCCTGAACTCTGCCTAGAAGAGTGAATAATTCAATTTTCTCACATCATCATGGGGCAACAGAGGGGTGACCGCAGAGCTTCCTGGGTACACTTCTATAGCTCAAATATAATTGGAAATTCTGAAGCCTACCTCCCCTGTCCATTGTCATTTAGCATTTCTATTATTCCAAAGTTTCACTGACTTTCTGACAAATCTTTGGGTAGAACCACTAAAGAGTGGCCATTCAATTATTGCAAAGAAGAAACAGTTCTAAACTAAAAGAAAACTGACCTGTATTCTAGCACAATTCTGCCATAAAGTTAGCTGTCTGACTTATTGCAGGTTGATTTCCCTGTGATTTGAAAAGAAATTGGAGATTCCTCAAAAATTGTCAGGAATTGTTTAGAAATATGTCCCCTCCCCCAAATATTTGTGTCCATATAACCAGAGTTCTCCCAGTGGCTCTTTCCCCTTTCTGGTTGTTTCCTTTTAGGCTCCTCTGTTATCTTCCTCCCACGCTGGATGTTTACATTTTAGATCAAGCTGGGACTCCATCTCAGGACCCCTTTTTTCTGATTTTATATAATCTTAAGAAATCTCAAGTATATCTATTACTTCCAGTACCATCTAGATACTAATAAATATTAAATTTAAAAATTGTATACAGATTTGTCTTTTGAGCTCCAAATCTGCCTACTTGGCTTTTCCTTTTAGATGTCTCATAAAAGCTTCACACTCAACATGAACAGAAATGAACTTGACCCAGACCTGCCCACCCCCATGTTTCTAACCCCAGCGAATGACACAACCTACAAACATGGCCATCCTTTTCCTCTCTTCCTAGGACCCATTAATCGCCAAGCCAATAAATTCTACCTCTGAAATGGCTTTCACATCCATTCCCCTTTATCTACTTTAACCATCATCGCTAGCCTAGCCTAAGTCAGACAAACTAATGCAATCCCTTTCTATTACAACAACTATTCCTATCTCCACTCCCTCTAATCCACTGTTTTAAAATGCAGATCTGACCATATCATTTCTCTGCTTTAAACCCTTTGATGACTTTTATGATAAATTCCAACTTTCTTATTATGGCCTCAAACCCTTGCATAATCTGGCCCCTGTTTATGTCTCCAGCCTCTCTCCCCACGCTCCCCCTCATGCTGCTCTGTGCAAATATAACAACCTTTCACATTCCGTCCTGCTTTGGGGCTTTTCATTCAGCTATTCCTGCCTGGCATGCTCTATGCCCACACTTACCTAGCTAATTATCAATACTCATCTACCATTTTAGAGCTGTCTCTTTTTGGTTAAGATAAAATGTAGGTAGAAAAACATTATATGTGTGTGCCCTTAGCTGAGCCATAATTAAAAGGAAAGAAATTAAGGGAAGACTCCTGCACAGAGAGGAAGCTCTCTCCCATCACCTCTAACCGCTGTGTGTACACAGATGGTGTGCTCTGAAAGGTCTTGTTTTCAGTTGATAAGGAAACTACAATTAAACCAAGACCTTTGATTAGCTGATTAATCAAGTTGAAGCCAGTACCCCTGAAGATGAAATCTATCTAATTCTTGCTCTATATCCCATGTGGCAAGCTTCAGTTTTCGGTGATTTCCCTTCATCCAACATAAAGAGATAATAACTCTCCTGAGGTCAAATTGTTTTTACTAAGTAGGGTTGTCTTAAACACCTGAAATGTTACTTTCACCTCTGAGTTTGAAAGAAATTTTTGGACCCTTGGAATCAGGAATCACAGTTAAGGAGGGCGGGAAATATATCTATTGCTCTTCACTTTCATTTAAAATTATATTTCCACTCGGTTTTCTTTCTTTGTTCTTCCAAACATACAAACTACCTGTGAAAATTTATGAGTGGGAAGAATAGAGTTTGATAGGCTTATTTCCCTGAATTGTTTGGTATTCACAGTTGGGAAATGACATTGGGTAGGTTCTAATTCACACACAGATGAAGCGTGTTATTTCCATACTTTTTATTGATCAGCCTCAGCCCGAACATCACTTCCTCATGGAAAGCATCCCCATTGCCTCAGTTGCTTACCTTGTATGATTTTAAGGAGGAAGAGATAAAAAGTTTCATAATTATTTCTTTAAAATCAGTATTATATTTTCCAAGAAAAAATATATATTAGGATTAGTTCACATTTTATTTCTTCTTAATCATTTGTTCAGACTCACAAGAGAAACATTTTCATTGAATTTTTCTAAATATTTTTCTCATTTATCAACTTTTGATCTGTTAATTTATCCCTACTGTATATTTATTAGATTTGGCCTAACTTAATAAGAATAAATCATGGATTCTCTTATAAATAATTCTCTTAACAAAATTATTAATAATTTTTATAAGCCCCACACTATGCAGTGGCCCAATGCCCTCTCTTCTTTTTGTTATTAACTTCCACTTAACCTTCCCTCCTTCTAATAATAAATCATGTTCATCCTTATATCCATTAAATAATTGGGGGAAGGAAATCTCCATATATCTATCAAGAGATACATTTCAGTAAAATTCTTTTTTATATTTATTTATAAAAATATATTTCATTTTTGTGATCTTGTAGAATTATTGTAAAATAGTAATATTTACAGCGAGAACTATATCTTTGGCAACTGTTTAAAATTATGATGAGACTCTATATGTCAAATGAAAATGGACAAGGGGATTCATAGCTTTTAAAAAATTCTTTTGGAAGGTATGCCAGCAAAATATCTTAAAGTTTGCAGTTGTAGCCCATGTGTATAATGATTCAAAATAATTAAATAAATAAGTAGTAAAATGTGTAATATACAGCTTTGGTATATCAAGATAATATTGCTAATACTATTGTTAGTAGGATATATTCTTTGACTTGGTATTGTTTTTCTAGAAATAGAGATGGATTTTAAAAGAGTGATTTATGTTTTCAATCCTCTAGTAACCAGTGACCTCCATGTATTTACATATTTGACAAATGCCCAGAGTGGTCAATTGTTTGGCAATAAGGAAAATCTTACATGATAATATAAGCATGTTGCCCTAGAACTTGGACAGAGGCTTATTTCTAAGAGAAATGTACCCACTGGGTCTTTCTTGGACAATTCATCATATATTATTATGCAAAGTAAAAGCTGGCAATAAAAGGCTTGGTTAAAAAAATGGAAAGAAAAATAGAGAATTGGATTAGTTTCAACTTTTTTATTTAACTTGTATTCTGTTATTTCCAAGTTTCTGTTTGGAAAATATGAAATGCCAAAATTTGGTATAATGATGTCATTGCTATAAAAATCATTTAAAAAAATTTTCCTTTTAGTTTTAGTTTAGTTCTGCAATAAGCTGAATTGAGGCACTTGAATCAGATTCTAACCAAAAAAAAGCAAATTGCCCACCATCTTAAATAAAAATTGAGTGTTTTATTTCATTTTTAGTACCATAATTGAAACTAGAATCAGTTTAAACATGATCATTTTTCTGAAAAGTGTGTTTTTTTCCTAAAATAAGCCTTCACATCAAAAGGTAACATTACAAAGTTTCATAAACATTAAAGTCAACCAGTCAATCAATATTGGACCAATAGGTGGCCTTCTGGTGAGTTTCTACTAATACAGTTTTTAAAATAGGTGGATAATCTTAACTTCCACAATACCATCTGAAGGAAAACTCTATTAGAAACCAATAAAAAGGCTAACAGAAATATTTGCAATTTTTTATTGTATAGTGTGCATTATTTCATAAGATTAAGAGGTACTGGAGAAGATGTTTTCTGTCATCTGAATTCATATTAATGCAGTCTGAATTCATATTAATCTAGGCAGTTAGTTAATTCATATTAATCTCATCTAATTGTGAGAAGAGGAAAGACGTAAAAAGAGAGAATAAAACCTAAGAAAAGTGTTATCGTGCTCTGGGAGTGAAGAATAGGTTCACAGGGACTAGAGACATTCCCTAAAATCTATTTCTCTCCTGCCTGAAATTTCTATGTCAAGAATGAAGAGCTCCTCACACTGTGCTTATAGCTGAAACTCAAGGACCAGGAGAGAATAAAGAGGGATTGAAATCTAGGGGTCATGCAAACTAGAGAGATACAACCCACAGGTGTAGAAATCAATATGAGTCATAGTGGTCAGGGTTGTCAGAAAGACTCGGAAATTAAGTGATTTATGCAACTCTCTGCTCGATGGAAACTTGAGTGCACACACACACCAGTCATTGGGTTAAGTTCTAGGTATACAATGAAGAGAGGAATAGTCCTTGACTTCGAGGAGTTTACAATATAGTGCCAGAGACAGACAAGAAAACAGTCACTTACAACATAGGAATCTAAAGGAGATGTCTAGAAAGTGGTAGGATCACAGAGGACAGACACATTTCCAGCTTTGAGAAAACCAGGAAAGCCTTCCCAAAGAAGACGTGACATCCTGATTGAATTCTAAAAGCTGGGTAGAATTTAGTTATTAAAAAGTGTGGAGGAGAGAGAGCCACAGAAAGTTGGGATTACAAGAGGAGTAAACAACCTATGCAAAGGCCCAGTAGGAAGAGAGATTATTGCAGAGGAATTTACCGCAGCAGCAGTCTATGCTTTAGGGCAATGGAGTGCCAGAGGGGGATTCTGAGATATATATTTAAAAATAGTATACATAATTCAATTTCCTTTCAAAAAATCACCACCAGCTGCAGTGTACAGAGAATAGTTGAAGGGAGAAGACTGGAGGCAGAAAGATGTTAGGAGACTGTTGAATTAATTCCTTTATTTCTATTTTCTGAAATTTAAGACCCTCAATCTAGGATTTCTCACCCATGAGGTAA
>CM052450.1:11069099-11095219 GCA_028533085.1 Varecia variegata | reverse complement strand
GTGAGTTCTCTCTTCCTGGCTTGCAGACGGCTGCCTTCTGGATGAGTCTTCATATGAAGAAGAGAGAGACAGAGAGAGATCCCTGGTGTTTCTTTTTATAAAGATATTAATCCCATAATAAAAGCCCCATCCCCATGACCTCATCTAAACCTAACTGTCTCCCAAAAGTCCCTTCTCCACATACCTTCACATTGAGGGGTCAAACTTCGACACATGAATTTGGGGAGGTGGGAGAGGGACACAGCTCAGTGCATAGCCCTTTAGTTGAGGCATTACCTGTATAACTAGCGTCCAAACAAATAATCCTTTTGGCGGGGAGCTGCAAGTAATGTAGGCCTTTTGACTATGTCATTTTGTCAATAAGGAGACTGTTGTCTTATTCCTAATCATCTTTAAATATTTTGGTGCTGGAAGATGGTCTCTTCACATGGCCACTTCTTTTAGGGTAAAAGAATATGGAGTAATAATGTGCATAATAGCAAACTCCCCTGAAGTTTTGCAATGTGTTGATCCTGAATAAAGGTAAGTATAGGACACTTGGAAACACACAAAAAGAAACACTAAAGCCAAGTCTGAGGTTTGAGGGGAGTTTGGTTAATGGGTACAAAAATACAGTCAGATAGAAGGAATAAGTTCTAGTGTTCGATAGCACAGTGGGATGAATATAGTTAACGATAATTTGTTGTACATTTCAAAACAGCTGTAAGAGAAGATTTGCAATGCTCCCAACACAGAGAAATGATAAAGGGTTTGAGGCAATGGATATCCCAGTGACCCTGATTTGATCATTACACTTTCTATGCACATATCAAAATATCACATATACCCCCATAAATATGTACAATTATGTACCAATAAAGGAAAATTGAGAATCGGGAATTTGGAAAGTCGAACAGAAGAGGAAAAAAGGAAGAGGAGAGACGAGGCAGATGGGGCTACATATAGCCAGAGGGGGAGGGCAAGGATGGCGGAACTTGGGAAGAGCAAACAGAGCAGTAGGACTGGGAGGAGGTTTTGAATAGAGAAACTGTGAGCGAGGTCAAGGAAAGGCGAGCAGATCCTAAAGGGACCAGAATGGCATTCACTTTATGTGTTCATCTTTTACCCCAATTCAGTTGAGACCTACTTGATACCATATCTTTTTCATCACTTCATTTAGTGCTTTATAAATTGTTTACGAAAAACAGGTCCCTGTCCATTGGTAAAGTCTTTGAATATCAAACAAAAAATTCATAGATAGTAATTTTCACCTTTGATTGATCTGTTTAATCATCATCTATTCTATCAACAAACATTTCCTGAGCACCCCCCTATATAAGGTGCCCTCCAGATGCTATGGAGGAAGGCAAGAGGACTTGCATAGCTGTAGGGAGGTGTCACTATATACATTTTCATCATAACAATTAAAGGTGACCTTTCTTCCCTCCTAACCACATTAAAAAAAAGAAGTCTGCATGTAGTTCGTATTGGACTATTTTCTTCTGAACTAGAGAAACTTGAGCTTGGTTGAATAGATAGCAACACCAAATACATTCCTTTGGGGATTAAAATGTGTGTCGTGTCGGTGACCTAGCATAAACACAGGCAAATAATATCTGCAGGCAAATGGTAAATCTGAATATTTGCTCTCTGAGGCACACTCCTTGAAAATTCCAAGAATGATCTATCTTAGGAATAGATGTTTCCCATGAAAGAAAAATGGTAAATCTCTAGCAAGTAATCCAAGGATACATGAACATATTAAACACAGATGCACACACACACACACACACACACACACATGTATCTACTACTTTTCATTTCTGAAACAGAAGAATTCTCAAAGGACCATTTTCTGAAACACTAAAATTCTCAAAAAGGTTCCCGGAACAGCACATTACTATAACTTGACACCATGTTTTAGATATTACCCAATAAATGTTTGCAAGGTAGCAATAAACCTTTTTTCTAATAGCAGGCTTCATGCTGTGCTACCAAAGTGCAGAGGAAATGGCTGAGCAGGAAGCTCATATACAGTACGCAAAGGCGGCATCAAAGACCTTCCTCGGCCAGTTCATTACAGCACCTCTGAGGA
This sequence comes from Varecia variegata, assembly GCA_028533085.1. Classification (NCBI taxonomy): domain Eukaryota; kingdom Metazoa; phylum Chordata; class Mammalia; order Primates; family Lemuridae; genus Varecia; species Varecia variegata. The sequence continues at coordinate 11,093,145 of CM052450.1, read as the reverse complement.
GGTTCAGAGCCTGCCCTGAATCCTTCCTCGTCATAGGTCACTTGCTTCCATCCTTTCTAATAACCCCTAAATATGGAAGCATTCAGCAAGGCCACATTTGAGGCAGTCAGAGGTGTTTGGTCTGTTGGTTGGGTTGAGCAGCTGAAAGTCGGAGTGCCTTGCAAGTCTACTTATAATAAAACAGTGTCCCTTCAGCCTGTTTTTCCTGACAGTCCTGTGGCTGCTGACATTAGCCAGCTCTGAATGCCCCCAGCTTCAAGTGCCAGCTGCAACCCCATAAGCTTGAGATTTGAAAACTCCCATTTTCTTTTAAGGTTATAGAAGCATTCGGGCAGAAGTCTACCTTTTAAAGTGGGAAATAGGTGGTTGTTATGCAAACAATTTTCTCTGCACTGGGGCCAAGAGCTCTTAACTGATTTTAATTTGCTAAAAATTAATGTGACAGTTTACCTCCTATTCAGGAAAGGGAAGCTTTGAAACCGAGACTGAAATATGAGCTATCATTGTTGGCACAAATGCTTAGAAAAACATATCACACAGGATTGAAGCAAGTTTATCTCTGTGGTTCAGGTATGTACCCACTGAAGTCAAAGAACTCCACTGCTCTCGTTAATTCTGGTTAGACTATGTGTCACTGATCAGGTTATTAAGCTTATCTAAACACACTTGCATGGCTTTGTTTTCTGACTAGGCCCTACCTACATTTAGAAACACTTAAAATTTCTTTTTATTCAGATATTATACCCCTCTAAAATTGAACTGAAATGACCCTGCTGATATTTTTCAGATTTACCAGATGTGAGACTCGGGGAGATGGGGGTGGGGAGGGGATGGGTGTATACCTACATGATGAGTGCGATGTGCACTGTCTGGGGAATGGACACGCTTGAAGCTCAGACTCGGGGGGATGGGAGGGGCATGGGCAATATATCTAACCAGAACTTTTGTACCCCCATAATAAGCTGAAATAAAAAAAAAAGAATTAGGAAAATAAAATTTAAAATAATTTTTTGTCTGTTTATGATAAAACCCTATGCTAAACCTATATTTTGCAGGCTATGACTATAGGGATTGTGGCTTATTTATATCTAGCAATTAGTACAACGTCAAGAATATAGCAGATGCATAAGTCCATATCATAAATGAAAAAAAAAAAGCCCAGCAAATTTATTATTATGTCACGTTCTCTGAGCCCCTGTTTTCCCCTCAGTGAAAGGGGATAGTGACATTTATCTTACAAGCTGAATCAGTGGGGAGTGTGTTCAGCTGCAAGTAATATAAAATGTGAGTGATCTTAGTTTAAAGAAGTACCTCAAATATAACTGAGTCTGGAGGTAGTTGACTATGAGCATAAATTCAAGGGCATGATGGTTGACATCTCTGAAGTTATTTTGATCTTTTTTTAATGACGTTGTCTCACATTGCAAAGTGGTGAATACAATTCCGGATGTCAGAGCCTATCCAAGACAACAAAAATGGAAAGCGGAGGCAGCAGGTGTGTCTGCTCCCTTTCATCAACAAATCAAAACCTTTTTGCAGAAATGCTTAACAGATTTCTGCTCTTGTCTTCTCAACCAGAACCGACTGCACAGCCATCTCCGGCGAGATGGGACACCAGGAAAGCAAGAAATTGACTCAGTCTTTACGATGGCTCAGAGAAAGGGTGACCTGGATATGGGCACAGTTTCTCTCCAAACAAATCTGGGGTTCCATCAGCAAGGAAAAATTGGGTTAGAAAATAGTTATTGTGTAAGCACCCAGTGGTATGTACTATAAGGGGTTATAATGAAATGAGAGACCATATATGAAGAATATGTGTTTCTGTGGTCTAAGATTAGTGGCACATATTTTAAAATGACATCTAATTTGCGGCTTTGGTTTGATATTGAAGAATCTCTTGTTTTCTACAATTAGGATTCATTGAGGGACGGAGGAAGCTGTGGATAATGAAGGATGTGGATCAAAAAGGAAAAATTAGAGGGTATGAGAAAAGAGATTTTCCCCAAAATGTTGGGGGTGAGATTTAGAAGAATATTTCAGATATAATGGGTTTAAATGCATGATTGTGCATACTGTTAGGGACAGTTAGAGTCAAACTCTCTATTTTATTTGGTAGTTTTCATTCTTGGTTTAATCCTGGCACTGGTACTTCCTACCTTAACTTCATGACTTTGGGCAATAACCCTTCTATACTGCCATTTCCATATTTTTTAAAATAGTGAAAACAATAGTACACCTCATAGGATTATAATCGGACTAAATGATACACTACAAGTTAGATGCATAGCACAATACCTGTCACATAGCAAAAGCTCCATATATGTGTAAATGTCTGCCATTGTTGCTCAGAGGGAATGAACAAAGAGTGCCTCAAGATGCCTTTAAAATGACCACAAAGAATCCATATCTTTTCTCAAATTCATACAGAACCTCTTCTAATTGAAAAGTCCATCTCAAAGAATGCTGTTACTTATCACCTGTATGTTGATGTGAAATGAGAAAAGTGTCCTTTGGAAGCCTGCCATGTAAGTCCAATGTTACCAAGACAGGCAAGATGCACAGCAAAGACAGACCCAGATGAAGTCTCCATGCTAAGAATTTACATTAACTACAACAAAAGAGATAAATGGATTTTTGTGGTTTACTTCTTGAGACCTCTGGTATGATGAGTTGGCTCATTACATTTGCTTTTTTTTTTAAAGGAACCCTACAAGACATTATCCAGAGAACTTTTCAATCCAATCTATTTGCGATTGCATCTTTGTTTTCCAAGAAACTATTTTTGGAATTGTTGGTTTAGAGTTCCAGCTCTTGGTGTTGTCAAAATTAACTACATAAAGATACTGGGCAGGATGTAACTGAATCAGCTAATGGAACTCATGTGTTGAAGAAAAATTACTTGACAAAAAAGAGTTGAAGGTCAAGGGGGTGGGTAAAACACCCATGGGAATAATAATGTGATGTAAAATATGCCTTAATACATTGGAATTTGAAACGGTTTTATATCATCTTTTCTTGAAAGGAAATTACATTGAAGTAAGAGGCTATGCTATCCTAAAATAGTAGCCATCTTCTTGTTTATTTTTAATTAAATTCCATCCAGATAAGGGATCCTCATCTACTTTTATGTGGGTTTTGCTGACTGCCACTGATCCATGTACCAGAAAAACAAAACACCTTCCAAATTCAATCCATTTGGGAAAGCTACTTTTAAAAGCAGTGTTTTAAGAATCAGATAACCCATAATATCTTTTGGGTTAGATAGAAAGAGAAACCCCTATTTATTTTGGTAACTGAAATCATCTCTGAGGCCCGAGAGAAAAGTTACCAAACAAAGGAATATTTCATCTCATGCTCCCTGGGTACTAGCACTAGGAAAAGTAAGTAACTACCTAATTGTTGTCATTTAGAGGTCTCAGTGAGAGCTCCCTCCTCTTTAAAATCAGCAAACAAAGAAACACAAACAAAACCCTTATGTCCCTTAGCTCTGCCACCATGCTTACAATTCTCATATTCATTCATTCATTCATTCCTTCACTAGTTTCTGAGCATTGATTATGTACAGGGCATGTGCTGCCCAGTGGAAGCACAGTTCCTGGTCTCATAAGCTTACAATTAGGCCACATTAGGCAACCCTTTGGTTAAAGAATACTTTCCAGTATGTGTTCTGCAAAACAAGCTTCCAGTGTAATATAAATTATGATCTATAAAAAAAGTGAAGACTTCTGTGAGAAAATAAACTTGAGAAATATGAAGTTAAAAAACATTTATACAATTTCCATCTCTTAAGTGCTTCTCAGCATCTTCAATATGCTCCCCCACACTGTTGAGTGCATTGTTGAGAGCAAAGGGAAGGATGAATGGATGAGGGAGAACAATGAATGTAGCAGGTTTTTGCTAAGACCCTAAATACTTCTCCATCTGCCCTTTCTATTTCTCCTACTATCACTGCATTTCAGTTCTATTATTTCTCTTAAGTTTTGCAATAAATGCCAACGTTAAATTTTAGTTTTGTCTCTTTATGGGTAGCCAGGGCTGTATTATTTCAGGTAGGTAAGATGTACAATCTCCCACCGCTTGCACTGCTTAGCAGCAATAGAGATAGAGGAAAGGGCATTAGTTTAGGAGTTAAAGTAGCCTTAACACACTGACTGGCACTGAATGGAGCGTTCATAAATATTTAATAAATAAACAGACACAAACACCTGGACTCTGGACTCAAATCCCAACTCTGACATTTCCTAGTTGTTATTTGAATATTCTGATCTCTAATTTCATCAACTGTAACATGGAGTAATGGTGCCCATTTTAAAAAGTGATCAATAAGTCAGCTCTTTTCCCTTCCAGTGGAAGTAAATTTTTCCTTTCTTCTTTGGAACTACCTTACCTAAGCTTGTATGATTCTTCCTTCCACTTCTCCCATTATTATAATAGAGATACTGACTTGGTCACTTTTTCTAAGCCTGGGCTTTGCTATTTGTTTTTGTATACTTGTCAGCATCAAAACTTCTAAAGATATTGGAAGGATCAGTCCAAAGACAACTACAATCCTTCTTTCCTTGATTTGTTTCTTTGTTCAATAATTATTTATTAATAATTGAATGCTGAGTATAGCGAAGGTTCTGTGCTAGGCACGGAGGATATTGTGGACAAGTATCCTACCCACATGAATATTAGTGGAATAAGAAACCAGTGGGACCCAGAATTGAAGGGCACTCATCTCTAATTCTAGACTAGTGAACCCTTGAAATACACAGCACATGAATTGGGGGGAAAACAGCAATGCACACCATCACAGTACTTCAGTATGCCAGGAATAATGGGAAGATGTTCAAAGTAAAAGAATAAAAACAGGCCTTAGGATGAAGGCAGAGCAACATGGCCTGATAGGATACTCTAGCAATCGTCCATCCAACAGGAACACCAAATTGAACAGCTATCCATGCAAGAAAGCACCTTCATAATAAGCAAAAATATCAAGTGAGCAATCATAGTACCTGGTTTTAACATAATACATATGCAGAAGACATAGAACCCAGAAAACAGTGATTTCACCCCAAAAAATCAGTGAAACTAAGCTCTAGGGGGACAATTATAGATCAGGTTCAGAGAGCAAACTGAGTAGTTGTCCTAGCCTTTGCCCCCTTCCCAGTATCAGGAATCTCATTTTCAACTGACTCTTGGATGCTTTCCCCTAACTTCCCCTCTGCCCAGGGTATGTATCACATTTAATTAAGAAATTGCAGTTAACAAAACAAATAGAATCCTGACTTGATCAGCTTCTGCATTCTCCCCTGCAAGAATTCTTCGGTCATAGAAATCCAAAATGCCTGGCTACCTATTTGGAATCAGAAAATCAGAAAAAAAGAAAAAAGGCAACAGGACCAAAAGCCATGAATTAAAATCTTACAAAAAAAAAAAAAAGTTATTTTGCTACTTTCTCTGCTTGTAAATCTTTCTGTTTCAGCCAAGGCTGTGTATCTCCCATTGCAATGTCCCCCACTGAGGGGATGGACCCTGGGTCTCTGTCCAGAGTTGGGCAACTCCCACTTGAAAATAAAAGATAAAGGATAGCAATTCCCACACACAAAGCTACCCTATCTGTATGTCCATTTCCCTCAGGCTCTCCAGGCCCAATAAGAACATTCCTATCGCTCCCAGCACTGGCTCTAGTCCATCCCAGTCTTTTTGCCTGAGTCTTTGTTTAAAGACTGAAGATTTTTAAAAAAATAGACTTTGTTTTCTAGAGCAGATTTATGTTTGCAGCAAAATTGAGCAGAAAGTACAGAGAATTCTCTACTCCTCCTGCCCCAACACGTGCACAGTTCCCCCAGTATCAACACTCCCACCAGAGTGGTACATTTATTAAAACGGATGGACCTACATTGACACATCATGGTCACTCAGAGTCCGTACTTTATATTAGGGTTCGCTCGTGGTGTTGTACATTCTATGGATTTAGACAAATGTATAATGACACATATTCACCATTATAATATCATAAAGAATAGTTTCACTACCCCAAAACACCCTCTGGTTCTGCCTATTCATCCCTCTCTCCATCTCCTCTAACCCCCGGAAACCAGTGATCTTTCTACTGTCTGCATAGTTTGCCTTTTCCAGAATGTCATACAGTTGGAATCATACAGTATATAGTCTTTTCAGATGGCTCCTTTCACTTAGTAAAGTACATTTATGGTTCCTCCATGTCTTTTCTTATTTTAATAGCTCATGTCTTTTTAGCACTGACTAATATTCCACTGTCTGGATGTACCACAGTTTATGTATCCATTCACTTAGTGAAGGACATTTTGGTTGATTCCAAGTTTGGCAATTATGATTAAAGCTGCTATAAAGATTTGTGTGCACGTTTCTGTGTGGACATAAGCTTTCAAATCCTTTGGGTAAATACCAAGGAGCGTGATTGCAATTGCTAGATAGTGTGGTAAGAGTATGTTTGGTTTTGCAAGAAACTGCCAAACTGTCTTCCAACTGTTTGAGGATTTCCAAATTGGCAAAAAGTCCAACTGTTTCCCAACCAAATCTCCAGCCATGACTTTTCATCTTCAGAGTCCCTGCCCTGGAGATGGGGAGTTAGTTCTCAGGACTATAAAGGGTGAGCATTTGAGTCTCGTCTGTGAGTGGCCAGTTCCACCCAAGCAGTCAGCACTTGTATTTGTCTCACTCAGCAAGAATTCTGGCCTTGATATCTCCTTTTCCTGATTATTGAGAAAATGAATGCTAATGATGACTGGGCCTATTCTCTTAGAAAACCAGAGTAATTCATACTCTGGTACCTCTATGGGTTTCTGAGCCCCACCCCAAACACACACACACACACACACACACACACACACACACAAGCATGCTGCAGCTCCTACTTCATTAGCTTATGAATTATTAGCTGAAGTAAGCGGTTGTTTATAGATGTTTCCTCTCTGAGGCTGGGCAGTGTTCTCTCTAGTAATGTTGTGGCTATGGGGGTTGAGGGAGGTGTCCAGCCTCTACACAGGTGTCCCAGGCCACCACATCAATAGCCAGTTAAGGGACATACAGGCAAACAACCTCAAGTGTCTTGTCTCAGTTGTACAATTAAGGAGACTCTGGAAGGAAAATACATGCACAGCTAGCTTCCCAAAGTCTAAAAAGTAATAGTCAGGGCTTGTAATTATCATGCTAAGTCCTCAGGAGCCCTACCTAATAGGCTTGAAACTGGTGCCAAAACCGCAGAGACCTGATCCCCTTGTTGGGAAAGGAACCAACAATCTTCACTTCTTCCTCATCCTTTATCACCTCCAGTAGTTGGGCAAAGTTCACAGGGGGGTCACATTCAGCAGGGAAAGGACCAGAGATCCAGGCAGGAAGGCTTGGGCCAAAGACCCCTGTGAGAAGAAACTGACTTGTGAACTCCAACAACAGCTATGCCAAGTAACAGTTGAAAGTCACTCACACTGTCAAATTTTCATTCATTACCCCAAAGCCTTCAGAGAAGTTTTGTTAAAACTCAGAAAAATCAGTATTACAATGTTCAAGATTTAATTTCACCAAATAAAATGTTTGTGGAGGTACTGCTGTGTGAGCCAAGGTTATAATTTAAATATTTACCCTAATTATTTGCACTCTATTCTGATTGCATCCTCTACTTTTTCACAATCCTGAGCAAAGACAATAGTTGTATTGCAAAAACAAGAATATTCTCAATGTCCATATGCTCCTACACTAGCGTTGGAAGCTGTTCTTGGAAAGTAGAAATCACCCACTCATTCCCCTTAATATTGTAATTTGTAGTTTATAGTTCAGAGCAGTTCAAACATTGATGATTTTGCAAATCCCATGAGTAGCCTACCCATAGCCTAGTTTTTTTTTTCTCCAATGACTTGTTTTTTATAATTTGGTAATGTTGCCTTTGTATGAGTGGGTTTTTCAATTGTTAATAAAATTGCTGACCACCTGCAAAAGAAATATCAAAGTATCATGGAAAAACACATCTCAGGAGAAAAATAAAGCATAATAATTAGAACCATGTATTTGTCTTACTGTGTCATTTTTAATTTTTTTTCTAACTACAAAACCATATTAATGTAAATTCTGAGTTTCTAAGCTTCAGGAATTAATTGTAATGGTGGATTTCATATAAATAGATGTAGTGTGTTTTTTCAAAACAGCCAGAGTAATTTAAATCTATTCTGAAATTTTGATACATACAAAATTCGTACAGCTTAGTTCTTTTCATTTAGAAATATATCAAGTATTTCTAAATGGAGTCCACTTGAAGCAAATACCTCTGGGAAATCCGGACTGGTTGTGAAATTTGGATTTTTAAATAAAAATTCAAGTGAGAAGTAAACAATTTGTTTGGCCATTTGACATGGCCAATGAACCAGAAATATCTCCCAATGTGATCTGAAATATTTCACAACTTTGGTGAATAGGGCGTTAACTTTTAATGATGATTTTAACATAAAGGATTAGACCTAATTTATTAACTATTTAGGACATCTAATCAGTCTAGCTACAGAACTGTCAGAGAGAAATAGCATGAATACAAGATGGATTTTCAGCTATTCAATCCCGTGGCCTATCATGTTTTTTAGGGTAAAAGTCAATGACATCCCCATAAGAAAACCAAAACATAAGTGAACAAAATGAAGACCCTACCTGAGAAGCCCAAGAGAAAGCATCGTGTCAACTGCAGCTTTGTTCACAGCCAATTCTACCATTTACAAGTATTTGAAGAAGCCATTCAACTTTCTAAAATCCCAGGTAGATTCCTCACGAGGCTGCTGAGTTTAAGATATTTTTAATATTGAAAGTGAACAATGCTTATGCCAGGCTTACTATATTGATGACATAATAGTCTGCTAATGGAACTCAAAATCAGGCCCTACCCACAAAGATGCTGATTCATCCTCAAGGCCATTGAGAAACATCTAGAGATTCTATTATCCTAGAAGACATATGAGTATTATTGCCATGAAATGTATTAATACACATGACAAAACAGAAGATGAGGAGGAGGAGGATGGCAGGAGGGCAAGGGGAATTTCAGGATGAGTTAATTTCTTGACAAAAAAACAGTAGATTGAGAGAGTGACTCAAAATGATATAAATAAAGGAAAAATATAGAAAGAATGGGAAACCTTTGAAAAGTTAAAAGATTACTAATTTTACTTGGGTACTCTTTATTATTATTCGTCAGGTAATCATTTGCATTTGGCATATTCTTCTTTCACCAACAAAGATTTGATTGTGCCCTTTCAGGATGACAGAAGGGTTTGTAACACAGTCTTTCCTAAAGTGGTCAGGTCACTGTGAGTTGTGAAGGAATCGCTCAATGAGTTAACACAACCTACTCTGGTTGACCTCTTAGAAACACCACATACAATTTTTCCCCCAAGGTAAGTCATCACATTTCCATTTGGGAAATAGTTCTCAATGCTATGGTTTACTAGAACAGGAACCAGAAGATGTTTTTGGTAAAAGGACTACCAGTAAATTGTTAAGATTTCTGAAACTTTGTTAGAACTACTCAACTCTGATATTGCAATGCAACAGTAAGTGCAGATCATATGTAAATGAATGGGTATAGCTGTGTTCCAATAAAACTTTATCTATAAAAACAACCTGCAGGCTAGATTTGGCCCAGGGGTCCTAATTAGTCAGCCCCTGGTCTAGACAATCAGGAATTTTGTATTTTTCCATCACATCAGCTTCCTTCCTGAAAGATAAGAAGACTTTCCCAAGTGCAGAGGGACAAGATGTTAAAACAAATGCCATGCACAGGGCAAGAGAGACTTATTATGGCAGGACAAAGACACATAGCTTCATCTATAATATATTACCTATTCCCTTTGTCCAGAAAAAAAAAAGAAATTGTTGATAAGATATATAAAAAAACAGAATAGCTCTTAAAATGGTACAAGCCCAGAAATTATACAATAATCAAAAAATAAAATGAGAGTAAATCATAAAATAATTAATAACAGAAGAACAAAAATTGAAAGCCTTAAGTAAGCTTTAGTTAAGTTAGCTTAAGGATCAACTTAAGCTAACACCTAAGATGCATAAATAACTATTTTATTTCTGAAGAAAATTGGCAGGGAAGAACTTCCAACTATCTGGGTATGTATGAATGAAGACAGCAAAAACTTCATCTTCGGCACTCAGACATCTTAGTAGGACATAGAGTTATGGATCAAAGGAAATTCTAGTAACTCTTAGATTTAAGTATTAGTAACCCAATATTAGTCATCTTTAGTCATTCACTTACTCAGTTGGTAATCATTTGTTCTTAGTCATTATAAAAATGAAAATCCATGCGCTTGCAAATCCCTCCTGCTTACAAGAACCCACAAAGGAGCATGCAGTTGTTAATCAGTTCACAAATCAGGAAACCCCCTGACCATACCTTGAGAAAGAGCAGGTCTAAAATTTTCTCACCTTGATGTCTTTGTTCAGAGTTCATTTCATCTAGAACACCTTCTCTACTCACCCCTACCTCTCTTCACTCCTCACCCCTGGCAGCCACACATATATCACACCATTACTCAAGGCCCAGGCAAGCCCTCCTTCTTCATAAAGCATGCCTGAATTTTTTCACTCTCTGCTCTTACCAACTGGAAGTAATCTGCTGGCCCCATCCCCACCCAAAATATCCACAGAACTGAGCGAGACCCCATCATCTCATGGCATCATTTACATTCAATTTTGTGCTCTGGTTATATATGTCCCTGCACTTCTGATAAGCTCTTTCTTTGAAGAGGGTGGGTGCGTATCAGATGCATATCGTTTTGCTGTGATGGATCACTGTGCTTTGAGCAATAGACTGAACATAGGCAAATATCAAATACATCAATGAATTTCTGAGTGGGATATATAAAGCTGTAATAATCTATCACATTAAGGCTGTATGTCCATTTTCCAAAGACTGAGGCTGAATCCTAATTGTCCAACTAGATTAGGTAGATTAGGTGTCTGGTGAGGGAGAGCTTGTTTCCTGGTTCATACATGGTACCTTCTTGCTATAGCCTCACATAATGGAAGGGGCAAGGCACTCCTTTTGGACCTCTTCCATAAGGACACTGATCTCTTATAACCTAATCATCTCTCAAAGGACCCACCTCCTAATACCATCATCTTGGGAATAAGGATTTCAACATATGAATTTGGGAGAGACAGAAACACTTGGAGCATAACACCATTAGCATCTAATTTTGTAGATGACAAAACTGAGGCACAGGCTAAGTGATTGGCCCAAGTTCACAGCTAGTTAGTGACACAGCTAGGATTCAAATACAAGCAGTGAGGTACCAAAGTCCTAATTCTTTACCTCAATCCTCTACTGGCTCTAACTACAAAATTAATATAGCTTAAAATCATATATTTGTGTGATGATTAGTCTCACATCTGACTCCCTTGCTAGACTTAAGTCACCCCTCTTTGTTAATCCTCCACCACCTACCTCACCTGTAAAACAGAGACAATAATTATAGCACCTGCCTCATGTCTGTAGGCTTCAGGGAGAAAGTATATGTAAAGGATTTAGTACAGGGTCTGGCCATAGTGGTGTTGAATTCAAGGTGGCTCATGAAATTCATACTTTTAGTGACCAAATGCATCTATTATCCTATGGCTGATTTCCTCTACCATTTTGGTCATACCATATCAAGATACTATCTTCTATGTAAGTATGTCATTACACTTGAGCCCTATTATTTATTGCCTACATTCAGGTAACCTAACAAGAGGAAAAAGAATTTTTAATTTTGACAATTAAAGAAAGTTCTTACCATTTCAGGAGAATTTTGTGGCTCCTGAGATCTGCTTCTATTGTGGAAGAGTTTTTCTCCCCACTGATTAGTCACTCTAAAGAACAACTAAAAATTGTTCTTCTAGTTCTATGTAGTTGTAAGATCCATGCAGTAGAAACTTCACAAGAAGCTGAGTATGGGAAAAATGAGCTTCACATAACTGACCACTGAGTCTCCTAAAGGAAGGTTTGTTTACATGTTTTCGGGGACCCCAGGTAATTTGGGCTTGTTTTCAAAGAAGCAGAGGTAAAAGATGAAATATAATGATGTCTGTCTACATACATCTATGCTTCTGACCAAGCCTACCTGGTGGATCTGTCCAAAGAGAAAAATTAGAAAATTAAATCTAGCAGTGTATTAGTATTTTTTAAAGAAAAAAAATGTTCTTCTTACTTTGTCCTCCCAGTGCTATCTGCTTTCAATTTTGTCCCTCAGAAATGCACTATTTGCACTGGAGAAGTTTCATAGAAAAAAAAATGTCTGACTTAGTTTTTGCTTTTGTGATAGAACTCTTTTAAGTAGAAGTTATTGCCATTGTCACAGTGGTAGCAGCAGCAGGATTATTGATATTAGAAGCAGTAATGACCAACATTTATTAACTGAGGCACATTTCTAAGATCATATTTTATCTCAATTACAGCAACATCATCAGGTAGGTTCTTTTATATCCTTATTTTACAGATGAAGAAATAAGTCTTAGAGGGGATAATTATCTTGCTCAAGGTAATACAGCTAAGAAGGAGCAAAACTGTGAATCAGATCATTTCATTCTACTACCCCCTAATCCCATTATAATAATATGCATTATATTTTAAAATAATTATAAGCTTCATGCAAATATGTGTTAAGCATCCTCAAGTCTTTTAAGATTTCCCAAGTGGTCCTATGGGTTTTCTAGATATTCTTTGTCCTATTCAATGTTGCTAAAACTGTCTTTCATATGGTACATGGCAGCTTTTGCATCCATTTATTACAGTGTAAAAATAAAGATTTTCTTTCTTTATAGATATCAGGTACAGTCAGATTTGAAATGTGGAATAAAGGAGTAGATTCAGAGAGATCATAAACATGAATTTAGGGGTCCCTTCTTTTGAAAATGCCAGGTTGTTGAATTTTATATGCAGACCCTTTGCACAAATGTATATTGTATAAGCAGCCATCCTGTGCATGCAAACTGAACATTGTTTTTCTGAAATATGAAATGCACTATTTTCACCAATTTTCTCTACAATTTAAAAATATGAAAGAAATTGCCCAGGCTTTCCTTCATCCCCCTACCTCCCTACAAAAGGATGACAGGGCCTCTGGTTGTCATTGTTAACCTGCCCATGTTAGAGAGGCATGCTTGGAGAAGGATCTCTTCCACCTCTAACCTCTGCTTCGTTCTTTTCCATGATAATTCCTCTTCTGAAATGAAAAACAGCATTACAATGGCTGTTTGTGTTCATGAACTCAGAAACTGTTGAGAGTTTTGTTTTCTATTTAAATTGTAGTTTAAGTTTGTCGGAAAACCAGAAATGGCCACAGTTTCCATTTAAAAGATCCCAGCAAAGTTTGTGACCCAGGGAAGACTCTAAGCACAAGCTCCCAAATTAGTTTTAGTTTTTCTTGTAACTCTGGCCCTTAGGCAGGTACCAACTATAAAAGGCAATAACCATGATGGGCTTGCCTGGGAACGTGCTTTCAAAGATTTCCAGGCCTTCATCTTACCATGACTATTGGAAGGCTTTTGGCTTCACTCTGAAAGCCATAAAACCATAAAGCAGATCCGAGAAAAACCCACAGCTGCATACATCTTGTGACAGTCTCAAACTGATTTTCCCAAGATAGGGAGCTCAGCAAAACCCAAACTCCATGATGTCAACAACACCAGACCTTGACTCTTTAAGCCAGTGGGTATCCTGCGGAAGATTTAATCCATGTGTTCCTGATCTACTTACAGTTATCTCATCAAAATGACATTTGCATAAGTGTTTCCAAAGTTTCATGAGCTTTTATTGCTCGGTCCCTCAAATGGATTCTGCTGGGAGTCAAGTTTTGCCAGGGAAACACTCCTCCCAAAGTCTAAGTTATTTTCAAAACCAAAACTTTGTAAATTTCAAGTAGCTCCTTTAACTATCACTGATAATAGTCTTTATTTTCAGCAACAGCATACCTCATGATTAACAGTGTTACAGAAAACTGGCCTTTCAACACCCACCAGAAAGAATGGGACTGGCTGTTCACCAGTCTTCCTACTTTCTGTGTTTTTCCACTGCAATCTACCAAACACAGCCCCTGACCTTAAGGAGCTTACAGTCTAGTAAGGATACTGGACATGGGCACCAAGAACTACAGTATGTGCCATACTCTTACAGTGGCTAAAGATCCTACAGTGGCTCCCTCTTGTATTGAATTAGAATTCATCAGCATCAACGTTCAACATCTTCCAAACAACTAATCACCATCCCCCTTCCACACACAAGTCATTTTTTCAAATTCATTTTTCAAACTGCATGCGCCATTTTTATTTCACCCACCTGGCATATTCTTCCCCTTCTCTTGGCAGTACATTTTCATTCTCCTCCAAAATTCTGCCAATACTTTTATAGTTGCCTTCCTTCTTCTGCATATATCCATAGCTTGGTAAAGACTAGTCTACCAGGGTGACTGTCTGAAAACTGTGTGTGCATGTCTGTATCTCTGCACACACACACACACACATTTGTTCCCACAACCAAAAATCTGGCCTTATCAGGACCACATGTGCTAAGGATTGTGCCTACCTTACCTTTGAGAGAAGGCAAGTCAGTATTTCTTGGGTTGCTGAGTGGGACACTTCCAGATTGTCCATCAAGCTTTTCATCATGGATTGCCAAACACTTTGGTAAGAGAATGGAGCAAAATGGGCTTTCTAGGAATGGAAATACCTGAAGAGGAAGAGGGCAGGAAACTTGAAGAGAAATAGGAGGCAGTGTATGCCCAGCTTGTACCCGGACCTCACCCACTAATCATGGCATGTGTGGGAATACATAAGTCATCTCTCTATCTGAGCATCAAGACTGCATATATCTATCTTTGGACCATCACATCAGGATGTCACCCAGTGACAGTTGGGGTAACAATTCCTATGCCTATTTTGGTGTTCCCCTGGGGTGTGTTTTTGTCCCCAAAGCTAGTAAAGACCCCTGTACATATTTAATCTTATTCTTTAGCCCATTCAATAAATATATGTTGACTGATGTTGCAAGTTAACACTATAATATTGTTTAATGGGAAATTCACTTATACACAAAATGTAATCCCTGCCCTCAAGAAGCATACAGTCATCTTGCACTTAGAAGGATAGATCCTTAGAACTAGAAAGAACTTGAAAAGTCCAAGGGTATCATTATTTAAATGAGAAAACTGAGGTGTAGGGAGGTAATGTGACTAGCTTCAGTCAAAGCTTTAAAACTCAAGGCTCCAAATTGAATTTCATGTTTTTCTATTATGTGACACTTTGAGAGCTTACTGTATTTTGTAGTTGTTTTTTCTTCCCCTCCCTAGCCAAATTATGGGTTTCTTAAAGGCAGGGAATAGTCTCATATTTCTTTCACAGCCATCCCACCCAAGTATGGTATGCATAACTAGACAAATTTCAGTATTCAGTAAGTGCTTGTGGGATGAACAAGTAAGTAAATGAATGAATGAATAGGTAGTATTAACACGAATTGCTAAATGAGTGAGAAAGCCCTGAAAACCCACATTCCTTCCTACTCCATGCCTCTGTAGTGTTTGCCCTTTGGTTTGTGGCTTAGCAGCCAACAGTGTCAAAAACATTTAGAGGCTTAATTGACTGAATACAACTCAAAATGCTAATGTAGACTTAGGTAAAGGAGGTGTGATGTCCAAACTTGGGGCGGTCATGTTACACTCTAAACTCTTCTAATGGTCCATATCTAGGTATAGATTTTTAAGGGGACTTTTGACAATAGTCAGTTGTATGCAATTGTTTTTAAGAGACCCTTAAAGATTCTAAACATACCTTATTCAATTTTGTATACTTCACCTAACAAAAACCTTTCCCCAAAATGGAACGGGCACAAAAAATATGCCTAAAGGAGAGGGACCGGAATGGGAAATAGTTCAAACCCATGTCATATGAAGGAAGGTTAAAGGAATTGGTGCAGGGTGGCCAAGGTTGTTAAATATCTGAAAGGCTCCCATGGGAAAGGGGTAAAATACATTTTACATATTGCCGGACGATAGAACTAACAATGTACTTGTGAATCTACAGGGACATGGGTTTTGGATCAATACAAAGTAAATTTCTTTTCAGTTATTAATAGAGAGTGATTTGAAAATGTTACAGGCTGTGGTGAAGGTGGAACATGCCCTCCTGCAGAAGAAGTTGGAACCAGATCGGGATAACCCCTTACCGAAGGTGATTTGCTGTGCTGGATGTTCTTTGCTGTTCCTCCCAACCTTGGGCTCTCATGAAGATGACAGTTGTGGCTCTGTCATTGATATGTCACAATGCCTTACCTGTGTAGCTTATTTCTATTTCTTCCTTGGCACACACCTCTATTGCCAATTTCTTAGCAATCCATAACTGTCAATGGAAACTAAACTTCAGCAGATTGTTGAAGTGTTTCTCCTCTCTTGCTTGTCCTGGAAAAGTAATTTCCCTGAACAGTGTGTGTTATATGTCCCCCTCCCCCCTCACCCCAGCCTAGTATGGTTTAAAGGCCATGAGGCAACATCATATGCTGCCCAATATGATCAACGGAGTTCCAATCCTTGCTCCAGCACTTTCAAGGGGAGTAATTGTCTTAACTTCTCTACCCTCATTTTCCCATACTGTCAAATAGGGCCAATAGTATTATCCATCACAGCATTGCCACTGAGCACTAAATGACATAATGTGTGTCAAGTGCTTAAGTACAGCACCTGAAACATAGTAGATGTTCCTTGAATATTAGCAACTATATTCTCCTGTTAATAAGGGAGACAAATTTCTTTGCGCTGCTTTGATTTAAGAAGACAATACCATTTCCAGACATCTCTTTCCTGGGGCTAGCTATATTAGTATTCTGCCCTGATGGGAAGGAAGAAACATTATTGGGACTGAATAGCTGATTTAAGAAGCAGGATGACCATGAGGTAAGTTGAAATGTTACCCCCTGCTTGGCGTTTTGAAATGCAGATTCATCAATCTCTTTGATGTCCCTAGCCACTTCCAGTGAACATCTTTCAGCATATTATTTGCTTTCTTAACCACATCACTTTTCACCGAGTTCAACATTCCTGCAGGATATAAAAGATCTTGGTACATTCCTCCAAAATGAATTCAGAAGGTAAGTCAAAGAGAGGGGAAAACATCTTTGAACAGGATCCAGGTTCAGACTGGGGGTGGGAGGAGGAGGCGGTGGGGCACTCTGTGACTCAGAGAGCTAACAGTGAATTCGGCCTCAGGATTTCCGTGTGCCAGTCTACTCTGCCAGCGGCCCGATGACTAAGCCCAGCCAAGAAACCTACACGGCTCCTTTGTCCGCGTAAGTGGAGATGATAGCACCGTGAGCCTTCCGGAGGGGCAGGGACGGACCACGCAGGGAACCAGAGGGTCTCCCTGGGGAAACAGGAATGGAAGGAGTCATCACTTTTAGTCTTCCCTTAATCTCCTTTGTGGTTTTAGGGAGTCCACGTTAATAGGAGAATATTTTCCCTTTTAAAGTTAAGCACGTCTAAGAATGCATTTTCAAATTTATAATCGAAACCCAGTGTGAAGCAGGTTCACTGTGCATTGGTTACTTCAGCCCACTGCATCTTGGGCTGCACTTTTAACCACTCGCTTGACTCGGGTTGTCCAGAACATTCGCACATGCAGCAGGACCCATGAAGCGGCAGCGAGGAACAGCGGAAGCCTAGGATTCATGGACAGCCAGTCCATCAAGGCTCAGGGAAGCTGCCCAGGCGGAAGGTGTCTCGTCTGCACGAGCCCCACCTGCACCGCAGCTGAAGGAGCCTGGAAAGCAGCTTGCTCTGGGTCTGCTACCCCGGGGATAACACAGCCTGCTGGGTTAACGCCTTGAAGGCATCCTGTTTCTATGGGGTACTAGAACAGAGCCCAGGCCTCATCTCAGGATGTTGCATTCCCAGCACATTCCACCGTTATTCTTGACGGACTACAAAATGGGAAAGCGGGAGGACTGGGTTGGTCCGAGGCCACCTGGAGAACTGGCCTGCACCCAGATGCAAAATACCACTCACCAGGAGCCCTCGCAATACCTGATTCTAACACTGTGCTGGCAACCTCGAAGCAGACTTTCGCCCAGGAGTCTATCTTCTTTCTAAACTGTAGCCTCCTTAAGGACAGGAGCTGGCTCTTACTGATTTTATATTTCAAGCAGTGGAGAAATGTGCATCAGGCGCTACGTGTTGCCTTACTTAACTACACTGAATCCTTCTAGCCACCAGCATAGGGAACTGACAACATCAGAGTTGTTCCGCAGACTCCCTTAGGGTCAAGCTGCATGCTTGAACCAGCTTCCACCACCACGCAGACTCACCCAAGTGAGACTTGAAAAACACAGTACCACGAGGCAGAGCCATGCTCTAGCTGACAAGCAAGCTGAGTCATGAATGCACTTGGCTTTTCTGTGGCAACTAGAGTCTTAGTTTCCAGAATCTAGCTACCTGGGTGTCAGCCTGGAGCCTGGGCTTCCAGCTCTCCTATTTTATGAGCACCTAATCCCCCCTATTAAATAGATTTCTGATGAAATTAGTTCTGTTATCTGAAACCAAACTCTGATTTGGTGGCATCAAACATTGTCAAATGAATGCACTGAATAAACTTTGTTCCACCTACAAGGTCCACCTTAAATCAGTAACTCACACCTGGGCTCCTGAAATCACCTGTTGATTCCCAAAGTGGATGATTCATTAACAAGTACGAAAACATTTCCCAGAAATGCTTTCATTAGAATTCTAAAATGCAATAAAAAGCAAAAAAAAAAAAAAATATTCACTGTAAAATACCACTTGGAAAGAGAAGGGCTTTTTTTCCCCTTTTTCTGAAATCTTACCACCATTATCTAGAAAACTCATAAAGTGGCTTATTCTTGTCACTCAGTACCAATTAAAATGGAGTACTGCTGTATTTTCTAAATGACCACAAAACTGCAGGTGAGCAAAGATTATTCAAGTTTTACATTCTGACATAAATGGTTTGCATGAAGTTGGGGAACTAGCAGAATTATTAGAGTAAACAGTTCCTTCAATTCTCAGATTTGGGTCAAAGGCTTGACCTTTGAGAACATATACTTAAAATGCTATTTATTCTTTTGACTCCCATAAAAGGCCTTGAGCTTCACTGGCTAAACTTAAAGCTTGGGCAGTAACATCAGCCTGGGCATTCTGAGGCAAGGCTTGGCTCCTTCCTGTTGGAATGAGCAAGGAGGCAAAGAGCTCTTCTCTGAATTTGTTTGGTGCAAGAACAGCAATTAGACTCCCCAAGCTAATGCATTTCTGTGAAATTGTCTTCTTCTAACTGAAGCTTCCTACTCGAGGGCTTATGCATCTTTACCTGAAAAATGCCCTCTCCTTCATCAATGCTGGGGTTTTCAACTCTTAAGGCTGAAGGATCAGGGCTATCCCAGCCTAGTCAGATTAACTTGGCTAGCACAGACGTTTCTATGCTGGATCCATGTGTTGACTGATGAGAAGAGAGCTGACTTGCCTTACACGAGAGAGGAGGATTAGTGAGCCCTTTCTGTAATCACGAAATAATCAATCAGTGGTGTTCTTAGGAGATCCCGCCCTGTTGCAATGGGATGTGATGTGGTCCTGGAAAAATAATGTTCTGGACCTGAGATAAGGGTCCAGCTTGTCTGGATCCTCTGTTCCCTTATCTTGGGAGAAAGTATTCATTCCTTCTTTTTCACTTTTTGCTACAACAGATATTTAGTGAGCACCTACTATGTGCTGCACTGTGTGTGGCAGGCACTAGATATTCCTGTGTGAACAAAAGATGCATAGTCATTGTTGTCATGGTGATTATAATCAAGTGGAGTGGAGCAGACCACAAACAAAATACATAGATAGAAAATTGCAAATCCTGCAAGATCCTCTTTGATGCCAGAGATAAAAATTCTAATGAAAAATGTCTTAAACAGTAAGGGGATTTAAAAGCTAAGATACGAAGTGGTTCCAAGAGTGGTCCAGTGGCTCAATGATGTCATTAAGGACCCAGGAACTTGCCATCTTCTCATTCTCCATCCTCAGCATGTTAGAACTTTCTACTTCTATGTCTTTTTAAGATATTTCCCAAATCAAAGACATTTTCTTTTCTACAAGAAAATGAGTAGCTGCTGTTAGATAAAATTAAGCATTAAATTATTTCCTGAAAAATTGTTACAGCCTTTATTGAACTTACATCTCTTTGATGGGCTTAGTGTACAATGCCATTTTCTTAATGATAATATCCATGAAAGATCGGTGACACTTTCCACGTTCATTTAAAGCACTGCAATGTCTATTATCACACAGCTTGCTCAAGTACCTGGAAGCAGGCTGGGGCCATAGAGACATAAAAGTCTGGGGTCCTGGGGTCCTAGAGCCAGAGCCACATTGTGTTTTTAATGAGCTCTAGGCACTCTTGTCATTGTGGGTCCCTTATTCCATAAAAAAGTATTAACAGTTATGCCTTACAACAGTATTGGTATAGAGACAAATATATTAATATTATATAGAATATATTTTCCACCCAAAAGTTCATTTTATCATCCTGATTTTAAAAGAAATTAAAATATTTTTGTGGTCCTTAACAATGTCATTGGGCCCTGGGCACCGTGCCTGTTGCACCTAATGGATAAGTCTGCTGTGTGGAGCTTCGTCTAGAAAGAGCAAGGAGGGTGTACCCTAGGTGGGCACATCCACTTGGTCTAGAAATTCATTAGCCCATGGGGAGAGGCACAAGCAGAACAGAGCTAGATCTTTGTACCCTGTAAAGTCCAGGGCCCAGATTTGGGGTCCTTTATCCCCAAGTCTAAGAGTGTTATAAGTTCATATTAAACCATGTGTTAATACATTCCAATGAATAGTGAATTTTACTATTATGAAGAGGATTGAATTCATACGTGTTCTGCACTTGTATTACTAAAGGTCCCATTCTAGTGGCTCTTCCTCCATAAAAGAACAGGTGGCCCTGAAAAAAGAAAACAACATCTAAGGAGTCAAAACAACGGCTCGCAACTTTTGAATAATAGTTTTACCAGCTTTCTTGCATCCATGTTTCAAAAAAAATTTCAGGGTTTAGTTTGTGATTGGCAACTCTGCCCTGCTCTTTTCTTGATAAATTAGACAACACAGCATTAGCTAAGAAGTGCAGGAGAAAAAATGTGGAGTTCTGTGAGCGCTCTCTCTTACCTCCACTGCACGCAGCGTGGGCTGGGCGTCTAGCATTGTCCCCAGCACCAGCTGTAGTTTGCTTCTCCTCCTCCCATTCAAGTACTCTGAGCAGCTCAGTACTTCTCTCTGGAAAGGGAGTGGAAATGTGGACCCTTCAGTTAGTGGAAGTTGGAGTGCTCCAGGGCTGGGTGAGCTACGAGCAGGAATGCCACCGTTAGCCTTTGCGGCTCTCTCCACCTCCCACCATCTTTCCACATGCCCCTCATCATTCCACCCCTAAAACTTTATGAACCTGGACATCTGCTCTTCCCTCTCCATTGCGACCCAACTCCATTTCTCTTAAATAGCTCTCAAGTCTTCCACCTCACCTTATCTTCCACCTTATCTCCAAAGCTAAGATCCCAGTTAAGGCCCACACTGTCTCTTAACTGAACTCTTGCAATAGACCCATTCCTGATTTCCCTAATCTGATCCCTCCTCTCCCTGCATTTGCAGACCAAATGGCAATAAAAGAAATCTTAAATAGGAATTTTTATTTGTGCTGCCAGGTTTCCCTCCCAAAAAGGAGTTTGGGCAAATATTTCAGGAGATGTTAGATCTCTACCTCCCGTTGCTCTTGTTGGTACAATCATTTATCTGATTGTTTGCAGCGTGTGCAACACTAGAGAGTCCCTTCTCTCCCTGGCCAGAAGACATTCTGTTTCTTTTCATTGTAGTGAGAAAAAGAAAGGACAGAGCCCTGTTATAGCAAGAAGCAGAGGCTCGTCAAAGAATGTTACTTACCCTTTACTTCCTATCAAATACCATGACAAATAATACTTGGCTATCATCCATCAGCACTCTGCTCAGTCCCCTTCTGAAGAGTTGAGACTTTGGTGGTCACGCCTCCATAGCCGACACCCAGGGGGAGCCCAAGCCTAGGGTTAGGTGTCTGTTGAACATTCCCAAGCTATCATTCTACCAAACTCAAGGAATATCTGACTCTTCTCATTATTTTTCTCAAGACAGGGTTTTGGAAAAGGGATGGGATTCATGGTCTTTGTCCATTAAAAAGGACTGTAAGTACATCTTTTATTTAGTTCCTTATACAAAGTACCTGCATATATTTTTATTCCTCTTCCTGAACATGCAAATAGCTTACATGAAGGACTAAGACGAATGTTTTACTTTCATTTGTTCTGTATTAAAAATGAAACATGGTTACCATCAGGACCTGTTTGGGAATTTTCCTGGGAATTCCCACATAACAATTATAAACAAATTTCTGACTTTGCACCTAAATGTCTAACTGACTTTGCACCTAAATGTCTAACTGACTTTGCACCTAAATTTACAAACCGATAACTTACAGGGTGAAATTATTTACACTACAAAAGGATTCTTCACAACACCAAAAGATCACGAGGACCATTTTTTAGGGCATTTACTCAAGTCTAGTGCTGTTTCCATGTCATTAAATAACTAACAGAGAAAGAAACTAAAATGGGAAGTATTCTAAACTACTGTTGATTACATATTCATCAAAAATGAACTTATAATGACAAAGGACATTAGTATGGCAGTCATTGTTATTTAGTTTATATTTTGCAATTTTTATTTCTTTAGACAGAAGGCTAAGCCCCTGATAACCTCATTTTTTTCACATCCTTCCTTGTCTACCTGGCATGAAAGATCCTTCATCTTGCACTCCTCCGGTTTTATTTCTCTTTGCTCTCAAACTCCCCCAAACTCTGTTTTACCTCCAAACTCATTTCTGAACTACTTCCTTTGCTTGCCTGGTTCTTCACCCCAGCCCCACCCAGCCCCATCCCGTCCTGCACACCCACCTGACAAACTCACACTCCTGCACGACTCAGATTGGATCTCAGCTGCTCTCTGAGTACGTTTTGACTTCCCTCAGGTTTACCTACTGGGAATTTCTATCACCAAATTTTAAATAAGGAACAAAACACTTCTAATATTAAACATTGAAATAAATGTGAGCTCCTCCTTTATACCTTGTGCATACCTCCATTAGGAAAAAGAAAAAAAACATATATAATATAGATTAGATTAGGCAAAAATTCTATCATCTTAAATTTGATTTGGAGGTATTAGCATAACTTCATGATAATTTTATCTTTTAAAAAAAACATATTTACTACCTCTGCTCACTGAAACATGTCTAAAAACAAAGGTCAACTCAGGATCAATGAGTATTCCCTAAATACCGTGAAGAAATGACGGATGCCAGCTCTGGGAAGGAAATGTACAAAATGAGCCTGGACCACCTTGTTGTACCACAGAGAAAAGACACCATCTAAGGCTACAGGGCATGTCAGGACTCAGGAGCCAACCTGTGTCACCCTGAGGAGGCCCTCGCTGGCCAGAGATCAGTCAATTAAATACCAGTAAAGATAAATACACTACATTAAAAGACATTGAATATATTTAAATCTTAGTTCATAATGACTGCAAAAATAAAAACAATTGGCCACTTTTGACCAGGGAGTTCTCTGTTTTGAAAACTAGTAAATAAAGGGAAAGGATTAAGCATTTATTCTGACTTTTCTATACAACAGGTACCTCCAGGCAACCAAATAATGGATAAGAATTTCCTTTTTGTAGAAGGATTCCAGGAAATTCATTTAAGGGAATGATAGAATTATAACATGAAATTTTACTACTTTCTACCACTCCTAATAATGTATCTAAATAATGACCTTCAATTGCTGCTGATATCACAAAAGGGGAGACCACTCAACACTATATTCCTTAATAGAGGTTCACAACACCATTTCTGAAGTAGACTTGCCAAATAAATCAAAACTGAATCTGATCAAGCCTCCAGATCTAACTAATAATAACTAATAACTTACAGAAAATAC
>CM052450.1:10986684-11068599 GCA_028533085.1 Varecia variegata | reverse complement strand
CTTCCTTCCTTCCTTCCTTTCTGGTTTACTTCTTGTCTTACTTCCGTTCCTACCTCTCTTGTTTTTTCAGGATATTATTCTGTTTACTTAAGGGACAAAAAGTAAATAAATGTTTTTGAAATTGAATTGAATTGATTTGGATCCATATTTTCATAAGAGGAAAAAAAAGCTTCCCCCCCCCTTTAGTTTTCTTTATACACCTGTCTTTGCAGGAGAAGAAATGAGCACTGGGAAATACACACGTGCCTCAGCCACAGGTGAGATATTAACACATCCCCACACAGACTGAAACCCCAACCTTTGCTGGGTAGGATGAGAGTGTCCATTGTCCAGATTCTTTTGCTTCATTCAAGTCAGTACTTCTCCTAATGAAAATGCAGCCGGGGATAAAACAGCCCTGCAGTTCCAGAAGCCTCATCAGAGTCAGGTGCCCCCTCAGTATTTGAATGCTCTGGGCTGGCTTGACTCAACCACGGTTAGCTGACTTTTATTACTTCTCTTCCTTCCTGCCCATCCATAGCAACAGCCGGGGGAAAGGAGCTCTGTGTCATAAAGGCAACCACAGCTGAGCCCATCTCTCCCATGGCCCGTCTGCGTGGTAATTTTGGAAGAGCCTTGGGACATCTGACTATAGGAAAGTGCTATGATTAATGGTGATTTTTATCTTTGGACTTCAAACATTGACTCATGCAGAGAATGAGCAATCTATAGGTCAGATATCCTACATCCTAGTCATTTTCTTCCTTCAGTCAGGAATTCAGAGGACTAAACACCAACCAGCTGTAAAAGACATCGATCCTGTCTGCAGAAAAACCTGCTTCGTGGGCCCCTGAGAAGAGTTGTTTAAAATAATGCTATGCAATTTCCCCGAGAGTTTGTGCTGAAAAACTGAACAAATGGAAAATTTAACACCGAATGATCGACACTTTATTCACGAAGCAGGGTTATTCTCATATTTTTTTTTCTCTTATGGATCAGGCATTTTGCAGCCACTTTAAAAAGTCTACCTACCTTTTATTCAGGAATTTAACAGATATTTATTGAGGGTTTTCTATGCATAAGATACCATACAGGGTTACCAGGGTAAAAATAAATGGTGTCAGCACTCAGGGATTTTAATAGTAATGATGTTAATAATGCTAACAATAACCTCTCTAATGCATCTATTAAGCCTCACTTTTTACAGTGCTTTAACATGTTCTAAGTCAGTTTAATAATTCTTCTAATTCAATGTGATGACTCTAATTTTTTCAAGATTATTTTACCGCCTTATTTTATTTTATCTTATCTTCCAGTAGATAATATAAGATACTTAGCCCAGAAATACAGGAAGTCCTCATTTAATATTGCCGATAGGTTCTTAGAAACTGTGACTTCAAACAAAATGACATATAATGAGCATATTTCTGGTCACAAAAACATCACCCAACTTCTAAATAAAGACCCTAACTTTTCTAATATTAAATGTTGAAGTAAATGTAGTCTATACATACATTTAAGAAAGATTAATAAAAGCAAGTCAGAGAATTATTTACCCGCTATTCCAGTTCAAGTTCAAGGTGGCCAGAATCTCCCCCAGCAGTTCAAGGCCAAGATGGCAACCAGCCCTGGGCAGGAGCCGTCTGATCACAGGGTGCACTGACACACACACTCACACCCACTCACGCCGGGCCCATGCAGACTCGCCCATGAACCTGAGGGGCACAGCTTTGGGATGTGGGAGAAAACTAAACACGGGTGGAAAGTGCAAACTCCACACAGACAATGACTTCAGCCAGGAATCCATTTGTTTTCTCATCACCGTTCTAATGAAATGATGTTCAATGAAACATTATTCAAGGACCTGCTGTATAAGCTCAAGAAAGAGTAGAACCCCCACCCCTATTCCAGATACCTTGTACCATTAGGTACAATGAATTTAAAACTGTGTTTGCGTGTTCGCATCAGACGTGGGTCACATAGCTGCTTTCTATTTTGTGTAGCCAGGAGGATGCCAAAACTTAATGAAAAATCCACACAGCAACAGCCTGTTTTGCCTTGACCTAGTTTCCTACTTCCTTTGTACGCACACATAGGAAGGGCTTGCACCGCATGCCCTGTTTGAAGTTTGAAAATCTCAATCTGTCCCCAACAATCAGAAATATTTACCTCTTCTCCTTTGTCCCACAATCATCTCAGCAGCCTTCTTGAATTGACTCCCACACCTGTTCACCACAGGAGGACAGAAATAAAAGCAAATGCTCTTTAAAATCCCTCTTCTTCCACAAGGTCTTCTGTTTGGGAATTCTAAAACGGTTCCTGATCTATTATCTCACCAGCTGCGGCCTTTTATCTCCTAAAGAGAATAGCTGACATCTCACCAGGCAGAAGCCTTGTGCTTATGGACGCCATAAATATCTCCCCTAAATCCTACATGATATATTTCCCTCTGATTAGCAAAGCAGATACTGTGACGTGCGAGCAGGAGCAGGGGAGGCTTTGATGATGCTAAACTGAGCCCCTGGAGATATCTCAGCCTTCTCTCCAGAACTTCACTCTCTAACAACCGGAATCACGAGCACACTAGAAAATGCAGTCGGGATGATGCACTCTCATTGAGTTTTTTTTTCAACTGGTTTTCAATGATGGGCAAACTAAAATTGACTTACGCAAAACACAAATCAATTGAATTTGTTAAAGGTCCAGATGGGAACATGCTTCTTGTACAAATCACAATATGGTTTTTAGACCACATCTTGGGGGAAAAAAAAAAAAAGAAAAAGAAAAATACTCCTATGAATGAAAAGTAAAACAAAGGCTTTGAGTTTTGTATATGAATTTGAAATGACTTTACCCCTGACTCATGTTCTACTTTATTTTTGATTCTTGGGAAAACCTGTCCCTATACTATGAATTTTTTTTTTAATAACAAGTTTCCATTTGTAACCATTAGTTGGTCTTTCCTCAAAATGGGGTTGCTGGAAAAGACCAAGAAAGGAAAGAATATTCCTGTATCAAATGGAACTGGTGCTTGTGGAAGCGCTCAAACTTGAGCAAGCATTGTCAGTTCTCATTGTCTGGCCAAAGGAACTAGATTATTCTGTGTATTTTTCTTGGTGTTCCTAACGTATATTTATTCAAATGGAAAAAAATAAGTAGACTGCAGTTGTGGGAGAAAAAAAGGTAAAAATAAATTATTTAGGTGTTTTTTTTACTACTTGGAACTTCATTTATGGTAGGATAAAGGCTTAAGATAATTTTTTCGTTTTATTTTGTTTTTGTAACCAGCAGACAGCTTTTATGATCTGCTGAACGGGAGTGTAATGTAAATAACAAACTAACCAAAAGGTGGGCAAAGAGACACCCACCATCCTAACACTCAATCCTTTTGGTGCCTATCTCATAGGTAGCCAAGAAGCATTTGGACAATGGGGAAAAAGGAACCCAAGGTGGAAGATGAATGAAAGATAACTGGTAGCTTTGGGGTCGATGCAGCAAAAAAGCTGAAAACATCTGCTTATTTATCTTGTAATCTGAGTGATCCATTTTTGCACGTAGGTCAAACCCCATTTCCAATTTAACTCATGGCGGCAACACAGGTATCCTCCCTCCCCATCCCACCTTAAACAGAGTAGGACAGACAGGTTACTATGCATCTCACGAAGGTATCTGAATTCATTAAAGTCTGTGCTTTGCTCAGATGAAGGGTCTGTGGTCTTATCCACTGATGGCAGTTGGGAATTTGATGGTGTCACTCTGTTAACACAGTACGGTCTCTGTACGCTCTCCTTTAACAACTGGGCACTGTTTTCCTTGGCCAGAGGCACTGAGCTTTATTCATTGGCTCAAGGACGCTGAGGTACCACGTGGAATGTTTCATGTTTATTGGCTTTTAATGTACTACTATTGAGGACTGAGGGAAACAAAATACAAGACACTTACGCCCAGTCCAGCCTCCTTGGAGGAGGCGGAATTCCCCCAGCAAACGCTGCCACCCTGCTGATTCAGCCACCGCTCAGACTGCCATCAGAGGTTGCTGGCTTTAGGCTGTAAGTTACAGGAAACCTTTCGGCCTCTACTTGGTTATTTATAGAGGAGTTTATAGGTTTCTTCCACAACTCAAGGGAGGAAAATCAAACAAATGTCACCTCCTATTATCGTGGCAACTAAGTTCCACTCTGAAAATAGAAGCTGGAACCTTAACCCGTTAACTAGTAAACCAATCCACTGGTGTATTTGTATTTTAGCAACACTTTTTTACATTTTTAAAAAGGTTCTTTCAAATTTTAACCCCACTCGGGAATTTTCCCTGATTAGATTCACCCTCATTTACACCCTTTGATACCTCCTTGCATTGGGCTAACATTTTAATAATGAACTTCAAGTGCACAGAATTGGATTATTCATAATTCTTTCTTTCTTTCCTTACTTCTTTTCTTCCTTTATTCCTTCCTTTTTTTCCTTCTTTCTCCCTCCCTCCCTCTCTCCTTATCTCTCTCTCTCTCTCTATCTTTCACAAATACTAATATAAAACTTACAGTGTACCAGGTATTGTTCTAAGAATTTTAACTCTCCTAAAATCCATAGGGGGTGAGTACTGTTATTAATCCCCTTCTACAGTCTTATGAGAAGACTTGATTTACGATATCCTGTCATCATTGGTCTATGCATGACTCTATTTTATTTCTTCATTTACCCATTTGTATTCCTTCACTTATTACTTTGTTCGTAATAAAAGCCAACCACGCAACCCAAGAATTAGAACGTCAATAATACTTGCATCTATCTATACAGTTCTCCCCACCCCATTCCCCTGCTGCATCACCCTGACATGCTGCATTTGGGGTTTATATTATTTCCTTGCTTGTTTTTAAAAATAATTTTAGCACATGTATATGTTTGATCAAAAATGTTATTGCTTAATTTCAGTAATCTTTGAACATTGTAAAGAGTATCATGTGGTCATCTGAGAACTTGCTGTCACTCAGCATCATATTATTGTATGTAACTGCAGTTCATTTATTTTCATTGCTATGACATATTCCAGGTACACTGTAATTTACTTATATGTTTCCCTATTGATGGGCATTTGCTATCTGCTCTTGTTATTACCAATAGTGCCATTAGGAACATTTGCATGTGTTTCTCTGGGGCCCCGAATGTAAGAATTTCCTTTGGTATATTCACACCAGAAAATTCTTGGGTCATAGGGTACGTGAATCTTT
This sequence comes from Varecia variegata, assembly GCA_028533085.1. Classification (NCBI taxonomy): domain Eukaryota; kingdom Metazoa; phylum Chordata; class Mammalia; order Primates; family Lemuridae; genus Varecia; species Varecia variegata. Next base: position 11,063,395 of record CM052450.1, on the reverse strand, counting down.
AACTTTAAAAGGTAATGTCAAGTAGCTTTCCAGTTGGTTAGCCAATTTATGGTAGCAAAATATAAGAACTCTAGTCGATCCATATACTTTCCAATTTTTGTATAGCTTAAATTCTTAATTCTTGTCAATAAAATGAATATAAAGCGATATCCATTCTAGTCATGACTTGCTATTTCATGTCTTGATTTGCTAGTATATATTGCTATAAATAAGATAAATAAGGTTCAACATCCTTCCTCATGTTTTTAGCTGTATATGTTTCCCCTTCTGTAAAATATCTGTTGTTGTATCTGATTCTGTTCGTTTGTCTGTCTATGGAGTTGTTCAACTATTCCTTAGTATTTTATAGGAGTCTTTACATATCCTTGATACTAAACTTTTGTCACTTACATGTTGCAAATGAACTGACAGTTTGTGGCTTACTTTTTCACCTCCTTTAAGAATTCTTCTGATGAACAGACTTTCTTAATGTTAATAAAGTCAAAATCATAAATCTTGTCTTTTATGGATAGTACTTTTGTGCCTGTTTAAGAAATCCTTCCTCACCCCAAGATAGGAAAGATATCCACCTATATTTTTCTACTAAGTGTTTTAAAGTTTGCTTTTGACATTTAAGTCCCTAATCCATCTGGAGTTGATTTTTGGGTATGGTGTAAGGGTGGGAACCAAATTCATTTTTTTTCCAAATGGACAACCAATTTTTCCAGCTCCTTTTATTGAATAATCCCTCTTTTCTCCACTGAAATGCCAGGCCATCTCTGCCCTCATTAAAGTTCCACATATGCATGAATCTATTTCTGGGCTGTCTGTTCTATTACATTGGTTCATTTGTCTACACCTGCAGTGTGGTATTTTGGTAAGAGCACAGTACTTAGAGTCAAAAGAACTGGTCACTCGTAACCAAGGGAACTTGCGTAGGTCACCTGACCATTCTGTTCAGTTTTCTCATTTGTGACACGTGGATAACAATTCCTACCTCTTAAGAATGCTGTGAAGATTAAAATCTGTGAAGGTATTTTATAACCTATAAAATTTTATAAAATACTGTATATAATTTGTTTCATAAATGTTCTCAAAGTCTTTTTCTTTTGTCTTTTAGAAATCTTTTGGTTGTTAGTAACAAAAAACCTGACTTGAGCTGGCTTTAAAAATAAAATTTAAAAAAATAAATAAAATAAAATTTAATGGCCCAAGTAACTTAAATATTCCGGCAGTAGGGCCTGCCTTAGGTGAGGCTTTAAACAGTGACTCTTCAGAGACTTCACAGAAACAGTTTTTCTCATCTCTCCTCCCTGATTCCTGCAGTGTCACCTTCATTTTAAAGCCTTATAGTCACAGCGTGGCTGTCAGCAGCTTCTGGGACTGTATGTGTCCCTGTTCATATCCAGCCTTCAGACAGCTTTCTCCAGGTGGCTCCCATAGAAGAGAGAGGAAACTTCTTCCCCAGATGTCCTCAGGCAAAGTTCTCTGTTTCCTGTCTCCTGGGTCTCATTGGGGCATGTGCTCAGTCCTCATCTAAGCACTGGTCAGACAAGATGGGATCTGAGGGTGGACCTCCTTCCTCTAAAGCATAGGAACTGTGTGCAGAGGATTGAAAATCTGGTTTCCTATTACTAAAAGGAGGCAGAGAATGAATACTTGGTTGGGCAGTGGGGGCAGGGGCACCCATAGCAAATGGCCTTTACATTCTTATTTTTATTTTTTAACAAAATAACACATGTATATAGTCACAGATTAAGGAATGCTGAAGAATTTACAGTGAGAAAAGCAACAGCCTCTCTCATCAATACCAACAGTCTCACTACTGGAAGAAAATGTTTTAATCCAATTTGCATTGGGTTATCCTGGTGACAGCTGTCCTAACTCTAAACAATTAAGACCTCATTTCTTTATGAAATCAGCTTTACACATTACAATGCATTTATACTTTATTCTTACTGCTCGCTCTTTTCAAAGTTTAATGGTAATGTTGTTACTTTAAACTATTTTATTGTTTATCTTTGTGACTTTACATAATATACTTACGCTTCTTTTCCCATCTGTTTTAATTAGTATTTCAAATTTCTTCTCTGAAAAATTTCAGCCACCTTTCCCTCTCCTCCAGCCCACTCCTCCTCTCACTTCCTCTGTCAACTGTATTTTGACTTTGGCATTGTCAAGTTCGTGCACATTCATATTCTACCCTGCAATAATAAAGTGTTATTCTATATATTAAATCACCAAAATACAGCACAGTGATGCAAAGCTGAAGAAGAAAACCCAACTTCTTTCTGTACTTTAAGTAACACTATAAGGTATGGCTCTTTGGGAATCTGGTCCCCACGGGAGCATGTCCCCGTGTCCTGGGTTCATTGAGTTATTTTGGCACAAGGAGCTATATTTCCCTTTTCACTATCCTTTCAGAATTCTTATTTTCTTTATTTGAAATTAATTTATTGTTCCCAAAGCACCAGTGATATTCTTGCATATCTCTGTACCAATAAAAATCTTCACATGTGAACACACTGTGTGGGACAGTAGAATGTAAAATGCTCAAGGGAATCAGAATATACAGTCAGGAAGTTGAACTACACCCAGCTTTTTATGCAACTATGATGAAGGCTCCAGCTTGACACTAAAAGAGATTCAGATGTGTCTGGAGACATCTGGCACAAAGGCAGGGTCAGTCCCCAGAAATTTGTTTGCATGAAGACGGAGATTTCTGAGACAGAGCTGGTCCTGAGAGAGGAAAGATCCAGGAATGATTAGGTTGGCTCAGTAAAACAGCCTTAGTCAGAGGATGAGGAAGCTGATTCTGAACACACCAAGTCTGAGATTTATCCCCAACTTTAACCTCAATTCAGCTCGGTCTGAGTATTATGGAAAGCTGGGAGTTCTAAGTAAATGCTGAAATGGTTGTTTTACTTTGTGGAGGAAAAGGCAACTCTGCTTTGGAATTCCCCTCTAGCAAAACTTAACAGAAATGGAAAGTCTGTCCCCACCACTTTCCCATAGAACATAAGTCATCGCACATCTTTGGCACCCTGAGGTCGCCGGCGTGGTGCCTGGCAGAGCTGGCACTGTGCCCACCATGCCTTGCCAATCATCTGAGGGTCAGTCAGAAGGAAATGCCACACCCTGTGAATCAGTAACAGAGACCAGGTACCCAGCAGTGGAATAAAGGCAGCATCTGGGACAGGCTTTTATACCCAGCTCAGCATTAGCAGCTGCCAGTAGGAGATTGCTGAATGAGAACCACAAGTAAAATGCCAAGCCTGGCACAGCAGAAATGTACCTGCCATGCCCACTAGAGCAGCAACAGACAGCTGTGCCCAGAAATGTGACAGCCAACATCTTTGTGGCCAGATGAGACTGCAGGGCAACATCTCCTGCAAGGCAAAAACTTCCAGGGATCTTATGTCAGTGTAAGATAGTGACATCCGAGTCTTTAATATTAGCATACATTAGCATACATCACAGATAACTGCAAGAAAGATCTTTAGAAATCTAGGCTATGCAATTAGTTGTTTCTCAATTAAAATATAAGAAAGACTGCCTTTAGCTGTGAAGTTCAACATTAGGTTTAAAACAAAGCCAAATGACATCAGGTGTATGTGAAGAAATAATATCTAAATGCTCCATGCTGATTATCTGTTCCATAGGATCCTTAGAGAGTCACGAGATTAGGATGTTACATTGATAGAAATCAAGTAGACAAACCCTCTGATGTTCAAATCAGAGACCCCGGGGAAAAGAAAGCTAGCCACCCACTGCTGGTGGAACAGGCAGTAGAACAAGAATCTTCTGACCTCCAGTCCAGAATGCAGGACACCATAAAGATTCGTGGGGACCAAGTCAGAAATAGTAAGCGTTGACTTTTGAGCCTAGACAGCATCAGCAAATAACTTATCTTCGGTCATTCTGTACAACTAAAAATGAAGCTGGGAGTTTATATACGAATTGTCAAAATGCTCTCTCCTTGAATGTGAATGTGTTCATATATACATATATATTTCTGTTAGTTTGAAAGTGCAAATTGCTGAGTTGATTTCTGGTATAAATTCTTAAAGTTAGAAACACCATTACAATTAGATTCAGAACAGAAAATGTACCATTTTTCGTTTTCTCTTAGGAACAGATGAAGAAAACACATTGGGAAATGAAAAAGGCAGTCCTGTGAGCAAAAACAGGAAAAAGAGTGAGGAATAAAAATAGGAGAGTAAGTCAGCAGGGGAGAAGGAGCCAAAGTGGAGTGGCCACATGAATGAGACGGGTGGGTAGAGCAGCACCTAGGGTAGATTGAATGTGAGGTTCGTCTGTTTCAGCTGGCGTCATCGACTTGACATAAGTGACAGCCCGAAACGGAAATAATAATCATCTGTCAAACAATCACTTTGTTTCTCGACTGTCCTGGCTGTTGTTTTCTTTTTTTTAACCTAACCTGCCTGTTTCCTTGACCGGTCAAGTCGAAACAGACGACACGCTCGGTACATGTTAACACAGGCTCGTTCCCGAGCTGAGGGCTCCGAGCCTGAGTCACTGCCCCGAGAACCCCAGATCCTAACTTTGCTCCTCTGCTAAATTAGAATGGGATGGCCTCTGTTTATGCTTGCACTAAATGGAACCACATGACTGCAGCCTTTCCACTGGGGGCTGTTAGCAGAGGATTTAGTAGCGTGAGCCAGTATCCTTGATACTCGGATGCTTCAGTTGCCGAGATCCACTCTTGATTCACTGTTTTCTTCACGAGTTCCAGTTTCGTGGGTTTTTCTTCGGGGCCCGTGTCGGTATACTGAAGGAGGAAAGAAAGTGGTGACTACTTCTTTTACTTAACTCAGCTGTCTCTGCCACCCCAATGCTCACTGCTATGTGATCAGAGCTTTTCATGTCAAGCCTGAAGTCCCCACAGAGGAAAACCAAAAGATTCTGTTTCACTTGTTCCGAGAAAAAATAATGGACATATTCCTGGGAAATGGTAGTGGCTTACTAAGTCTGGGATTCTTTATTGCATGTAGAGCAAGTTGGAAAATTTCTTATGGGTGTCTTCTTTTTACTTAAAAGGTCTTCACCCCTTTGAACTCTAATCTACCCTCGGAGGCCCAGCTTAGATGTCACTGCCTCCAGGATGTCCTCCTTGATTCCCCCCAGGCCTCCTGAAAAGCCACACTGTTTGGAATTTATCTTTCCCTCCTCTGTGTCCTTAGCACTTGACTTCTGTATTCCCTGCTGCATAATCGTATCATGCCAATGGCATTTACAAATGTGTCAGCTCCCTGATGACAAGAATTACGTTTTAACCATCATCACGTTTCTAATAGAGTAATGAATATTATTAATAAATCAAACTGGCAGAAGGCTAATGGGAAAGGCCAGAGGAAGGGGTAGGGAGAAGAGTTAGGGAGAAGTCACTGATAGTTAAAAAGAACCCAGAGGGAGAAAGTGGAGGAGACAAGATTATTTCATCTTATCGTGGAAGAGGACAGACGGTGTTTGCAGGACAAAGAAATGTTCAGAAGAAGGATCGCTAGGATGAAGGCAGAACAGTGATGCCTTGTGGTTTTATTCCCAGTCGTCACGCAGAGGGCTGAGCCTGTTCTTCTCCCCAGAGCTCCAGCACCAGGGGCTGAGATGAAATTCCCTGAGACTCCTCCTCCTTATTTTTTTAATATGCTTTTTTAAAATTTCAAACTGTTAAGGGGGTACAAATGTTTTCGGTTATGTGGATCGCTCTTGTAATACTTGAGTCAGGGTTATAAATGGGCTCATAACCCAAATAGTGTTCATTGTACCTGTTAGGTAGGTTTTTGCCCATCCCCTCCTTCCCTCTCCCTCCTGCTTGATTTCCACTGAGTTTTACTTCCCCCTGTGCATTTGAGTGCCCATTGGTTAGTTCCAATTTAATAATGAATGCATGTGGTGTTTGTTGTTCCATTCTTAAGATACTTAACTTAGAAAAATGGTCTCCAGTTCCATCCAAATTGTTGCAAATGGCATTAATTCATCCTTTTATGGCTGAATAGTACTCCATAATATACATATACCACATTTTATTAATTCACTCATGAACTAATGGGCACTTGAGTTGATTCCACATTTTTGCAACTGTGAATTGTGCTATAATAAACATTCGAGTGCAGATGTCCTTTTGTGAGAAAGACTTCTTTTCCTTTGGGTAGATACCCAGTAGTAGCATAGCTGGATTGAATGGTAGGTCTACTTTTAGTTCTTTGAGAAATCATCAAACTATTTTCCGTAGAGGTTGTGCTAATTTGCAATTCCACCAACAGTGTATAAGCAGTCCTTTCTCTCTGCATCCACACTAGCATCTATTATTTTTGGACTTTTTAATAAAAGTCATTCTAACAAAGGTAAGGCGATATCTCATTGTGGTTTTAATTCACATTTCCCTGATGACTAGTGACATTAAGCATTTTTTCATGTTCATTGGCCATTTATCTTCTTTTGAGAAGCTTCTGTTTATGTGTTTTGCCAACTCTTTAATGGGATTATTTATTTTTTCTTGCTGATTTGCTTGAGTTCTTTGTAGATTCTGGTTATTAGCCCTTTATTGAATGTATAGCTTGAGAATATTTCCTCCTGCTTTTAAGTATATATAAAACATAATTTTCTTTAGATTACAAAAATATATGGTTAGCAAGTATATGTGGTCTTATTTTTCATCTATATCTTACAAAAAAAGTATGTATATAGTTAAAAAGAATACAGGGGTCAGCCTTTTGACTTTCTATTTCCTTTCTTTTATAATCAAGTAATGAAATTTGTCGTGAAACCTCAAAAAAGATACTGAGTCCTCAATAAAACTAGGAAGGCTGAGAATGTAAACAAAAGTCCAATGCTTAGGGTCTAAGGAAGAAAATAAACAAGTGACAAAGAGAAGCCTGGACCAGGAAATACTCTCTGAGGATTTATATGGGATTAAAGGTCCTCCCATCCTAAGGAGTCACCTCTCGGCCCCGCCCCTCAGTAGTCTGTTTCTGTGACTTCATTGCCTCCCAGCCTCCCAACCCCCTTCCCCAAATGGGAGGCACAAAGAGGAATTTGAATAGAGGACAGTCCCTAATCCCCCTGCTGACAAGGTTTCCTGAAAGATATTTCAGGGGAAGTTGAAACTGATTTTTAAACTGTTTCATACACATCATCTTATCTGATCCTTGCAACAATAACCCAGTGAAGGCTAAAAGCAACTTTTTAATATCTGCCCCCTCCCCTCGTTCAGTTAAAGAAACTTAGGCCTAAAAGGAGTTCTGGGAATTGTCCATGATTGGTCACACCATTGGTGGGAGTGCAGCCTGGCCTTCTGCCTCCAAAGGTCAGTGTTGGTTTTTTCACCACCTCTCCCTACCTCTTGGTTCACCCAGGATGGTTCTATGCTATGAAGATAGAAACTATTTATTGGATACCTTATGGGTTCAGCAGACTTTTGTGAACTGGATTGACCTGGGGAACTGATCATCAGACATGACTTTGTTTCACCGGAAAAAAATTTGCTCTGGGTTCTAAACAGCTGATTTACATACAATATTTTAGTACACAGCTCATTTTAAATTGAGGACTGCCTGTACTAAGCATCTAGCTTCCAAGGATAGAAAGATAGTCCCTTTTATTTTTCCTGTTCTGCTTTTGGAAACTACCAACAAGGGTGCCAATTAGCACCAGATGAGACAGGGACTGTGTGATGTGGAACTCCGACCACTGGGAACTGGAATGAGTCCACTAATGTATTAAGCAATCGAAGAGCCAGAAGTTGGGCAGCCTTCAAGTTTGGCACAATGTAAAGTTCTGATCTGTTAAGGCCCAACTTTATAGACAGACTCTGTCCCTTCTCCACTCACTGGCTATGAGGAGCAGCAAAGGAACCAGGAGTTTGCAACTCCAGTACCCTCGAGGTTGTGGACTTTTATTTGCATATTGCCTTTCACTCCATATCCTTTCTTCATTTTGAACTTGAACAAATCTTTACAGAATAATTAAGTAAAGGTACAAATGCTCATTTATCTTGGTAACTTGGATTTTAAGGATATGAGTCTCACTTAGCTATCTTTACATTTCTGGATATCTTGATTTTTGAAATTATAACTTTGCATATGTACAAAGTCACAAGTGGAATTGAAGCATCAGATAAGTTAATTTGATATCAAAGGTAATTCGGATGTAAATAGCATATGTTTACTGAAAACGTGGAAAAGTGGAGCAAGATAGGAATTTCTATTGGTGCTATCTAGGTAAATGTCTATTCTTTTTCTCATTTAGCTAGCCATGTGCTTTCAATGCAAATTTAGCTTTCTGAGTTCTGTAACTTACCATTCATTACCCAATTCATCAGCTTTCCCAGGCAGTGATCTAAGTCACCTTAAAGACAGATGAACCCAAGATAAACTGAATGCAGTTTTGCCTCCACTTCATACAAGCCTGTATTTAATAGAAATTAAGGTAGGTTTCACCCACAAAATTGGTGGGTTAGATTTGAGCAGTACTTCCCAACTTTTTTTTCATTACAGCACACATGGAAATGACAGTAATATTATTTTGTAGCACTCACTGGGCTAAAGAGATGGACAAAATCTCTTATCTGTGCAGGAGAAATTGACTGAGGGACTCTGCCCAGCCAGCACCAGGGCTGAGGGATGGATACCTCAACACTCCCAGAACCATCAGTATGTTAACACCTACCACTGGGCACACCAGTTCGGAAGCTCTGAAGTAAAGGATATTTAAGAACCCTTTGGGGATTCCATAACTTCTTTTTAGCATAAATTCACTGGGACTTGACCACTGATATGTGATTTGGATACAATGTTCCAAAGATATCTAGATCATAAACTGATCCCGGGATGCCAGTCTTTTGGTTTCCAGCATTGATATGGCAGCACTGATAATGCTGAGATGACCAACTGCCCCAGTTTGACCAAGATTGAGGGACTTCCCATGACATAAGACTTTGAATGCTAACACCGGGACAGTCCCCGGTATACCAGGACAGTTGATTTACTACATACTATGTATTGAAATACTCTATTAAGGAAACAAAGCAGAGGCAGAGTTTCTGCTTTCATGGGCTCAAGTGTTTGTTGTGGTCTTCCCTGACCACTGGAACCAAAGGCAGCACCCCCAAGAATTGGTCATAGAGTCCAGGTCATCTACGGTTTATGAAGCAGAAGCCTCTGACTTTTCTTATAAAATGTTTTCCTTTGCAGAGTTGTTTTTGCCAGTTCCCAAGAGGAAATAGTGGGCTGAAATCAAGTGGCATGACTAAATGACTAGTACTAAGCAAATGATTCGTGCAAAGGCTTCATTGGAAACATTCAGACTCATGACAATAGTAGTTCTGACATGACTACCTCTTGCCTGAGAAACTCATAAACATGGCCTCTAGGCTACGCTTCTTTCATCAGCTGTTGGCCCTTTAATTTAATTATAAGCTACAAGTAAGCTTCTAAAGGAGGCAATGTGTGTACCAAACAGTGTTCAGAGGACACTCTGTTCACAAATTTTATGACAGTCAGCACTGTTGGAATTACATGTTCTAATATGAGATGGGTGGACTGGTGTGGGAGAAATAGGAGCCACCATCCCCCTCCTCCCCCACCCGGACTTAAACCAAAATTGTTTTTGAGGTTCAAAAATATTCACATGACAGCTTTCTAAGTTTGGCTGGAGCAGACTAAACTGTAATGCCAAGAAAATGGTTTCTTCTTCACTTAATAGAATGGGTTCCAACTCTCTCCAGGAGAACAAAAGGGATTCTATATCACTGTTATTTCTTATAGCTGAGTAATACTCCATGGTATACATATACCACATTTTACTAATCCACTCATGAATTGATGGGCATTTGGGTTATCTCAGGAATGGAAAAATAAGCACCACATGTACTCACCAGCAAATTGGTTTCCCTGATCATCACCTAAGTGCACATTTGGGAATAACACCAATTGAGTTTCGGACTGAGGAGGGGGGTGGGGGGAGGGGATGGGGGTATAACTACATGATGAGTGCGATGCACACTGTCTGGGGAATGGACACGCTTGAAGCTCTGACTCGAGGGGGATAGGTGGGACATGGGCAATATATATAACCTGAACTTTTGTACCCCCATAATAAGCTGAAATAAAAAAAAATCAGGAATAAGGAAAAAGAAAAGAAAATGGTTTCTTCTATCTTTCATGTCAATACAGATGTCACAGGACCTAAGAGATGCCACAGCCCTGGCTCTTCGCCCTCATGAAGAGCTACTGTTTCATAGTGAACATTTATTGAGCACCTACTATGTGCACAGAACCAGGCTTTGCACTGAGGGAATGAGAAATGAGTAAGATAAAATCTTTTCCCTCAGTGCACACACCATGTCTTGAAGGAAAAGCCATCTTAAGCAAGTAACTTTCATACAAAGCAGAATAAAATCAACAGAATAGAAAAAGAAAAACAGAAAAAGGAAGACATGGCATTTGAGCTGGTGGCATTCGTCAGGGTAGCTATGCAGGGTTCACCATGTCAGTGAAAGGGGTGAAATTTGAAGTTCTAAAAATAAACAACAGAAAGTCTTTTCTCTTGCCATCGTCCACCAAGATGAACACGCTCTTGCTTCTCCAAGATCGTGGCGCACAGAAGCTCTCTTTTCTGAATGAACACTGACCTTGAAGTCAGACAGACTGGTGTTTGAATTCCACCTCTGTCACACATGAGCTATGTGACTCTGGGAAAATTACTTAGCTTCTCTAATTCTACTTTCTATACTATGAAAGGAAATTAATAACAAAAAAACAGTTTTATTAATGTAGAAGAGGTAAAATGAGATAATTGCCTTGTACAGATCTTATATAAATTAGGCAATTTAATTACATACACACACATGTGTGTTTATATAAATATATATATGTGTGTGTGTGTGTATGTATGAGAGAATGAGAGAGAGAGAGAGAGAGGGAGGCTGACTTAATTCTTAGGGTTACCTACCCATCTCTTTCTGGTTTCTTATGAGATTCAATGTGTATACACCAAAGTTAAAAGTTATTATACTGTACTCTAGTGTGGTATGTGATAGCCCCCACTTCATTTATTATTAAGGAAACCAACAAATACATTTGAAACTTATGGCAAGTCAAATTAAATTCATTGTTTTAGTGTGTCTTTTTTTATGGGACATGGTGGAGTTAAAGATGGATAGAAAAGATTCTAGAAGAAAGAAAAGAAGAAGATATATAAGTCTGTGGACAGCAAAAAACCTAAGGGGGAAAAAAAGCATGCATATTGTCCTATATTATAACTAAATATTATAATTATAATACTATATTTCAGTGAAAGCTAGTACATATTCCTTTTTTACATGTCTTTTATAGTACCTTTGGTTGCTGATATTTGGTCAAATGTGAACAAACTATTCAGTGAACATACCAGGCACCACTTACTATGACACCACTTTATTCTGGGGGAGAAATTGCCAAAGGGGATTGCAATGTGTGTACCATTTTGGCACATTTTAGTGATAAGATCACAATGATTTTTTTCCTCGGGAATGTATTGCAGATACTAATCTGAGACTGTAATGAAAAGAGATGGTCTTAGGTAATCCAATGGTGCAGGGCTAGTGGGTGAGATCTGGTATCTCCAAAATCCAAGTCCCCACTCCCCCCTCCTTTAGCCATCCTTTCCACTGCTTATTTCTTCTTACCATTAGTAATATTTTTTTCCTAATACCCATTTCAGCTTTTTCCTCCTTGCTAAATATTCATCTTTAGCAAAGAAAAAGAAACACTCATTTTTAAACTACAAAGACAATATTATGTTTCCTTTTTAGACTCAACTATGAAGAGGAGCCATAGTATAAGTAAAGCTTGTTAGAGGGAGACGAGGCGCAGAGGAAGGAAAGAGAAGAAAGGCAAGCGTGGCTCTCATTCCCCTCTTTTCTTGGCCCGCAAACCGTTTTCTCCTCCAAGTTTCTGACGAATTACAGATCCCCGATCCATCGTGGGAAGCCGCGGTGCTTTCTACCTGGTTTCCATTGCCTTAGAAAGAGACCAGTGCCTGAAACACATTTCAGTGTGTGACCTAGAAACTTCAGGGCTGAGACACCTCACCGAGTGATATTGGTAGATAAATAACAAGCCACATCTTCATCAAGTCATTTTTTTAAAGTATCCACATAAATTTCCTTTTGTTGGATAAGTCAAAAATACCTGTAATCCTTTACTTCTGTTATATTTGGCAGAGTAACTACTTTTTTTGTTGTTGTTAAGAACTCTATGATCTTCAGCAAATTTGCCTTGTTCGATTACTGGCTCCACTTCTTTGGGATTTTTCTCAAAATTATCAGAATGTTCGTTGTTATTAGTTTAAGTGTTGGGTATAGTAGGTCTTTTATTTTTATAAAAGGCTGAAATTTCTTTTAAAAAAGCTTTAAAACTAATAAATATATTAAATGTTTGGAAAAACTAATCTATTAACTAATAAATATATTAAATGTTTGGAAAAAGTAACCTACATCCATTCATTCATTTATTTATTTACACGACATTTATTTATTTAGCTCCTACCATGTAACCAGCACTATATGGGCAATGGGAATACAGCAGTGAACAGAAAAGGAAAATTTAAAAGACAAAATCCTCTCTGTCATGAATTTGACAGCATTCTGTGAGGATAGAGGCAAAAGACATAACAAATAATTGGATTACATAGTATTTTAGAGAAAAATACTTAGGATAAAAGAGATGGGAGGTGCTGGCTGACAAGAGTGCAGTTTTAAATAGAATGATCATGGGCATCTGAGAATGTAATATTGAGGAAAGAATTAAAAGAGGCAAAAGAGCAAGCCAAATGGATATTGGAAGGAATATGACTCCAAGCAAAGACCCTGAGGTTCATGGTTCTGAGACAATACCAGCCATGCTGACTTGACCATGTTATTCTAGGCTGTACGGGGAGTTGGGAACACAATTTTACCATAGCACTTGAAAACCAAGCCAATAAAATATGTTCTAATAAAATATTACTCTATTTCCTTCATGTTAGGCTCAGAAAAATTTTTATGTTCAGTGAGATCAGTGTTCTCTCCTTTTAGACTTATCACTGGATATGTGCAAAACACTCTACTACCGTGACTACGTAGTAAGTGTTATCATTATTCAAAACTATGAATTTTGTTTTCCATTGTAATATAATGAATACCCACTGCGATGTTTGCTTTCAGAAAAAAAGTGAATGTTGGAATATATTCCATAAACATTGTGTAAGTTATGATATAAAGTTACATTTTATAGGCAATTTTTACTGGTCTTGTAGCCATCAGCCAAAAGTCTCAGGTGCTTAGGTCGGTGGAAAAATAAGCTACTGTCTGTAGAATTTTCAATAAAACAGTCAAAAAAAGACGTTGATGTTAAAGAAAAACTGACATAAAAACTAATATTATTTTAGAGAACCATTTTTTTTCTTTTTTACTTTATATTATACACATTGGACCACTTTATAGGTTTATTTCTCTCTAAGGATTTAGATATTTTCCAAAACATCAATTTGGTCTTCAAAGTTGGGTTTAAATTAAGATTGAAAAAAATATATATTTTAAACTCTTATAATTTCTAATTATTTTTTAATTATGTCTTTGACATTTTACATATCTATATAAAAAGAAAAAACCTCAAAGAAGACATTAAGGGTGGTAGAAAGTGATTTCTTGAATCACCAACAGAAGGAAAACTTACATTTTCGAAGGAGCCTGTAAGTAAAACTGATATAGTCATCTTTTTCCAAAACATAGGAGGAGAATAAATTGCAAATAATTAAATTGGGTTTCCCGGCTGAATGATAACTTTTGAGAGCTGACATCTGATCACTGAGCTCACCTATCCAAATAAACGTAGTATTAGTTGGTCTGTTTTTCTTTCATTATATTTAAAGCTAGGAAAATCTAGATGGAATAACCAGCCTCTCACTGACAACTTTGTTTTTTTTCCACTGAAAATGAGCTAATTTTCTGTACTTTTTTCTATGTTTAAACAAACTCTAAATAAGTTTTATATTTTTAAATATTTACACACACATACCCTTACACACCTAACCCAAGAGTAGATAAAATTAAACTTTAGTAACCTCCTTGACTTGAAGTCAATTTCCAGTACCTCCTTCTTGTCCCACAGTAATGTCACACCAAGACTTGAGGCCTCCACAATGACCTGTGCCCAAGAGTCCTCTCATCCCTCCTGCTTCTTACCCGTTTGAGTACCATGTTCTTAAAGTTCCACTAGGTGGCTAGATCATTTACTGAAGATAATCCATGCAAATGTGACATTAATATGTTACTTTTAACCTGATAATCACCACTAGGACTTCTCTGGGACACAGTAGCCTTCCTCCACCTCAACCCCCAGGACTCACTCCATCCACAGAAATAACTACTATAACTATAGTGATACTATAGAATATAGGTATTCTATGCCTATACAAAGAAAATATGTGTGTGTTTATACCAAATACATAAATAAATATATATAAGTCATGCATATGAATTCATATGTACATACCACCCACTGCTGGTATTACTCTAAAATGACCATCTCAGACTTCCTGAATATTCTTCCATGGGTTCTCTGGATTGCACTGGGAGGATTGATGGAGAGGAAAAAGGATTCTAAGACAAGACCAAATGCAAAAGTGGGATTTTCTCCCACGGAAAGGAGATGAAGAAATTAAGATTGAGAAAGTTTCAGAGGAGAAGATTTCTTAAGAGATGGAAAGTAAAGCATATATCAGGGGAGAGGAACGAAGCTAACAGCTGTGGCTTAGACATGAAATTGTGGCCTTTCCTAATCTCACATCATCAAAGACAAGAGTCCCAGAGGTCCAGGAGTGGGCCAACAGCAAAGCAGGCAGTGGCCCACCATGACCCTGGACATGGCTGTGGAGAACATAGAACACTGCACAATACTGGATGAACGTGGGAAAGGACTAAGACAAATCCCCCATTTTCTAAGGATGTAGAGGAAAGTCTCCCTTGGAGACTGGAGGATGCTTGGGATGTAGATGATATATATAATTATTTAGTTTGCAAATTGGCGCCCATTTGATATTATATTGTAAGCTGTCAGGAAAAAAACTTTTTCCACCTCTCTACATTCTTAACTTAGCTATAAACATGGTATGCTGCAGGCAGCTCACATTGGCACACGAGAACAGATTGTTGA
The DNA here is from genome assembly GCA_028533085.1 of Varecia variegata. Lineage (NCBI taxonomy): Eukaryota > Metazoa > Chordata > Mammalia > Primates > Lemuridae > Varecia > Varecia variegata. Next base: position 11,048,219 of record CM052450.1, on the reverse strand, counting down.
ATTTTCAGAAATTTTATAAGCCAGTTTGTTAAACACAGGCATTATTAAAATTAAAGTATATAAACTTTCAAATAAATAAATTAGATTAAAAACAGAGATAATACATTTCAAAACTCAACAATTCTATTATTATTTTACTATTAATATTATCCATGCTCTTGAAGTTCTTTACATCAATTATGTGGATATGATGAAAACACTATGTGCGCCTCTCTTCCCAACTTTGTCCTTAGTTACATCACATTGGTAGCTTGAAATGAGCCCAGGTGGGGATATTGGCAAAAATTGGCAAATACTACAAATCAGTAGTTTTTTGTTTTGTCGACCGTTTAAACTACTGAATCTCAACCACGGTCAAGTCTGCCCCTTAAATGCCTGACATTTGGCAATGTCTGGGGGAATTTTTGGTAGTTACAACTGGGAGCTACTACTGGTATCTAGTGGGTAGAAACCATGGATGCTTCTAAACATCCTATAATTCACACGGACAACCTCTCATAACAAACAATTATTAAGCCCAAAATGCCAATAGTGCCAAGGTTGAGAAACCCTGGTCTAGACGTAATAAATTAAGGTAGAAAATGTTAATAGTGCAGATTAAAGTGTCATATCTGTGCCTGTTACACTGGCGTATGTCTGCCCCCTCTCCTTCCCTGGCATCACAGGCAAATTTAATCAGCTTCTGTCTTCAAAATTTTCCAGGCAAAGGCAGGCATCAGTCCCTCTGTTCTCAAAAATCCCCAAACTTGAAAGAACTCACAGCAAGTGCTCTTAAGAGTGATCCCTTACTGTGCTTCATTTCTGTACCACAGCAGCATCTGACTCATGCATGACTCCAGATGTTGCTCTCGGGGCCCTTTCTGACTTGACTTGGTGGAGGGAGCAACAGCAACATTCTTTTCTTCTATGAATTACTTCCAGAGGTCTCCTCCCCTAATAAATCTCTATCTTCTGTTCTATAGACTGGAATTAGCTAATGGGATATGGGTCTCAAGACTGGCTTTGTTATCTCGTGGTAAATCTTGAAAGGTTGTGTTTAGAATGTGCATGCTTAGAATTCATTGCTCTCAGCTTTGGGACCTCAACTGAAACTTTAAATAATGGGAAAATTCCCAGGCCACATCCTATTATGTATACTTGAAGGGTCCCATTGCAAGAGTGAGACAAAAGGAGGTCCCGTTTATACAAAAACATTTAATAAAACTGAAATAAGTCAGACACTCAGTTTGAAACTATATGATGGACCACAAATAGGGCTTCTAAGGTTGTACAATTCAACCTGGGAGTGGGTGACATGGCTCAAACCAGTCAAGGCCCCCAAAATATCCGCAGCCTTTTAGTGTCTGGACAGAAAGAGTTTGTGTAGATGGAAGATCCTTGGATAGAAGCCAACTAGGTATTATGGGTTGGGATCACTTACTGGACAATTAAGGCAAACAGATTCAGTGATTCTAACAGGCCAGTAAATCATCCCACTGAGAAAGAAGTTCGCACTGTGGCAGAGGCTAAGTTTAGGTGACAGGTCCCATGTGGTGACCTCCCCTTGCCTTCTCCCGTTGATGGCCACGGAGCCGCAATCAGAGTTTCACATCCCAGCACAGCCTGCACAGAGGTGTCTAACGTTATTAGCCAATGTTAGTTTTCTTCGAGGAAGAAAAATGTTTATTTGCACAATCTTCTTAAAGTCCAAGACAATCAAACAACCAAAAGAGTAGAGAATAAAATGAGTGGATTTTCAGAATCCACATTCAAAAGAAGACAGAAATTCTCTGAGTCAACAATCTTAGAAAGTGAAAACCAGAACTAAACAAGGAAAGATGCTCTTCATCTTTGTTTCCAAAACATGACCAGTTTGTTATTTTCTTCCATAAGGCACTCCGTGAAGTAGCCTTCGGTAACTGCTGACTTTAGAGAGAGATTTATTACAGGTAGAAAAGCTCTAGTCATTGCCTTGCCAAAGCAGCAAGCATAAGGGATTTACTTTTCATAACAATTGACTTATACATTTTTTAAAAGACTTTAGAAGGAACATACACTCTAGGAATATTTAGTGGAAACAGATATAAGACCCTAACTATAAGTTTGGGAACTTAAAAGACACCACATATGAAACTATAAAATATTGTCAAAAATTGCCAGACATGGTGGAACTGTATAACCATAAGTCATGGTAGGTTAAAAACTACTTTATTCCTTGCTACAATGACCAACCAGGACTCAGCAGGCATATGAATTTCTGCTTTAACGGTGACCGCCTGACTCTCACTCTTTCTATACAAATGCTTTCCTTTGCCTTCCTCTGAAGATGTAAGAATACTAATCCAAGGAGTGGAAGGTACAAGGAGTCATCTTTAAAATTCATAAAAGAAATATGTTTTTATCAGAGTTATTCAGAAGTGGAATGGATATGGAATATTATTCAGCCATGAAAAGGAAGGAAGTACTAACACATGCTACAACACAAACTGCTGAGTGGAAGAAACCAGATGCAAAAGGCCGTGTGTTATATGATTCCATTTACATGAAATATCTTCACTAGATAAATCCATAAAGACAGAATGCAGATAGGTTGCCAACGGGGGCTTCCAGGAGCGGGGAAAGGGGAGACACTGCTTAAAGGGTAAAGGGTTTTATCCTGGAGCGATGGAAATGTTTCAGAACCAGATAGCGGTGGCTGCACAACACTGTGAATGCCACTTAATTGTTCCCTTTAAGGTGATTAATTTAGACATAAAAGAGGGAAGACAACCAAAAAAAGTAGAATGAGTACTCTTGGGATTTCTGAGTTGTCCAGGTCTAAAGTCATCTGCTTGGGCAGAGGCCAAAAATTGACTCCATAAAGATTCAGTGACAGAAATAAAGTCAAGCTTCTTTCTAGATTGAGACTATGATAACCTGTGATGCTTTTATATGAGCTCAAGAGCTCTGAAAATAAAACACAACTCTTTCCTATGACCCACAAGCCCATCATGATCTCACCCGACATACCCACCTCGCCCCCACCCTGTGCCCGGGCTCATCTCACCCCACGGTGACCCTGGCTCTAACTGTCCTGCTTTCTTTCAGTCCCACATGTGCACCATGATCACTCCTTTCTCCAGACCTTTGCACATACATTTCCACTCCCTAAAATACCCTCCTCTCTGTATCTTGTCAATCCTCACTCAACCTCCAAACCCCACTCCTTCAGAGACCATGTCTCTCACTCACTGCACCAAGACAACTAGGATCAAGTACAGCGGATCCAAGGGAGGAAAAGAGAGTGAGGTAAGAAGTTACTGGAGATGCAGAATGGACAAGACCTAATGACCCTGGGGATTAAGATTCATTGAGTGAATTATAGAGGGTTTGCAAAATTTCTTTTATTTGATTTTTCACCATAATTTGCATAATTTACCTAGTGTATCTTCTTACTAAGTATTAAAGTTTATTATCTTCAACACTCTAATGTCCTTTCCTCATCTAACTGCATGGGTTGCTCTGAAACAAATCATATTTATCTTTCTATGCTACATTTTACCTAGCCTAATGTGTTGTAGGTGGTCAGCATTATTTCTAAATAAATATATATTGAATGAATGAATGTATGAATTGCTGCTGGGGTTTGTTGTTGAAATTTCCAGGTATGTTAGCAAACCCCAAATTTATAAAAAACTTGAAAGCCTATGGGTTCTACTTCTTCATATCTTTCTTTGTGCACTGCCAAATCCCAAGCATACAATAGGGCTCAGAACATTTAAGTGAAGTATCCCAAGAATGGAAAAATAAGCACCACATGTACTCACCAGCAAATTGGTTTCCCTGATCATCATCTAAGTGCACATTTGGGAATAACACCAATTGGGTGTCAGACAGATGTGGGGGGTGGGGAGAGGGGATGGGTGTATACCTACATAATGAGTGCGATGCGCACTGTCTGGGGATGGACACGCTTGAAGCTCTGACTTGGGGGGATGGGGGGACATGGGCAATATACATGACCTGAACTTTTGTACCCTCATAATAAGCTGAAATCAAAAAAAAAAAGAAATTAAAATATTAATAAAAAAGAAATGAATGATGAATGAGGGAATGATTTCAGGATAACTTTCCAGGAGAATTCAAAGTTTAGTCAAGTCACCATCAATTTCTATGAGCATAATGAATGCATTCAAATGTACGTCTACAGAAAACCTATTTAGGAAAGGCCACCGGCCACCCCAACCTGGAAGCACACTGGATAGGGAAAATTATTGCTTTACCACAACTGTCACATCCTTACAGTTGTGTACTCGTGCAAAGCAGAGTTCTGTAACCTCAGAGGGACTGCCAGCTGTGGATCCTGAAAACATGGTTCTGCCACCAACAGCTCTTTCCTATTCCAACGAATGACCCTCCTATAGTTAGTGGCTGCAGTCTCACCCATGGTGGTCGGGGCTCTGTAACACAGCTCTGCCTTTCCTTCACACCGTGTCCCCAACACATTCCCTAGTGAGCAGCAGCAGCTGTTTGACCAGATAGTTTCCCAATAAACCTCAGCAGGAAGTAGCCCTGTGTAATGGGAAGAACAAAGCATTGGGAGCCAAGAATCTTGGGTTCTGGTCCCAGATATGCCTTTAACAACTCTTTGGAGATTTTAGGAAAGAGGAAGGCAACCAGTGGTTTGCTGAGCATCTATTTGGTGCCAGATACTTTATATGTCATGTATTTAATCAGCGTGACAGCGTTACCTTACAGTTAACCTTGCCTCCTTTTCACGGTCGAGGCAACAGAGAGGCTAAACAACTTGCCCAAGACCAGACATAGAGGATATAGTAGAGTCAGAATTTGTACCCAGGTTTTTCTGGTAAAATATTTCACTTTTTTCTGGGCCTCAATTTTCTTTATAAAATAAAGGGATGATTTAACACCTGCATAATTTTTCTGGGAATTCTTAAGCTGTTCCCTGGTTTGGAACCATTACCGCAGGAAGTGACCACTGTGGCAAGAAATAAAACAGAAACTGACAAAGAATAGACAAAACTATGAGGCATACTAAATTGAGTTCATCTCTTTCAATACTGGATCACGGACAAGGCAGGCAATGTTTGTGCATCAGCCTGGTGTACTGCATTAAAGATATTCTTCATAAGTTCAAACGTGACATGATAGTGATTCAACAGTTTTCAGTTTTCTAGAAGGTTATGCTATCCTAGCATTTCCTTTGTCCAAAAGACTTACGTTTCAGTGCTGCTATTAGTGCACGACAATCTCATTTGGGTGCCTGGACTGAAACTTTAAGGGAAAAAGTTTGAGGGCTGGTGAACTGACACTTTTCAATGCACACCATTAACAGCGAGAAAAGGAACCTTCTGCTTTGTGCTCATTCAGTCTAAATAGGGGGAGATTAATGTCTTTCTCAGACGAAGGAGCTAGACAGCCCGGTAAGCTTGTTTCACTGGCACGTAATAGAAAACCTTGAAGCATGGAGCAGGCTGCCATGTCTCCCTCGGTGAGAAAGGTGTCCTGTTCTTCCCGAGCTCTTCCCCCAAGCAGAGAGAGAATGCGGATCTTCCACCTCCAAAGTCCCTCTTCCGGGGATCACAGGCCAACGTCAGCCTTCAGAGATGCCAATCTGGCACTCACAGACGTATTAAGGTCACTTGAGGAGGTACGTGCAATAAAAAGAAGAGAAAAAAAAAATGACCTTGGAAGGCCATCAAAGATGCGAGAGAGGGCATTCTGTGGCCAGGCAGAAAATGATAAAGGATCCTGGGTTTTACGGGCTTGAGAGAATTGAACCACACTGTTATTACAAAGCCATAAAGAATCCCTGCCTCGAGTGCCGTTCTGCCTGTGAGTGCGATTTCTAAGAGGGAGACTGGATTCACAAGGAAGACTATGATTTGTTTGGGATTTTGCCCCCAAAGTGTAAGAATAGCTTAGGCATTAGGTATTCCTAATTTGTTATAACTTGTGAGCAACTGGCTAAGTTGGCAACCGTAAAGAGGCTGGGACTGCAGTGGAGTCTAATAAAAACCCTAATAAAAGTTTTAAACTAGTTCACACATCTGCAGTCTAACGGGGGGTATTAGCTAATATGTGCCATCACTGCAGCGGCCGCACCCCACCCCGCTGGATGCTTGCTAGAGAATGAGGGTGGGGAGGGGCATTGGTGCAACAGTCCCCCCAGGCAGAATTTACTGCTTCTTAGAGAACCACAACCATCTTCAGATGGACCTTGAGGGCATTTATTTAAAGAAATATAGCTAATTCTCTCGAGTTCCCATAATTTGCACTTGCAAAACTTCTTTCAAAAGGGCCGAAGGCATGCCTCTTCAATGTATAGATATCTTCACCAGGAGACAAAAAAAAAAAAAAAAAAAAAAAAAATTGATGTCTGGCATTTTAATGCCCCTGTGCAAAAATAATCAACTCCACCTCCAGGGCCTCAGCAGGGATTCAGAGCACGAGCTCTCCCCTTCCAGTGTTGGGATTGCATGATTTCACTACAGAGCGGAGGAAGAAGCAGGAAGCCAGCGGCAGGAGGTGAGAAGCCCAAGATTTCTTTCCACACTTCGAGAAATGAATCGAGAAACTTGGGAAAATACAAATGGTAGAATTTTTAATAAAAAAGTTTAAAGCTTTGTAAATTGTTGATATTAAACGCAAAAAAAAAAAAAAAATCTTGTCCCATTCCAGAGTATTATATTTTTCTACGAGCAAGTGTTTGTACCGTGAGCTGACATTATACTATGTTTAATTAGGTGATTCTAAAGGTTATTCTAGCACATGCATAAACCTGTCCAGCGTAAGGCCACATCATTGGCCCTGTCTCGGGAGGGTACCATGGCACTTAGCCGCTAACAGTAGCAGCCTTCAAGGCCTGTGCCCACCAGGAGCACATAGATCAAGTCGGCTCTTAGAGTCTAGTCACACATTTATATTAAAAGGGAGAAAAGCCACCTTCTGGGATTTTTCCAGAGCTTCAAATAGTCTCCCTTCTCTCAGCTCATCAAGCTTAAAATGGTTTCCTTTGTTAGCTTCCAGCCACCCTGGCCTTCCAGACTAAGGAGATTTGAAACCCCTCTCCCCAGGTTATGGAAGATACAAAGGACTTTTCAGTTCACCATACTTTTCTGAAAGAAAATCTCTCTGTCTCATAAAAGCAGTCCCAAACCACAAAAAAAAAAAAAAAAGCGTGCGGGGCCCCGGGGAAGGAGACACCCCAAGCCAAGGCTCCGTTCAATCGCTGTCACTGGCTGCTGAGAACCGCCAGGTGTCCTGTGTCAGATGATTAACATCAGGTGATCCCAGGGTGCCGAACAATTAGCAAAACAACCTGCCTTATTCTAATAAGGAGACCCACGGCAATTAAATTATTGTTCTAAAAATGAATGTGTCGGTCAGGTCTTTGTATTTGTGCATGCACTCTCAGACAAAGAAACGGAGGCGTGCTTCTCCTAAGAGGCACTTTGGCAGAGAATACCCTCCTCTTCCTCACGCCCAGCCCCACCCCTCCAAAAAAAAGAAAAAAAAAAAAAAAGAAGCACTATTAAATGTAAACCCAGTAAGGAACAATGACCAAAAGCATGTTAATTCTACTTTAAAACCTCCTTTCTATAGTTGTTGCTGTCATCTTTCTTTCTGCTCTCTAGGACTAGAATTGCCTGAATTTGAGGTATTAAGTTAGTTCCTGACACTTTTATCAAAATCACAGGACATTTCTTGTTCTGTAATGTTTTTATTCGTTCCATTTGCACAATAGGTAGCCTGGAGTCCAGTTCTGATCTGGATTGTCGTAAGGACACCCGAGTTACTGGCTTCGGATTGTCTGGAAAAGCCCCCATTAAGGCCTAGGTGGTCAACAGCTAAAGTACCTCTGGGGTTTTTTGAATTAGGATCTGTACATTTGGGTTAAGGCACCCTCAAAAGGGGTGAACGAGAGTCACAATATAGCTAGTATCATCCCCACTCAATGAGGGAGTTGGAGCTGAGGGAGATTTATTTACACAGGTAGTAGAAGAGCCAAGATTCAAATTCAAATGTCTGCTTCTAGAACCTGCAAACTCTGAAGTCCTTCCTGATGCTTTTCCCCTACTAGCAACACATAACAGACCCCGAAGTTCTGACTCGGTGCTTCAAAACGCAGGGAAACTGTAGGAAAAAGAGTACCCCCTTGCCTTCCCTGACTGCAACTTAGAACAAAAACCCATTTTCCCCACCCCAGCCTGTAGTGAATTTGCCGGCTAAGAGACATACATGTGTGACTCGAAGACATAGCGTCCACAGAGGTCTGGAGCAGAGGCAGTGAGCAGGTTCTTTTAGAAAGAGGTACCTGCCCGTCCCCAGGTGACAGTGGGGCAAGAGAAAGGGCTGAGGCAGAGGAACTGAGCCAGGTAGCAAGTGGGGCACAGTATAGGTTGCAGCAGTCTTGTGTGCTGACCGGCCCCAGACACCATGGAGAGGAATTAATACGTATTCAAGAACACTGCCTTTCCATAATAGATGATATTTCGTTGCCAAGTTACAAAGAATGTCTGAAAGTGTCAGAGCTGGGCTTGGGTGAGGACTCCAGCCAAATAAAACTTTTCCTGTGGCTTGTGACCATTATTTTTCAGTGGCAATAATGACTCAGAAAACAATCTTTAAAAATATTTTTTATCACCTCGATCTGTTCAGCTAAGTGTCCTTGAGTTGTGTTGCGTCTTCTCCTGAGTTGGATCCATACCAGTCACCGTATTTGTCATTTAGAAGAGACATCGGACACACGCCACTCTCTATTCCAGGCTAGAGCTTCAGTCCCATCACTTTAGCTAAGAGGTCCCCAAACCCAGCTGCAAATTAGGATCACATGGGGACAGACTACGATCAGCATGAATGTCACATCTAGTGTCCTCAGCAGTGAATGAATACCAAATATGACCTGTTCACATATTTGGATGGGATTCATCTCCATGCATATCCCCAACCTGTAACAAAACTATTAACAATTAATAAACGATGTGTTGAGTTTTCACTAGAAAGCCAGCTATGATATATAGAACAAATGAATGAAGGTTGAAGCAGAGATGATCAGTGGGAAGCTATAAATCACATTTATCCACAATTATGATGACATCAAAATAAAATATTTTAGACAAATTTTGCTTTTATTTTGAGTTGCTTTTATTTATAATTAAATCCATATATATTTAATTTACAGGTAGGAGCATCCTGCTTGACCATTTTGTACATAACTTGATTTCATAGTGCCTTTAGACAAATAAGAAAAAGGTGACTTAGCTGGAGCACTGCTTGGCAAGAGGAAGACACTTTTGTAAGGAAGATAAAAGTGCTTACTTCTTCCTCCAGGCAGGATTGTACACAGGCTGGATTTCAGCTCCCACTCCCTTTCTCATGTGGAATTTATAGGCAGGGTTTGCAATTAGCAACTCTAAGCATGTAGCCCTGAAGGATCAGCCGTGTTAAAGTCACTATTATTTTTTTACCCAGTGTCATCCAGTGGAAAATCTCTAGGAAACATTTCAGAAATCTACCACGGTGTTTCAGTCCAAAGTTTGGGAGGTTTCTAGGATTTAGTGAGAAGAAACCAGGTATGTTAGATGCTTTATGATGTTCAGGGAAATAAGAAACTACAAAGAATTTTTTCATATCAGGCAGATTAAAAAATACTGAAAAATTTTGAACTGGTAAAATTACCTGAAGCTTGACCAAATTCCTTTCTGTATAAATTAAATAATTTATTTAATCATTTTTGTATACATTACATTTACCAAAAATGCAACTACTGTATAAATGAAGAGAAGACTGTATTGTGTTAGCTCACAAAAATTTGCTCAATATTTTGGAAAACTATACCACCAAAAGAAACTCAGTTCATAGGATTTGCATTTCTAATACAAGATACTTGTATTAGTCTATACCAGTAATTGTTCCATTCATGCCGATCGAAGATACGTATGAATATATATCTTTAGATCTTATATCAAAATTCAAACATAAAGGATAATGACTAAGAGTCAACTGACAATTTGAAATTGGGTTACATATCTTTGCCCATAAAAGAGATATTAACAAAATACCTTCCCTCCCAATATGTTTTTTTAATGAAGTAAAAAAAAAATCATGACAATTAAAGAAACATTTCACAAAGCAACGTCCTAAAAAAATTGCCAAAGACCCATCACATTTCCAAGGAATCTTTTCCCTGAAATGCTTACAAATTCTTTTAATCAAAAAAGGACAAATTTTAAAGAGCAGTACAAATGATTACAAAATATGGTAAGCTACACAATATTGGAAAAAAGCTAATCTTACTAACGGTGAAAGAATTTATTAGAATGATGATCGGAAAAAATGCAAATAAATTTTGTTTTTTTACTTTCCCATTGAGTAATGTTACTATTTCAAGAAGAGTTGATGAGATGGCAAATGGTGTTGAAAAATTAGCCATGTAATGAACTGCAACAAGCACATTTTTATGACAAGTATATGAAAGTATCATGTATGATAATGAAGATTTACTGCTCCCATACAAAAGATTTGCAAAGAAACAAAGAGTTGTACAGGAGCTATTATTTTCAAAATTACTAATAAAGTACAAAAAAGGATGTCAACATTTGGAATTTAAAAAAATATTATATAAAAAAAATTCCATTTCCAATATCATTGCTTGTATCATAGACAATGGGACCAGCTATGATTTGTCAAGAAGGCATTGTAAACAACTTAAAGTATCGCCATGTTTTAGCGGTTCATTCTATTTTTCATCAATTAGTAGACAAGAATGTTAGTGAAACATTTCAGATATCAATAAATATTTTTTGTCTTAAATTAATAAAATTAAGACTAATCCTTTGAATGGCAGATTATTTAGAAACCTATGTAAAGAAAAAGGTAATAAAAATTTTATCCAACATAAGTAAACTTTTCTTACTAGTAAGATGGCCCTGCAGAGGAAACTGCTTATAAATAATACGCTCACTATTTGACACTGTTGTAGAATTATTTCATTTATCTACTTTAGTGACAAATACAATACCAAAATTAAAATATTGAAAAATGATGTACTTATTTTTCAGAGATATTTGTAAAGTTAAGTGAGGTGATCTTTGAAATGCAAGGAAATGAGATCACATTCACACAAAAGGAATTTTCATGGGAATTATCAAGGAACTTTTATTAAGCACAGTCCTATGGGTGGTAAAAAATAATTATCAATAAAAAAACGTTTAAAAATTTTAAAAAAAAACTTAGATTTCTTTTAAAATAACCTTTGTCACTGAACATTTTCATTGTTCTTTCTTTCCAGCTGTGGGATGAGGGTAAGTGTAATATTGATTTGGAAACGTGTTACTCTCGTATGGATGCTACCAAAAAATGAGATGTGAAGATCTGAGTGAATTAGTGATTAGTGCACAATTCATTCATTTAAAATGGAAAAAGGGCATGTCAGCCAACATTTACAGAGAGTTCCCTGAGGGAGGAAGAAAAGGGGCACTACTTACAAAGTTATGAATTTCAAAACCACTTTTTCAGAAAAGATCCTAAATTACTTATTAGAACATTTCCAAATTCATATTTAGGGAGAAAGTTTCAGTGTTATATCACAGTACTACAAAGTACAGTTATAAATATATTACAATGGTCACTGTAAAGAAACTTAAAAACATGTAGCAAAGATGATATAAACTGTTCTAACAAATTCCAAACCAAATATCGTCAAATTATAAAAGTTACATGAAACAAATATAATTATGTTTTAAGGATTATTTTTAAAGTATTTAACATTATTGTTCTTCTAAAGTATTGAATTTTAATATTTAACAATATTAAATAGCATTTAATATTATATGTGCATAATATATATAAAAGTATATATATTATATATTATATATTATATATATAAAAGTATGTAAATAGCATTTAATATTATATGTGCATAATATATATATTTATAATATATATATAAAAGTTCAATGATAAGAAATTTGTACTGCAAAAAATACATATTTATTTTGTTTGAGTTGCCTATTTTTTTCTCAAATGTAATATTTATGGAGCCAGTGAACCAGTTGTTTTCTTAAAAAGACTCATAGACAGTTTATGTTTTATAGGAAATGTGCATCTTCAACTTATCATTGTCTACCTCCAAATAATATTATACCCATTTTATAAGTAACATAAGAAGCTTATACTAGTAATTTTTTAATTTTCCCTCCTGTCCTTTGTGATATTATTGTCATTTATTTTTCTCTTCTACATATCATAAACTCCACATTACACTGTTAGGTACTTAGCTTGTGTAGTCACTACTATTTGAAGAAATTGAAAAAAATGACAAAAAGGTCTTTAATATTAGCCTCATAGTTACCATTTCCGATGCTCTTAATTCCATTGTGTTGATCTAGTTTCTCGGTGGTATCCTTTACTTTCAGACTAAAGAACATTTTTTAACATTTCTTGTAATACCTGGTGGACAATTCTCTCAGCTTCTGATTATATGAAAATGTCTTTATTTCATTGTCCTTTTTCAAGGATGTTTTTGCTGATTTACGATTCTTGATTAACAGAGGTTGATTTGTTTTTCTTTCAGTATTTTTAAAATGTCATTCCTTGTTTCCTGGATAGCTTTGTTTCTGATGAAGTCAGTGATAATTGTTATCTCTGATCCTGGCACATAATGCGTTTTTTGTCTTCTGGATGCTTTTGATATTTTTCTCTTTCTCACTTGTTTTCAGGCATTTTATTATGATATGCCTCTTTGTGGTTGTGTGTGTGTGTGTGTCCTGTTTGGAGTTCATGAGGCTTCTTGGACCTGTGTATTTATAGGTATCATCAAGTTAGGAAATTTTTTGAGCATTATTTTTTCAAATATTTTTCTATTCTTCTCTTTTTCTGGGACCCTAATTTATACGTTCGTTAAACCTTTTACATTATCACAGGGGTAACTGAGAATCTGCTTTTTCTTTTAGTCTTTTCCTCTCTGTACTCCAGTGTGAAGAACTTCTATTGTAACATATTCATGTTCATTGATCTTTTTTTCCTGTAACGTCTATTCTGCTATTTAACCATGCAGTGAATTTTTTTCTTTCAGATATTTTGTTTTGCATCTCTAGAAGTTCCATTTGGTTCCCTTTTTAGTTTTCATTTCTTTTTTACCTTTATATTTTTATATAAATGTTTATGAATTCCAACATTTCTATCATTTCTGAGTCTGTTTCTATTCATCATTTTTTTCTCCTGACTATGGTTCATATTTTTCTGTTGTTTTGCATGTCAAGCACATTTTGATTGATTTGATTAGATTTTTGATTTTCTTAATTTCATTGCCTTCCTTTAAACAACATTGACTTTTTGTTGCAGGAGCAATTAAATTACTTATGGATCAGCTTGATTCTTTTTAGTCTTGTTATTTAAGCTTTATTAAGTCCAGCCTTGAGTAACTGGATTGGCACTACTCCTAAGGCACGGACTCGATGGGGTCTCCACTGAATGTTCCAGGTGTCTAATGAGGTCTTTCCACTGTGACTAGACTGAATTCAAACTCTTCTCAGCCTCGTGCATGCTCCAGTAGTTGCTCAGCATCTAGCTTCTGGATACTTGTTCTTTCCCCAGTAGTTGCTTTTCTCCCACCTCATGGAGTTTCAAAAGGATGGTCGATGTAGATTTCTGGATCTTTCTCTTCATTTCTCCTTTCTCTCTGGTTCTCTGCCCTACCAATTCTAGCTCCCTCAGTTTCCCGGGGCTCTGATCTCTTGTCTCTTCAGCTCAGCAAGATGGCTGTGCTCTGGGTAGGTTCCTGCCCACTCTGCTGTGGTCCCAAGACGTGCCTCCAGACAGAAAACCAGAGCAATCATGTGACACACCTTACTGGTTTTCCTTCTCCCAGGAATCAAAATCTTGTGCTGGCTCTTGTCCAACATCTGACAATATTTTGTACAGATATGTGTTGTTTACCACAGTCATGCTCTTCCAATACTAGTTGTGACCAGAAGCAGAAGCGAGTTGCCTATTAATTTTGATTTTTCCCCCATACTGCCCCCAGAAGCATATCATAAAACAGTTTTTGACAGCCTCCTGTATGCATGACTCCTTTTTTTTTCCTAATCCACCCTCTGCTCCCTACCACCTGCCAAAATATTTGGCCTTCAAAGTCTTAATAAATACCAGAAACTGAAAGTATTCCCCAACACGTGGCAAGATTTTAAAATAGAAGATATGTTTTCTGTGCGACTCTGTCATTACTCTGCCCTCGTTCATTTCATGTGAATTGTTTTGACCCTCTGCTTACAAGTAAGACACAGGTCATCTGTTCGGCTGTCACACTTGTGCGTTTTCTCCACTTGTTGGTCTACAGTTTTTTTGGTGTGTTATCCCAACTTCGATGAAGGTTATTTCTCTCCTTCCTTTATTCTACACAAATGAGTCTAGGTTGGTATAGCCTATCCAAACACTACTCTTTATTTAGTGCCATTCATACCTCTGCTATTTCATTTTCCTGCTTTCCATGTAGGAAATGGCTTCTTACTTTCTCACCTGTTGAAAAATCCAAACTTATTCACTGTAAGTTGGAGCAAGCGTCTGACTACTGAACTGTGTTTTCTAAGTAGTCATGTCCAAGCATTTACATAATAAAATGTGATTATTTTGTGGCAAATGTTTTTCTTTTATTTGTCCTTTTTGAGGGTATTATATTAATATTTATGTGCAGATATTTTATTAATATTTTTGAAACTATGTATGGAAAACGATTATACTATTTGTCACTTTTCTTTCAGCATAGTAAAAGGGGCATTACAAAATATTGGCTAAAAGACAGCATTGGGTCTTATAGAGTTAAAAGCTGCTGGTTTACTTATTGAATGCAACTTGCTAATTGCTTTCTACATCCAAAGCATTGTCCTACTGGAAATATAAAATCAAAGTGGATGCTGTCTATGTCTACAAGGAGTTCACAATTTAATAGGAGAGATATCCTATTAAATTCATGAATATAGGTCACTGCAATATCCCGTGTTCTTAGAATAGTTATTGACACAGGGTGGGTAGCCAATAAATGTACATTGAATTAATGAAAGTAGGTTTGCAAATAGCTTAATAAAGGGCGATAAGTAAAAAGTGAACTAATAGTTATACAAGTGGAATACTTTGGGAGTTTAAAAGAGGAAAATACCAGACCTGACATGACCACATAGACCTCTTGGAGGAAAGGGCTTTTAATTTAAAACACGATGCTTAAACCAGATTGACATAAAGGTGCATGACAAGGGCACTCCAAAGTGAGACACAACCAAAAACTCAGAAATGGAAAATTACACAATATGTTGGAAGAATAATTAGTAACCAAGTTTGCCCGGACATTAGTAGTCAAGTTCAAGTAAAGGAATGGCAAGAAATGAGGCTTAAAGCTCAGGCTGGCCAGATTGCAGAAGGAACTATACCACAGGCAGCAGACACCAGGGCTCACTTCTGACACAACAAAAGTAATGCCTTAGGAAGAGTAATCTAGCTTTGGTATGTAAGAAAAATATGATGTCAAGGGAAAGAGCCTAACCTAAAATATGTTCTTCATATCAAGTGCCCGCCAGATACATAAACCACAAGAAATCTCCTTTTTGAAACTGGTAAACCTCAGGATGACATTATTATTTTTAATATCTTGTACCTGCAATGAGGAAATAAAGAGAAACAAGATGATATTTATATCATATATATGTTTAGGAAAAAAAAACATAGATACAGTATTTGAAATAAAAGAATAATGTAATAGAATAATAAGGGATCTTTCTAGTAAGTTGAATTTTCTCTCTCTTAATTCTCCATTATAAGCACTTTTAATATCATCCTGGGCATAAGATGCTAGGAACTGGGCAAAGTCACAGTGGTTTAAGCTTCAAGAAGTCTGTCCTCAAAGAGTTTGCTACATATAGGAGAACAAACTCAGATAGGTTGACCTTTGTTACTAAAAAAAAAAAATCTAGAAGTACATAATCAGCACAAGAAAAATGTAACTGAATGAAGTTTGCTATTTTTTATCTTCTCCTGGATGCTTTATAATTTCTTCTCAGTAACAGAGACCCTGGAGTTGTTCAGCTATTTTGGATAATTAATTCCACACACTTTGCAGTTACCCATAGAGAAATAGACTTTAAACCATAGGGGCATGTT
Organism: Varecia variegata; assembly: GCA_028533085.1. Lineage (NCBI taxonomy): Eukaryota > Metazoa > Chordata > Mammalia > Primates > Lemuridae > Varecia > Varecia variegata. Next base: position 11,032,088 of record CM052450.1, on the reverse strand, counting down.
ATGTATATCTCGCTGAGAGCCATGGATTCATTCAGTCTCTTAAGGTTTGCCTCTCTGACAGCAGCTAACACCATTTTGCTTATTCCAAAGCCCAGGAAGCAAGATGAAGTCCCGGTCTGCAGACCCAAGCTGAGAGGACACTCTGAGGCTGGAGCGTGGATTAAAATTTATGCTGGCCAGAAGAGATGGAGGGCCCTGTAATCTTGTGGGATAACATTAGATGCTCAGCTCACACCACAGAAGTCCATTATAGGCCTCAGAAATCCCCTGGTTACTTCTACTCCCACTCCCTATGAAAATAATCACTAGTTCATGCCCAAAGATTAAAACAGCCACAGCATGAAACAACTTCAGTGTTGCTCTTAGCGTCCTTATTTGCTTAAGCCTCCTTCCAGAACATCCCATCAGTCAGAATTCCAGGCAGTGCTTAAAATGTGCAAAGTTGCTAAACTTTCATCTCTGACTATTTTGACTAGGTCCCAGTCTCTTCCTCTAAGTGGGGTGTGATTTTTATTTTCATTCTTTCTCATATAAATCATACCTTTCTTCCATTTGGTGTCCCCTGTTTTAGCTATGGTAACCAGGAGTAAGACCTCTCCCAAACTGAGAAGGGAAAAAAAGAAAAAACTGTTAAATGTTTTTTCTTAATCTGAGACTGAGGGACAAATGAAAACTCTTAACACTGAATGGGCAAGAGAAATAGCAGTATTCTGTGAAAGGATTGAACGATTCAAATTCACTTGGGCACTTGACATTAATAATAATGGCAATTAATTCTAATAAAGCTCACTCTAGTGAATCTTTGGTTTTGAACTAATTGAAATGTGACAGATTAGAATTATACTAGATGTATAATAACAATAGCATGAGAAACAACACAGGAATAATGTCTTCCAACACTTGTGTGGTATGTTTTCCTGCCCCTTTTGAAAGAAATAGTAAATAGAATTGAGTTTATTTGCAGACATCAGATCAAAGCAGGACAGCATAGAATCCAAAAGTTTGAACTGTTGTGAATTGGTAAAGTATAACAGATTCCATGAATTAAGTTCTTTAGCATGACTTCATACTATAAAATTACAAATAACAAAATAATCTTTATTGAGTGCTTACTGTATGCCAAAGAAGTGCTTTCTATGTGTTTTTCTCATTTAATTCTTACAGTCTTTTTATTATATAATTCTGTCCAATTTACAAACACAGAAACTGAGCTTTATAAAGGAGAAATAACTTAAGTGAACTAGTGGGTGGCAGGGCTGGAGCTGAAAATTAAATCCTTGTTCTTGAACACTGTACTATCCATTTTGCTTATTTCTTATATATGGTATAATAGCTAGAGTACAGCATGGATTCTAATGATATTTCCTAACATAAGTGTTTCAAAAGGATCCTGATGAACGTGTTGTCATCTATTTCACAGTTAGGACTGCGTTTGGTTTCAAGCAGCATTAAACACAACTTCAATGACCTAAACAAGTTGGGGGAGGTTCACTGTCTGATATAACATGAAGGCTGGGGTATCTGGCTATTAAAGTGGGTTCAGTAGCGCAGCAAGGTCATCAAGGATCCATGCTCTTTCTGTCCATTCACCATTCTTAACTCGGAGGAGTGCTAGCTCGGAAGTATAACGTGGCCACCAGAGCTACAGGCATCAGGTCCATGTTCAAGTTAGGAAGGAAGGGGAAAGGCTGGGGCCAGCGAGATCTATCCCTCTTATTAAGAAATTGAAGCCTTTCTCAGGAGTCCCGGGAGACTGCTCTTATATTCCATTGCCCAGATCTGTGTGACATGGCTGTACCTACTTTCAACGGAAGCTGCAAAGGCCAGCAATAATTTTGGCAGGTTCATAATCGTAAATAGACAAAGAAGAAGGTTTCTGGGAATGGGTACAGGGTTAAGCACCCAAAAGTATCTGCAGAAAGTATACATTCAGAAGAAGGCATCTTAGTCTGTTCAGGATGCTATAACAAAAATAACTTAGACTGGTGGCTTAAACAACAGAAATTTATTTCTCACAGTTCTGGAGACTGTGAGTCCACGATTAAGGTGCCGGACAATTTGGTTCCTGGTGAGGTTCTGCTTCCTGGTTTCTAGATGGATGGCTTCTTGCTGTGTCCTCACATGGTGGAAAAAGAAAGAGTTCACGTTTCTTCCTCTTTTATAAAATCATAAAATTCTATCCTAAGGGCCCCACCCTCATGACTTTGTCTAACCCTAATGACCTCCCAAAAGTCCCACCTCCAAATACCAGCACATTGATGGATAGAAAGAATTCCAGCATATAAATTTGGAGGGGATACAATATCCAATCTGTAGCAGAAGAGATTATTTGATCAACACACTATAGCTTCTATTAATTGGTAATAGAACTTTTATAAAGCATATTTTTTCAAAGATGGAGTCTTGTGGTGAGCAAAGAAAGAGTTTCCATTTTGGTAACAGTTACTGAGAAATGCCTATTTGCAGGTACCTGTCAGGGGCATAAAGAGAGTTAAGAATGTGGAGTCCACACCCAGGTCTCTTGAGAAGCATGAAGAACAGATGGGGAAGTGATTTAGATCAACATACAAATAACTATAAGGGAGTATACGATACATACCATAAAGGATCAGGGCTTGTCCTTTGTCTGGCATGGTGGCTCACACCTGTAATCCTAGCACTCTGGGAGGCCAAGGCAGGAGGATCACTTGAGGTCAGGAATTGGAGACCAGCCTGAGCAACAGCAAGACCCCGTTTCTACTAAAAAATAGGAGGAAAAAAAAATGAGCCAGGCAACTAAAAATAGAAAAAATTAGCCAAGCGTGGTGGCACGTGCCTGTAGTCCCAGCTCCTCGGGAGGGAGGCTGAGGCAGGAAGATGGCTTGAGCCCAGGAGTGTGAGGTTGCTGTGAGCTAGGCTGATGCCATGGCACTCTAGCCCAGGCAACAGAGTAAGACTCTGTCTCAAAAAAAAAAAAAAAGATCAGCAAGCAAAGTTTTGCTACAGAAAGAAGTATTCACCTATTTTGTAGCAAGTAGAAAGAAAATCCTCAAATAAATGGCTCTCTAATGATAAAGCTTCAGATACTATGGCAACTATAATAAGAGATAAAAATGCCCAGCTTAGTATAAGCACCCAAAACTGACAAATGAATAAGGTCTGCCCTGACGGTGTTTAACCTATGCAGCACTGTGGGAATGTGGATAGGTGCATTAGGATTCCCATGTGTCTGTATGAATGTGAGCATTCTTCATAATTTCTTAGGTTCAGACATCACCATTGGGCACCTCTGGGATTTTCCCCTCCCGTAATCATTTCATCGGTTTGAGATTCTAGTGTGGTTGGGGACTGAGAATTGTTTAGTGTGTTAGAGAAACACATAGCATTTTAATTGTGCTTGGAGACAGAGAGACTCAATGAGGGAGACTAATTAAGAAACATAAATAAACTCAGAGCTCTGCTTTGCCTCACATCATATCATTATGGTTCAGAATGAATTGCTGAGCTTTATTATGAGTCAAAGAAGCAGCCCAGGCCACTGATTCAGGAATAAGACTAAGGGCTGTATGTAATATATAAAGTGAAGAATTGAAGCAACTGCAATATCGTCGCAATGATTTTTTATTGTATATTCACTTTGTTTATCATAGAAAAAGACACTCCTTATTTATGGAGTATAACCATGTATTCTGGCCATAATCCATGAACACATTATATAGTTTTTAAAAAAAAAAAATTTGATTCTCACATTATACCTTTGAGATGGATACTCTTATTACTTCCATTTTATAAATGAAGAAAATAAGACTTGGAGAATTCAAGTGACATGCACAAGCTTAAGTATTACTCTCTGGGTGCTTAGCGGTTACTAACAGCCATTAAATGGCAGATCTTCCTTTGAATCATGACCCACCAGGCACCCAAAACCATGTTTTTAACTCTCATGTCACTGATATTTCTATAACACAAAGACAAGACCATAGAAATCTGATTTCAAAACAATTTTGGCAGATTCTAGGTCTAGAGAGATTTGGAAATAAGCAATTCAATGTAAATATGAATGATATTAAATACTCAAATGCACATGCAAACTTGTGCATTGGCTGGATGCATTGACTAATACAGCTAACAATACTGTATGTGAATGTTTGTTTCCATAGCAGCATAATTAATGGTGCTCAATGTCCATCTATGGGCAGAAGTTGGCAAGCTTTTTCTGCAAAGACCAGACAATAATTATTTTCAACTTTGCAGGTCATAGAGTCTTTGTTACAATAATTCACCTCTGCCATTGTAGTGTGAAAGCAGCCATAGACAATACACACATGAATGAGTGTGGTTGTGTCCCAGTAAAACATTATTTATAAAACAGACAGCAGTGGACTTGGACCATGATCCAAAGTTTGCCCACTCTGGTGTAAGAGGGCTAGAGTAATCCCATCTTATTGAGGAGGTTCTAAAAGAGTGCTACTATTGCAAGCAAGAAAAAAATAGATATATATATATAAATTTGAAGCAATACCTGAATCTCATTTTTACAAAAAAGGAGTCAACATGGTTTTTATTTTCACTTTCAGTGTTGTATTAAATGGTAATTAAGAGGCAAGGAACTTATGTTAAATGATAAAAGTAATTAATAAGGAAGAATGTCTAAACTTTCAGATGAACTCAACATTGGAAGGCACTTCAGAGGCAATATTAGTATACTGAATACTTTTTAGAAGAACCAGGGTAAAACTCAGTATCAGTCAATCAATCTATACATATGTAATGACCACCCAGGATGCAAGTCTTGTTGGAGAAATACAAAGATAAAAAAGAAAGTGAAAGAAAAGGAACAAATATTAGAGAATTAAATTATTTAGTTTATGAGAAATTATCATGTGATTATTAAAATTATTTATTTCCATATAGTAGCCATCTCTAGAGATAGCAAAGAAGAAAATAGATCAATCTTTACAGATTAAGATTTTTAACCATCTGAAATCATGGAATGAATGCATGTAACTTCTTAAAATTAGTTACACCTTTATTACTGTAGTTTTGTGAAGCAAACAACAAAATGACTCTATATGTGTGTTTGTGGGTATACATAGATATATATACATTACTTATTTGCTATTCTCTTTATAGTATATACACTGTTATATTATATATGTGTATATATACTGCATATATATAATGTATATATACACATATACAGTGCTTATACATGTAGGATTTACATACACATGCATACTGTATGTATAGTATATGTAGTATACATAATCATTTCTGTTCCAGGACTCCTGCAGATACCAAAATCCACTGATGCTCCTACATCAAATGGCATAGTATTTGCATATACTCCACACATACTCCTGTATACCTTAAATCATCTCTAGATTTCTTATAATACTTAATACAGTGCAAATGCTATGTAAATGTTCTATTTTTTTAAATTGGTACATTTTTGGGTTTTTTTTTCCAGGATATTTTCAATCTGCAGTTGGCTAAATCTGCAGATATGGAGGGCTGACTATATCGTATGTCTACATATATACTATTAATATAGAAAGAACAGAAAATAATAAGTAATGTACAGATTATAAACATTTCCACATCATTTATCTCATTAAATCTTCACATCAAAAGATAATACAGAAAAAAAAAACTTTAGTGAAGATAACAATGAACAAATGTGTAATGGAAAGACCAATTAGCTTTACCTGTACCTATCAGTTAGATGGTTTGAGTCCTTTTCCTCCCCAATGGATGACACAGAAAGAGAAAAATGGGAGCACATCATGCTATGTCCCAAATCATTTATCATCCTTAAAATGTGGGAAAGCCATGGAATGAGTAAACAAGACTTTTGTAAGCATGCATAAAACATATTAAATATTTGGTGGCAAGGGATTTCCATTAGGCTTTCATGGGAGTTAATAAATCAACAGAAACCACTTACCGAAACGTTTTCATGGGTCCAGTGGAATTCTAAGCAAATATCAGGTTTAAGAATGAAAAGTCAGTTATATTTTCAACGTAATCTCACGTTCAAAGAAGTGTGAAAGATGCTTAAGTGTTAATATTTTATGTTTCCCTGCTCTCAGCAGTAAATGCAGCCCATTAAAAAGAATGCTAAGCCATAGCTGTTAGCACTGGCACGGGACCAAGGAAACACTGAACCTTCACAGAAGGGGGTTAATTGCTACACGAAGAGGTAATTTATTAAGAAACACTGAAGCCCTGTATATTCCCCCAACGTGAGGCTGAACGGCAAAATCTTATGTGAATATTACATTTGATAATCAAGGCCTTTTCCATGGCAGACTTCAGAACTAGCTAAGCTAAACAAAAAGGGGTGGTGGATGGGAGAAAGGGAGAAAGAAAAAAGCCCAACACTATTTTTCTCTATGGCTCCCATAAACCTCTTCATGGTGCCCTCCAGTCTGTCGCCCCCACCACCAGGAAAGTTTGCTGCTCCATAAACTTTTTGGTGGCTGATGAGAAAGTCTCATATAACTATCAGGTGGAGGGGCGGCCTCTACTGTTCTTTATTTGTGCAGACCTGGGGCTTCGGGATTCTTCTGAGTGTCAAACTTCACTTTCACCATTTGTCAGAAGTGATGTTTTCAGAAACTTATCGCATTGAACGAGGCCTTCTTTTCCATCACAGTTCAGACCAACATCATGTGGCCTATTAAACATCATGAGTGGAAAAAATAGTGGCCCCACGTGTCCCATGGCTAATGTCTCCCTTTTGGCAGAGTTTCATTCTCAATCCAATGGGCGCCTTGTTCTGTCCCGGGTTTAGGATTTTGTCAATGGCAAAGGTTCAAGAAACAAGCAGAGTTCAAAAGCAAGTGGGAGGGCCGAGGTGGCTCTGAGAAATCATTTCACCTAAGGAGCTGATGGTATTTTTGGCTGTGCTGACAACAAGTTCTGGAACCTCAGAGGACTGGGAAGAATTACTTTTACCTCTTTGTCTCTCTTTTTGAACATCTTTGACAGCAAATTGTCACTGAAGAACAATTCCCTTGAAAAATAGGGTAAAGGAGAAACAGTGGTTTCTCTAAAATGCATCATTTTGATGCGTTCCAGCTTTTTCTACTTTGAAGCTTAGTCCTCCAGCCTTCTCTAGTCGAGCCTTCAATAAATGAGTATTTATGGGGTACTCATTTTGCTCCTGGCACGGGACTGGGAGAGGTAATAGCAGAACACAAAAGGCATATAGCATATGGCCCAGCCCAGCCCTTAAAATGTTCAGTATCACAGAAAAGATTAAAAAAAAAAAGAATTTATGTGAAACAAAGAAAAATTCTATAGTAACTACAATAGAAATGATAGCAGGAGAGCCATATGAGAAGATTTTTTTTTTTTTTTTTTTTAGAGATAGGGTCTCACTTTGTCACCCAGTCTATAATGCAGTGGCACAATCATAGTTCACTGTAACCTTGAACTATATGAGAAGATTTTGATGGGTCCTTATTTATCTCCCTGGTCCTGCTTCCCTTTTTATTTTCTATCCCCACCCCCACCACTGTTTGCTATAACTCAATGGCTTCTTCTGTTCCCTGATCTACAGATGCCCAAAGCCATTATGGGAACCTTTCAACACCCACTTAACAACATGCCCCCCTTGAAGGACGCCATGATCAAAATTATGTCTCACACTTGCAGCCATTTCCTCCAAAACACTTCCATTTTTCAGCATCAATCAGCTAGGTGTTAAGGGAAAAAGTACTAATTAAACTAGGTTACACAAAGTGGTAGGTAACTTAAGTACCCACCCCCTTTCCCCCCTCCTTCTTCTCCATACACTTTTCAGACTGTTAACTTTCTATGGGAAAATCCCATCTCATTCTAAGACTATCCGCTGAGCATGGACCACATCATAGGGTGGCCAGGTCTGAACCAGGGGGGAAGACAGAAGAGGCTTTATTTCTCAGCTTCTGAGAACTGTCCATCCACTATCCCCTTTTCAACTACCACCAAGTTCCATTACTGTTATTGCCCCTTTTCAATTTAGAGTTTGACCTGCAGGTTGCTGTATTTGGTATGTGGTCTTTGGCAAGGGGAGAGGGAACCATTGTTTTTGTAGAGCAAAGGGAGCAGGGTTCCCTAAGCCAGTGAACACGATACCTGTTCTTCTTTCCAGCACCCAGGAGGGGATGCACCTGTGCCTTGTAGACTCTCAGAAAACAAAAGGTAGGGATGATTTCTGTTGAAAAAAAGAGAAAAGCTTGGGTTCCCCAGGATGCAGATCCATGTGACCTGCTAGGATCCTCAAGGTATGTTCTGTTCTCCTTTCTTTCCTTTCTCCATTTGGCCTTCCAGGTTCCTGCCTTGGCTATATGTGATTAATATTCAGCCTGGTAATTCACATATGGAAAAAAAATTTTAAGATTTAAAAAGGTTAAATCTTAAAAATTTTTTTGGTTAGCTGTTTTTCTTCCTTTTAGCTCACAAGTACCTTCTTAATTGGATCAGTATATAATACAGTTAAAGCAGCCTCCATGCTGGATTATTTTTTACTTAGTTTCTCATCTTAGGCAGATTTGAATGTCATTGACTATTAAGCTAATAAAATAAAATCAAACCCACACCTACGTAAAACACGCATACACATTTCCAAGGGTTAGTCTTTTTTTTTTTTTTTTTTTATCTCATCTTAGAAAGGCTGTTTTGGTTCTTATTTTCTGCAAGTACTCCACTGAAGAGTGTCTTATCTTTTCAATCTTGAAGTTTATCTTGGAATTTATCTAAAAGGAATTACTTCGGTCACCAAGGTCAACACCCCTATTCTTTCTTAATCTTTGTTTTCAATTTTCTTTCTAAGGAATTGGAAGAAAACACAGGCAGATGAGTAGTTAAGCAATCCCAGAACTTTGCATGTCACTTGGACCAGAGCCAGGAGCATGTAAACGTCTTCACTTGCCAAAAACACACCAGGGACCTCTTAAGCAATCAAGAATTGCTACATGTGTGCAACAGCTAACATCTTAAACACAATAGAAATCTGTAATTCAATTATCCTCTGTTTCTTACATGTTTATGCTCAGAGCATCCCAACATGCTGGAACATGGAAATCCAAAATGGAAACCATTAGAGACACACTCTGCCAGGACACTCTCTTGGTTCACAAATGGGCATATTGAAGAGGAATGGAGGACTTGACTCTACCCTTGAGAAGCCCTGGGAACATGAGGAGGACGACAAAAGTAAACAACAAAAGAAAAAAGCAGCATCACAAAGATAGACTAAAATTGGGAAGAAGAATGCAGTAAGGAAAGCAAGCCAAAGAGAAACTCAACCAAGGGTCAATTTCTACTGCTGGTATACTTCTCTTGGGGCCACCAATAGCATCAGTAGGGACTACTCCTCAAAAATGGGGCCTTTCCTTGCTTGAAATAAGAAGGACTTATTTATGCTGTTGGCATATGTTCTGCTTAAAAGGAGATTGAACGCCTGTCTTTCCCACACGTGATTATTCTACTTCTGAAAATGGGATCCTAAAATACATAAGGTATGATTCACTACCTGCATTTGATCTGAGAAGAATTACACAGTGTATCCCCTAGCAGTTTTACTCACATTTATTATAGTGGGCCAGGTCATTTTCCATAAAAATGAGTAGTTCCCAGCAGGAAAAAAAATGTATAGAATGTGCTGATCTTGAACACAGAGTATTTATATAATATGTTTTATCACCCATAGACCTTACAGAGCTAGGTTTTCTCCTGGGACACACTGTTAATATTTTCAACCTCTTTATGTGCCAAATGGAAACAAAGATTGTTTGAAAAGGTAAATACAGTGCTGTCATTCTTCCTAGCACAATACAGACGCAGTGTATTCAACTAGAGTTACTAAGAAAACCGGGGATCTTTTACAAGATGTGGCAACACTATGCAAATGATTAATTCCAGTGAAATCCTTTTAAGTAAAATGTGTTACTCAGGGTATTTTGACAGAAACCTAACTCAAAGTAACTTAGAGGAAATTTACTCATAGATAGATACTGAAACATCTCAAGTTATCAAATGAAAGGTTAAACAACCAATTCACGGGAAGGACAAGGATGCTGCTAGCCCTCAAAAACAAATGGAACCAGAGTTTGAAACAGCCAAGACTTTCTGTGTCTCTCATCTTTGTTTTTCTCTGTATGTTGGCTTCTTTCTTTCTTTAAATTTCCTCCAAAGGGCAGGAAACATGGCCAGTCCTAAGCATCATCCTTAACAGCTTTTAATAATAGAATAGATTTAACCTTATTCCTTATTCCTAGTTCCGAAATCCAGGTGAAGGATTCTGATTAGTTTGACTAGATCAGGTGCCCATTCTGTGAGCCAGAGGGTGACTCTGGCATCAGACGATGAGAGTATGCTTTTTCCTTGTGCTTGGTATGCCTTCATTATATCATTAATACTTGGCAAAGTAAGAGTAAGTGTTCTTCTCTTTCCAGATCAGCACCAAGAATACCATCGTGGTAAGTTATCTAAGATGCACAAAATAAATGTGGGAGTCCTGGCTGGGCTATCTGTGAGCGGAGACCTTCAGACAAATCACCCACCTCCGTAAAACAGGGAAAAGAAGCCCCTTCTCAAAAGAAATGCTGATTGATGTAACAGCATACATGAATCTTACATTCTTTATACTGAACAAAACTGGAAGCGAAAAAGGACATGTTGTATCATTTCATGTCATGAAATTCTAAAATAGGCAAAACTGTCATAGAAACCCAATCAGTGGTTTCCAGGGTTGCATGGTGGAGGATGTTGAATGAAAAAGGCATGAGGGATCTTTCTGGGAAAATAAAAATGTTCTATATCTTGATTGAGGAGGGGTTACATGAGTGTGTACAGTTATCAAAAGTCTCTGACCCACACACTTAAAACATAAGAATTTTATTTTATGTAAATTACACCTTGATACAAGTTGAGTTTATTTAAAAATCCTTCTCAGAGGTTTGAAGTGAGCATCAAATGATGCAGGGCACATCAAACCACTTTTTAAACAAAGAGTGATGTATGTATGCATATACATTTACACAGTATTGTTTTTTATTCTGTTTAGTGGTGTCTGTGGCTAGTTTGCTTAGTTAAATTAGGATGTGAATACAGGTAAACACTGGTCAGACTCTACTGCTATAAATTACTCCTGCCCCTTTGAGCGTGTCTTCTCTTTGCTCTTCCCACTGCAGGAATCCAGTTATCAAAATCCCAGGTGATAAGGAAGGCTTTTAAAATTATTCCAACCCCTCATGTCACTTAGGGCTATTTGATCTGCAAGGGAGACAGAAATCGCAACAGAGACAAAGTATACACACCACAAGAGGCACTGCTAAAGACTCCTCCCCGTATGGGGAAGTACTTCTGAGCTTGGTAAGCCTGGCTTACTATGTGTTTTAGTTATTTATTGCTGCTTAATAAACTACCTTCAAACCTACAGCTTAAGACAGCAATAACTTATTATTTCTTTCTCATGACTCTGTGAGTTGGCTGGACTCAGTTGGGCCATTCTCTACATGGTGTCAGCTGGGGTCAACCACGTGGCTGCACTCAGCTAGGAGCTCAGCTAGGGCTGGAACATGCGAGATAGTGCACTCACATATTTGGCACCTCGGCTGGGGTGGCTGGAATGGCTGGGAGCTGGCTGGACTTCTCTCTTCCCACATGTAGTAGCCCATCCCAAGCTTTCTTCCGTGACATTTAGATACCAAAAGGATGAAAACAGAAGTTGCAAGTCCTCCCAAGGAATGGCCTCAGACGTGCCAGAAAATCACTTCCACTGCATTCTGTTGGGCAGAGCAAGTCATAAGCCCGTCCCTCATTCAAGAGGTGGGAAGTCAGACTCCCCCTCTTGATGGGCACTGCACCATTCATGCTGAGGGAGGGGAAGAATTTTTGGTGGAAGAATATTTGGTTGGTATTTACCAACAATCTATTGCACTCCACCATTCATTTTTTTTCCATCTGTCATAAATAACTGATTTCAAGGTCAGTCAGCCACAGCTTCAAAATGAGGGATTTACTTATTCCTGTACACATTCATTCAAATAACAAGTATTAAAAATCTACGGTGTGTAGGCATGTTGTGTGCTAGATACACCGAACAAAAACTCCTCTAACACCAGTGGTCAGGAAACCACCTGGTGTCTGGAGCTGCAGGCTCCGCTAAGTCAACTATGCCATCATCAAACCACATGAAGAAGAGTTTTGGTTTGTCTAGATTTTAGGAAAAATAGAATACTTTGGAGATCAACTGGCCTTTCTTCTGGCTCTAAGAGGGACTTCCTTGTATTCTCTTAGCTAGATTATAATCTTTTCTCTTTTCAAAGGAGACTAAGGAAGAGAGTACATAAATATAGACAAATAGATGCTCACGTAAATGAAGGCAAGATCTTTCGAAGATGAACAGAGTTCGTTTTTATTCCATCAATCATTCCATTGTGGTCATCTATCCATTTTATAAAAATAAGTGCTTTGTTATTTGCTACATCATAAGCATTTCTGTTTCCTAGCATAGGGGAACACCTGTTTTTAACCTACCTTCCCTTTAAGTTTAGGAAAGTTTCAGGCCCACATACCAGAAATTATAACTCACATATAGGCTGGGACTGGGAGAGAGGAGGAGGCTTACCAGGCTTATCAGGGAAGGTCCAAAGCCAGCGTATTAAGACTCCTTTCCTTCAGGTGAGCAGTGTCCTCCTTGGATATGTTAACTGACCTGAGTCTCCAATATCCAAATTTGTAGGTCTCTTCCACCAGCAACCAAATGTCCCTTTTCCTTCTCCCCTTCTCTTTCTAGCCCAAACCTTACTGATTCTATGACCCAATTCCTCAAAGCATCAACTAAATCACAAAAGGATGCGAGAGCTCGACACCAGCCCCCATGTTACCTCTCCGAGACACATTTGTATTTTGATGTTCAGGGCAGAAGCAAATGATCCTAAAGGTATGAAGCTCTCATGACAGCAGGCAGAGGCCTGAGGGTGAGGTATTGGGGCCTAGGTCTTGCCCCAGCATATTTAAAGTCATAGGATGTATGCAGCTTTTATCTGCATAGCAAATAAATTTGGCTACTCAAAAAACTCCACTCATTTTTCTTCCAGAAACTTTTTTTTGATGCTTGGTGAATGGATGTCAAGAGACATATCAGAAGAAAGCACTTGATTCCTTGTAGAAGCAGGCCACTGAAACATCCTCATTTGTTTTAGTCAGAGGCCTCTACTATAGAACTTTGGTTTCTGGGAATTGATCAAGTTCAAGAGCTCCAGGGGGCGATGAGGTCAAGGTCACTGCAACACTGCCTGGCTGGGGTTCAGCTGCCTGTTGGCGTGTGGGTTTCCTTTAACGACGTGGAGCAGACTAATAAACAGAACATGCTATATTTTGGAAAATGAATGAAGCCCAGTACTGGGAGACTCTTGGGTGGAGTGTGTTAACCCTCTACCGAACCAGAAATGGGACCTCTGAGGTTTCTCGTGGAAATTATAATATTTGTGGATTCAAAAATAGACAAGTGGCCAAATCTTAGAAGCTGAATGAGAATGAATCATTTTGGTAAGGTGCTTTGCAGGCCACATAAACAACTTATCGGTCATTGTCAGGACTGAAAATGTCCTTAGGTGAGCTCTGAAGTGAGCTCTTTGGTTTCAAATCTTGGTGACCGCAGCCAAGTTAACTTCTCGGAATCTTTGTTTCCTCTGTTATAAATGGAGATGATAATAAGCGTATCTACATCAGAGGTTCTGGTAAGGAGTAGGAGAAGGCTTGGAGCACTTTGAACAGTATGCGTCACATCGTAAATGCTCTGTAAATGTTGTTTATTATTATTCAAGTACTGCCAACTCTTTATCATGCTTACTATGCGTAAGATATCTTATAAGCTTTCATTTAATTCTTGCAGCAGCAGATTCCTTTTCCTAACTATGTTGTCCAGGCTTGGCATTTTCCAAGCATATCCAGCTATCAATGAGGGGAAAAGACCCAACTATATGCTGAATGTTAGGAAGAAGGTGATCTGATATCCCTGGCCTCTTCCAAACATAAGATTCTGTGGTTCAGGGAATAGGTTTTAGGTGAGTAAACCACAATGTGCCTAAATCACCAATAGCTAATGAGGCACTGACTCATTTTATGCAAGGTTTTCCTTGGAGTTTCCAAATCTCAGTAGAACACTTTTCCTCCTAACCCAACTAACCATCTTTCTCTCTTCAGAATCAGTTACCCATTCCAGGAACAGGCAGTTGTGGGTGTCATTGCCAGCTGACCCGATGTTCTTTTCTCTTAGTCAAGGTCCTCTGTATGTTCTGGATAGCTGCTTAGCCAGAAGTGTATGCACTTTTATGGCAAGATACAAAGTAGGCAAACACAGTGTTATATGAAATCCAAACTGGCAGGTGGAAGCAACAGAAGTATAATTGGCGGCCCCAGGCAGAAGTGTTAAAAAACAGTATCTAACCTTTGAAAGGACTCAGCGAAAGCCGACCTTTTCATCTACAGGCATGACTCAGACATTCATTTTGAAAACCACCTGCAGTATTTTCAGGATGGACTCAAAGGCAGGACCCAGCATCATTGACAGTTTCTGTGAACCATTTTCCCAAACTATGACAAGTCCTATCTGACCACCTGGATTCAGACAAAGAAGAGGAGTCCTTGTCAATAAGAAATTCAAAAGAAATAAGCATTGACTATTGTGAACCTAATAACCAGATCAATAAAAAACGCCAGTCAATTGACAAAACTTTGACTTATTCATTCAACAATAAAAACATTTTTGACCACCTCTACTGTGTTCAGCCCTCTTCTACCTGTGCAGATACAGTGAGAAGCCGCCTGGTTCCTGTAGTTTAGAATCTGGTGAAAATGACAAATAATAAACAAGTAATCAAATAAATATATAATCCAATTTCAGATAGTACAATGAATAAAAATGAAACAGAATGCAGGGTGGAGATGATAACAGGGTGGAAAACATTGTAGCAAGTGGTCAGGAAAGACCAAATCTGAGTCTCTTGTTTCTGGAAGGAACATCATGATGGAGTCCAGTGCAGCCTCCCTGTAGGAAATTGATAACGTCAGACTCAACTTCTCCCCTCCAGATTTATAATTATTTCTGACATTCAGTCAAAGGTCAAGAAATAGAGAATGGCTAATGTGATGACTTTCCTGAAAACCAGCACTAAAGAACTTTTTGAAGTTTCTTTCAGGCCTGTGACAAACTTTCCTTTTTTTCGTTTATCTCCAGAAACTGAGATTCACTTGTCCCCCAAGTAGCTTAAAAACTAGTGAGAGGGGAGCAGTAACAATGCTATAAAGACCTTGCTATTCCTCGATTTGCAGTCAATATAAATAGACCATTTTTTAAAAGGTGAACCCAAAAAACCCAAAAAGGTGGAAAAATAGGGAAGCTAAAAATAAATGACTAAAAGAGAAAAGTTCCTGTAATTTTAGGTTTAAAATACTCAGCTGAGTAATCAAGGAAAGTATTTTTACTGCCTTGTCAATATTTTTCCTGGAAGCTCGGGTAAATAGCCCTTCTTAAGATCTGTAGTGTGCGTGCCTAATGGTCTTAGGTGTCTCTGACCACAGAATAACTTTATCCCTAAGAAATAGAGCAAACAGGAACTCTGTGGTTTTAGCATTCCCCACAAATAAGTAAATACATGGATGTATATAAAAAAGGTTCAGGGCCATAGGACAGACAATTCGAGTCTATTTGAGAAGTGTTTCCCTCCTAGTGAAATCTTTCATGCAAACCTTCCCATGCATTTAAAGGAAGCCCAGCTTGCCTGGGGTGATCTTGATCATATTTTCTGCATCAGTTATACTCTCTTTCAGTGTAAAGTTGCATGCCTAGCTGCCATGCCAGAAAGCCTAAGAGAGGTTGTCCTGTTTCTAAGTTGAGTCCTTACTTATTTACCCTGCTGGTAAAAAAAAAAAAAAAAATCCCACTGGTTTTCATCCCTTTTGAATCTGTGGCCAAGAGAAGCAGGGGGTCAAAATGCTACACAGAGTTTAAAAGGGGGAAAGTCCCCCGATCTAGCTGTGCCCGGTTTTTATAAGGCATTTGCTCAAAACCCTGCTGCTCAGGGAAGGGGAAGGACACGTGGTTTTATTGGTGGCCAGCTGCTCGGTCTCTAACTGGGCATGCCTCCACGGGCTGATTCATTAGGTCCCACTGATCCCAGGATTTAACACAAATCCATCACTTGAATAATAGTCCCTCCTCCCCTGCTCACAGATTCTTTGATTATTTGATGCTGGGTGGAAAGTAGGTGCTGGGAATTGTCAGAAGAAACAAATAGCGTATCAGATACCCATACGTTATTACCCTGAAGGCCGAAGATAGAGTGTGTGCTTTCCTGTCAGACGTGACTAATAGCTCTTCCGTCTGTACTTGGCCCACGTGCAGCCAGTGGAGGGAACAGTGAGGAAGACTCGCTCTCTCTTCCAAAAAGGTCCAAGGTGAACCAATATCTCCATGTATCTGACAGCTCCTGGCTGACAAGACCCGCAAGATCACTTGGAGACTAGAAGCTCATGATTTGACCCCATAAGGAAAAAATAATGTTACTCTTCTAGCTTAGCTACCTCTGACTTCAACATACCAAAACTTCCAGTGAATTCAAAAAAACAGTCAGACCAGTTATTTTCAGGCAAATAAAAGTAAGTCCTTCTTCAAACAACAAGTAGCAAATGACTGCCAAACCATTTGTATGGATTAGAAGTATGGAAAGCGGTAAGAAAGCAGTAGATAGATCTGTTGTTAGTCAGCCTCATATAGTTTATCATGGAAAAGTTAGGATATCCTAAAAACATCCGTAACCAGACTAACATCAAAAAAACCCAACTACCACATTTTTAGACAAAATGGCCCAAACAGTCAGAATGCAAAAGATTAATGTGACTTCCTTGATGTTTCTGAATTGTATATAACATAGACAAAAATGAATAAATAAATAATCAGCTGAGTATTTTTCTGTCATGTGGATGTAGTCTCATTTTTATTCTTCACAGGAAATATCTGAGATGACTGCGCAGTATACCAGTTTGTCCTCACCATTTGACACATCTGTGACATTTCTTCCTCCAGGAAGGCTGTAAACAGCAAGCAGACGAACTCAAGTCCTTTTTTCCCACAGTGTCTTGAGTCTGGTCCTGTTTATCTTTCTATAACAAGGGAAACAGATGTATTTTTGTGCTCGCAACTTTCCAGATGTATCACTTTAAAATGCAGTCTGCTGTTCAGAGATGTTGCTAGCATTTAGAGCGGAGAAGGCTGTGCCAAGTTCATTACTTGACTCGAGATATTGCAATTTCTGGGTGCAGGGTCTACCCTCTGTGGTAGACGTTTCATTAGGATTCACCGGGGGTCCTGTTGTAGTATGCTGTGATCATGGATGCTCAGAAAAGTGGAACTCTACCAGATCTGAGGGTTCCTGGAAGCACTGGCTGACAACAGTGAAGAAAACCTGGGACTCACAATCAGGGGTGGATAAAGTTGCTGAAATCCTGCCAACACCTTAGGTCAGAATGGGTCCCAAGGCCCTGTACCAGACTCAGTGTCAGGCTGAAGTTGAGTATCCCTGGTATGGTGAAAACCAGAGCTAGAATAGTAGGCAAAATCCGAGAGTCCAAGAACCACGTTTTGAGAGGAGCATCTTTCCTTTTCCCTAAATGACAGCATTCCTTCATAAGCTCTGCTTGTTCCTTCCAGTAACTCTAACCTTAACCAAAAAGGTACACATTCCTGTCTTTATAGCTCTCTGTACCAAAATGCTGAGCAACACAAACACTAGAAAGATTTTCAATTTGAAACTGCATAAAACTCAACACTTACAACAACAGTAAAAGATACATATTTTTTTCAATTGCGCATAGAACATTCAGCATGGTAGACTATGTTCTGGGCCATAACACAAACGTTAACAAATCTGAAAGAATAGAAATCATACAAAGCATGTTCTTGGATTATAAAGAAATCAAAATAGACATTAATAACAGAAAAATATGTAAAAAGTCCCCTAAATATTTGGAAATTAAAGAACACACTTCTAAATAACTCATGATTCAAAGAGGAGGTCTTGAGGAAATTTAACAATACTTTAAACTGAAAAAAAAATTAAAATACAATGTAACAAATTGGTTGGATGCAACTAATATAGTGATTACAATTTACTAAACATAAGGAATGAAAGAACAGATATCACTCCTAACCACTCAGACATTAAGAGAATAATAAGGGAATACTACAAATAATTCTGTGCCCATAAATTGAAATTTAGATAAAATGAACTGATTCCTTGACAGACACAAGCTACCAAAACTCATTCAAGAATAAATAACCTTAATAATCCTCCCTCTATTATAGAAATTGAATTTGCAGTTAAAAACCTTTACAGGAAAAAAAAAAAAAAAAAACCTCCATGCTTGGGTGATTTCACTGGTTAATTCATCATTTAAGGAAGAAATATTACCAATTACCAATTCTAAACAATCTATATTGGAACATAGAAAGCCAAGAAAGACTTTCCAACTCATTTTTTGAGGCCATTATTAACCTAATACCAAAACAAAACAAAGACATTACAAGAAAAAAAAAATACAGGCCACTATCCCTCATGAACATAGACAAAAATATCCCCAACAAAACAATAGCAAATAAAGTCCAACAATATACAAAGCAGTTAATATGCCATGACCAAATGGTGTTTACAGGAAGAATACAAGACTGGTTCAACATTTAAAAATCAACCAGTGTAACTCAATATATTAACAAGCTAAATAAGAAAAATTATATAATCATCTTAATATAGAAAAAGTATTTTACAAAACTGGACACATTAATGATTTTAAAATCTCAGCATACCAGGAATAAGAGAGAATATCCTTAACCTTATAAAGGGCACCCACATAAGCAGACACACACACACACACACACAATCCTGCCCCTAACATCTCTCTGGTGAGAATCTGGGTGTCCTCTCTCCCTGAAACTATTTAGCATCATACCAAATGTCCTAATCAGTGTAATAAGGCAATAAAAAGAAATAACATGTGTATGGATTAGAAAAGAGAAAAATAAAACTGCCTCTATTCACAGACATGATTGTAGAAGATCCCAAAGAATCTACAAAAAGATAACAGAACTAAAAAATGAGTTTACCAACGTTTTAAAAAACAAGGTCAATACACAAAAATCAGTTGCATTTCTATATACTAGCAACAAACCATAAGATTTGAAATAAAAATACTATTTACAACAGCAGCCCAAAAAACAAAATTCTTAGGTATAAATCTTTTTAAAATGTGCAAGATCTGATTCCCCCCCCCCCAGTATTTTGTCCATCCTGACAAATAGTACCGCTATCCAGCCACTTGCCTGAGCCAAAATAATTTAGGAGACATCCTTGATTTATACATCATTCTTTCATTCCCCACATCCAATTGATCAGCGAAGTCTTGTTGGCACTACCTTTAACACGCATCTCGAACCTGTTTGGGGTGGGCTGAATGATGTCCCCTCCCCCACAAAGATTTCCACATTCTAATGTCCAGAACCTGTGAATCCGTTACACTGCATGGTGAATGGATTTTGCAGTCATGATAGAGTTTAGGATCTTGAGACGGGAAGATCATCCTGCATTATCTGAGCAGGACCAATGTAATCACAAGGGTCTTCATAAGAGGGAGGCACGAGAATCAGAGTTAGATCAGAGAGAGAGAGAGAAATGTGACAAAGGTAAAGATAGAAGGAGAGGGAGAACAGGCTCTGTGATGCAGCGTTATGAGTCAAGGAATGAGGTTAACTTCTAGAAGCTGGAAAAGGCAAAGAAATGAATTCTCCCTTAGAGCTCCCAGACAGAACCTAAGACTGCCAAGACCTTGATTTGAACCCAATAAAACATGTGACCTACAGAATGGTAAGATAATAAACTCCTAATATATAAGCCACTAAGTTTGTGATAATTTGTTATAGCAGCAATAGAGCACTGACACACTCTCCATGTTTCTCTATCTCTCCTGCTTCTTCCATAACTTGGGGGTGGTTGAGAGCACAGATTCTGGAGCCCGACTGTCTGTACATGAATTCCAGCTCTGCTACTTAACTGCAATGAGCAAGCCATCCAAGCTTCCTGTGCCTCAGTTATCTCATCTGTAAAATGACATCATGATGGAGTTGTTACAGGGATTCGGCAAGTTGCCATATTTAAAATGCTTAGAATAGTCCTTGGCATATTGTAAGCATTTTATAAGCATTTTCTAGTTTTTTTGTTTTTTTTTTACTGCAGCCATTTATGTCCTGGACCATTTCAATACTCTTAGCTGGTCTTCCTGCTTCCTCTCTTGTCCATACAATCTCTTATTCACAGAGCAGTAAA
This sequence comes from Varecia variegata, assembly GCA_028533085.1. Lineage (NCBI taxonomy): Eukaryota > Metazoa > Chordata > Mammalia > Primates > Lemuridae > Varecia > Varecia variegata. The sequence goes on along the minus strand of CM052450.1, from coordinate 11,011,737 downwards.
AATGACATATTTAAAACATAAAATCACGTCATCTTCCTGATGGTAATTCTCCAACAGCTTCCCATTGTAATTAAATTAAATCTAAAATTCTAACCAGGGCCTACAAGGCCTGACACGGTCTGGTCCATGACTTGCCGCCCAACCTCATCACAGTTCATGCTGTCTCCTGCTCAGTGGGCTTTAGATGCTACCCTTTATTCTCTTCCCCAAACTCACCAAACTTTCTGCCTTAGGGCCTTTAGGTGAGCTGTCCCCTGCCTGGAATGCCATTTCCCACCTCTTCACGTGACTGACTCCTGCTGGAAATTCATTCAAAGTCTCTTCCTCAGAAAGGCTTTCCTTCACTATGCAAACTCAAATAGCTCCTCTAATAACTATTTCCTTGTTTATTTCATGTCTCTTCCCTGAAAAGAGCCTGCTGCTGTCTCCCTCGTGCTCAGAACCACATCTGGCACATTGTAGATAATAAATATTTGTTAAATGAGTGAATAAAGTGTTGGTTGACATGTATGTTGAGGCCATTGGTGAATTCCACCCACATTATGAATCAGAATAGTATGGTTGTAAATTTTCCCTCTCAGCAGAAAAGTTCTACCTAAAGACAAAGTAATTTGGCCAGTGGTGATTATATAAATCTGTTTTCTCACATTTTTCTGGTTTTTTTTTTTCTTAACAAGTGTCTCTGGGGACACTTTCTATAAAACTATCAAAAAAGGGACTTTAGCACTATATGAGAGGTTGACCTATGTTAATCTCTAAGACCCATCTCCGCTAACTCTTGATCTCAAGTTGTTTTGGTTAAGAGTGAAAAAACGTGAGGTATATGATATGTACATGGAGCAAGCACTGTCTTCAGAAAACAGCACTTCAGAGACCCACTGTTGAAAGGCCTAGGAACTTACCTTCTCAGAAGATGCAAAGAGAACAGAGATCAGCAAAGGGAAGGTAGGTTTCACAGAATAGCCCCTGTGAGGTCTCCCCGTAGTCTTGGGCCCGTGGTGTAAGCATCAGTTTGCACAGCTCTGCATCCTGTAGTTCCACGTTTACCTCTTTTCTCTTTTCTTCTTGGCATCAGGGAGCACACAAACAGAAAGAAGGCTTTTTTCTCAGTCTTCATCTTTCTAAAGTCTTTCCAGCACCTTCCCTTACAATAGGAGCTACTTCATGGGCCTAACGTGTATTTTCATATTGGAGGGGCTTTCAATGTGAATCTTAGTTGGCTAATTTAGAGTGTAGGCTGGCTGGCAAAAAAAAAAAAAAAAAAGCATGTAAACACGTTGTGGTCATTTTAAAAACGTGACCTGAGGCTTAGGGTTCATAGGAGAAAACAGACCGCTGGGCAGTGATTCACTCTTTTTCTCTCTAAAGACACCAACACGTAACCCTGGGGTGGCCTTGTTGACATTGTGGGGGGGGCCAACTTGGCCTGTCGGCTCAGCCAGAGAGTGCCTGCTCTCGCTGGGAAGAAGAGATGGTGTGTCTGATAGTCTGAGAGAACAAAGACTCCAGTTACTTCATCACTCTTGCCTGAGGGTCTGGAATTAATTGTGTTTCTTTTTTGCTTCATCTAATTTTACAAAATCATAGTTCTCCATGGCAGTTTACTAATTTACCACCTCATCTAAGATAAGACTTTGCCAACAGTAATAACATTTAGAAAATGCTGTCAGACCTGCTGAGTACGGTCTCCCCTCACCCTTCCCTACACCCACACACTTACACAGCTCACTCGGACCCTAAAACAGGTAGACCCGGCCTCTCAGAATAATCTGGTGCCTCAGAAGTTCACCTTCAGAACAAGAACAAGTAACTCTACTCACAGACCCCTTTGAGTATCTGCTCCAGCATCTGTCCAAAGGGTAAATAGAGTAGAAAGAAATAATTGGTCTGCTTTCCAGAAAGATATTTTGGCATATTTACCTGATATGCATTTATCATGCGCTTACTGGGTGAAGGGCAATATGTGGGTTACTGCCCCTCAAATGTGATTGGCAGGGAAAATAGCAGGGAAATTGCAAAATTTGGAATGGGCATGGAAATATCAAGCCTGAACATTCTAAATGGAAAAAAAAAATGGTGTTATGATGTTTAGAAGACAGAAGAAGATGGGGGGCAGGGGTTCAGTTGTATAGTCAATTTCATCAAATCCTACTCTGTTCTAGGGATGAGTATATAATCATCTTCTCAATTCCACCATGGGAGTATGCCATATACACAGGAACTTAGAGGAGGGACAACAGGGAAGAAGTAGCCAAATCTTAATAAGTAAGCTTTCCACTAGTCTAGCTTCCCTAAGCCATCAAGCAGTACATCCCTGATCCTTAAGCACGCTACGGTGTGTATGTGTGAATTGTGTGTGAGCAATGTGTGTGCTTATGTGAGTGTGGGGTGGAGTTCAAAGCAAAGCAAAAGACTGTATGTTTCCCTTTTGGCTCAGATTCCATTTGTAGATATAATTATTTGTTTAACATAGTCACACCGTATTATGTTACATCCTATGATTTATTAGCAAAAGCACGCTCTTTAAACTTCACTTTCTCAAGCAATGATCATTTCTTGACATGTTTCATTACTGGGAAATGACATAGACATTTGTTATATTCTCAGACAGTAAAATATTACCCTGCTCACATACCTTCATGAAATATTAAACAAAATGAATGCTGTTCCCTTTCTGTGTTTATCATACCATATTAAAAGTGAAGACGTAGCCCTTATGTTTTCTTTCCTGATAGACGAGACGTTGGAAAGAATGAGTTTAGTTTACCCTTCTTCCAACTGGCTTTACTTAGCTGTATCCAAAGCCTCTAACAGTGCTGTTAGGATATCTCTTCAATCATCCAGCTTTTCAAAGGCCATTTTCTAATGTACCTTTCTTTCAAATCATCATGAAGAATAAAATCCAAAATCTCTCCTATAAACTTGTTCCTTGTCCCAACACCAGATTCAGTTGGTTTCAGGCAATGATGGAAACAGCAAAGATTGGGGAGTGATCCCGTATAAGGATTGGAGAACTCATCTTCATAGAAACTGGTTATAGACCAACCTTCTAAATATGTCATAAATATTTATCTTCCCACATACTGGATCTTTCCACATGCATGTAAAGAACATATCAAATATCCTTTCTTTACTACTGACATACCCGTGTGAGTGAGTGAGAGATCACATATTCACAGGGTGGTACATGCACACCCATCACTACACAGATACATACATTCATTATAGAGAAGTTTTTTAAATACTATTGGCTTTCTGTATAAAGCAGTTCATTGTGGAGAACAAAAAGATTATCTTGAGTTTCATCGTATGTGTTATATATCAAGCAGGATTTTTCAGGGCTATACTTAGAGATGAGTTGAATCTCTAACATGTCTTAAGTTTTTCCCTCTTTCATGTATAGAAACAGAATTAAATTGAGAGAAACTTTGGTAAACACCAAAAATAAATCTGTGCACTTTTTGACACGACTATGGAAAAATAGCCTAAACAGTCTAAAACAACCTCAAGCTTACAGTCAGTCTAAGCTCCACACTTACCTGTGTTACTACCTTTTCTGAACTTAGGTCAATAAATTAATTATTCTGTATGTCGATTTTCTAATATTTCTCAAGGAAGGGAGAATATATTTGCTCTATCTACTTTCAAATGTAGTTGGGAGAAAAAAAATGAAATTGTATAATCAGTACAGCTCTATGGCAGGGCAACAGGGTTCAGCTCGCAAAAGCCACACACCTGGCTTCATGCTTTTCTGTCACTGATTTGAAATTCTTAATAATTTTATCTGTGAATTTGTGCCTTGTAAGTGACATCTGATGGGACAAGGAAGCATGAGCAGAGCGTATATGACAAATGTGAACACATTATGTTCAGGCTCTGGTCTCCTGGAATCCTGAGCTACAGGCAGAAACATCAATAGTGGCAGCTGCTGCCATGGCCTGGGGGGAGACTAGGGGCTCTGCGTAGAGTCAGCACCAAGATGGCGGCTTGCCCATCCATCCCCAAAGCCTGTCCCTATAGCAACTGCATCAAAATTAACTCTCCAGTCTGAGTGCTAGGACAGGAACTGCTTGTGCTTGGGTTGTAAACTTTGTCAATAAATTATTATAAAATAAAACTGTGCACATGGACATTGCAATAAAGCATATCATGGAGTTATTAAAATTCTTCAAAGGTTTTAAAGTACCTGGTTTTGAAAACTTCTGCAACATTGCAAAGCAAATATCCATAGACTTAGAAATAGAAATTAAGTTTAAAGATCACCATATTCTACAGAAAAAAAAAACATCATTTTCATATGAGCCTTTGGATGAACCAATTATTAACAAGGAAGACAATTTTAAAATTAATTTTTCTGCAATTGAATACATTGTGATAGAATATATAAACAGTTGTTCTGAATTGTATATAAATCATGAAGCCACCTTTGGTTTCTTGCATGACCTCTCCAAGTTATCTGAAATGTTAGAGAGAACAATAAAATGCCATTGTATAAATTTACATCTAAAATTAAATTCAGACTCATATGAAACTTGTTTGAATAAAGTGTTACATGTTTTTAGAAAAATTGTTCTGCAAGAATCATTAGCTCTAGATGTACTAAAATGTCAGTTTCAAAATAATGTATCAGAAATTTATCCCAATGTTCTCACAGCTTATAAAATACTACCGACAGTTCCAATAACTGTTGCATCAACAGAAAGTTCCTTTTTAAAATTGGAATATTATTAAGAATTATTTACAATTTTGCATTTGTCAAGAGGACTGACATTGCTTTCAATTATATCAATTGAAAATTAAATTGCTAAGGCCAGGGGTAGCGGCTCATGTCTATAATCCCAGCCTTTTGGGAGGCCAAAGGAAGAGGATTGCATGAGGTCAGGAGTTCAAAACCAGTCTGGACAACAAAGCAAGACCCCATCTGTATCAAAATTAGAAAAATTAGCTGGGCTTGGTGGTGCACAGCTGTAGTCCCAGCTACTTAGGAGGCTGAGGCAGGAGGATACTTGAGCTGAGGAGTTCCAGGCTACAGTAAGCCATGATCACTCCATTGCATTCCAGCCTCAATGACAGAGTGAGACCCTGTCTCTACAAAGTATTAAATTGCTAAAAGCATAAATTTTGATTGCCTAATAAATAAATTTGCAGAAAATTGAGTCAGAAAAAAATTTCATGATTAGTTATATCACATTAATAAGGTATTATTGTTTATTTAAAATTATGATACCATTTTGCAATTTGTGTTTGTTGTTGCTCATGCATCACTTATTCCTATTATGTTTTACAAGTAACAAAATGTTTTTAAAGGAAAAGCTTTTCATTTTAGTACCTTTAATGACATTTTTTTCCTTTTTCCTGAATTTTTAACAAAGAACCTTGCATTTTCATTTTGCACTGAACCCTGAAAATTGTTTAGCCAGCCCTGGATATAATATAGTTTAGATTTTTGCCACAAATTTGCTGAGTCCTAGTTAACCAAAGTGAGGCTCATTTTTCTTTAAACATTTTAAAAACATTCATTTTATGTCCATTATCCAAAAATTCTGCCTCGTGGACATTTATTTCTTTGTGTGTTAGATAAAATTTGATTAATGTTAGTGTCCATTCAGCCTGTATATATCTCTGACCAGTCTGTGCGTCCAGGTTGAAATCCTCCCCTGCAGTGGGAATTTGCATTGCCCTGCCACGCACCCAAGAGGCTAAAGGGCCATCATATTAATACCTTACAGGCTGGGCACGGTGGCTCACGCCTGTAATCCTAGCACTCTGGGAGGCCGAGGCGGGTGGATCGCTCGAGATCAGGAGTTCGAGACCAGCCTGAACAAGAGCAAGATCCCGTCTCTACTAAAAATAGAAAGAAATTAGCTGGACAGCTAAAAATACATATAGAAAAAAATTAGCTGCGCATGGTGGCACATGTCTGTAGTACCAGCTACCTGGGAGGCTGAGGCAGGAGGATTGCTGGAGCCCAGGAGTTTGAGGTTGCTGTGAGCTAGTCTGACACCAAGGCACTCTAGCCCAGGCAACAGAGAGAGACTCTGTCTCAAAAAAAAAAAAAAAATACTTTAAGTTGGGGTTTTGCAGACCAGGCAGGTGACAGAAAATTACCTAAACCCTTGTGAGATTTATGCAGATCTATATTATAAATTATAAATTTATATTATAATTTATAATAAATAGATCTATATTATAAATTCTCAGAGTTGTTTTTCTACCCAGAGCCCAGGCAGAAAAAGACAAGTTTCCTTATCATTTCTTTTTTGTAAGGATTTTTTTCCTAGTCCACATTTTCACGAGGGTAAAACGCCCTTCAAACAGCCCAACTCCTCACCTTGCCGGGCCCCAAGGCCTTGCCCTGAGTTCCATGCCCACCTGACCTAAATGTTCAAAACCAGCATTAGGTTAAGAAAATGTTGAGCGATCCCAGGTGGCAGAGCCTCTGTGTCCCGTCACCTTATGGCTTTCATTTTCCACTTCAGTTTAGTCCCTGGTAACTGCAAACTGCTCCATGCATTGGAGATAATGTTGGTGATATTTTATATGCCATTTTAAAGTGTTTTGTAGAAGATTCTCCTATCTGGCACATTGCCAGGAAAGGAAGTTGAGCCTTTATTTTCAATTATGCAAAATGAAGGTGCTGAATTCAATGGGCCCTAAATTACAGTTCGCTTTTTCAGTCTTCCACTCAGTCTTTGTTGGACACACACAGAGCAAGGTGCTAAGGATGCAACGATGGGTAAGAGTTCCTGCCTCCAGTGAGTTCACAGTGCAGTTCGAAATACACAGTCAGAAGTACAACTTAACTTAAATGTGGGCATGCAATCATAGGGTCATGCACAGGGCAGCACACAGGTGGGCTGGTGAAAGCATAGGCTGTTGGAGAGGATGAGTAGAAGTTAACCTGCTGTTTGGGGGCAGGGGGTGGGGGACACCGCTGCTACTAGAATAGAGAACGTGATTCCAGACAAAGTGGGGAGTACAGCAAAAGAAAAGAGGTGAAAAACCAGATGGTAGAAACCAGAGCTGACTGACCCAATGAAACAAGCCTTGTTCTAACCATCTTTTATAAAGGGACCTTAATAGATCTATGAAGACAAAAACTAAATGTCCATTGGATTCTCCTGATTCAAACACTTCTCCTTAACATAACCTACAGAGATTTTATTTTTAACTTAAGATTTTTATTTCTTTAACTTTATTACTTTTTTGAAATTTTATATAAACTAAAACATCATAGAATAACATGAGCTTTTAACAGCTCAAGCATAAAAGGGTACAGCAAATTACAAATCACTTGCAGATATAAGAACAATATAGTTCTGGTGGAAATTCATCAAATCCCTTCTCTAGAGTATCAGCGAGCCCCTTAGCCAGATTATCAAGAGAAATAATTTTCCCCTATTTCCTTTTCTGTTGTCTCGAATATTGTCACCAATCCAAATTGCATATGGCTACATTTCTCACGGAACCAAGCTGGTCTGATTGCTTCCCTTGTACAGTGGTCAGTCCTCAATGTCTCTGCAACTGTTCCAGGTTTCCATCTCAAAGCATAGGACTTTGGCTCCAACTGCCATGAGATTTGCAAGGAACATTTACTGCTTTTGTAACTGGTAAGCCTGTTCCTGATTTTTATTGCATAATTCCTATAAGAGATGAGATCCCTCTCAAACTCAAATGCACTCTGTCCTATGGCTTTAAGTAGGGAATTATCTTCATATTCAGATAGGTTTCTCTGTGACTTTAAAGTGAGAAGAAAACATGTTCTGAGCTGAGTACTCTCCTTTAAGTGTTCCCTCCCCACCTCCCTTCACACTGTGGATGTTTCACTGAAAAAGAAATTGCCTATCCTTAGGGTTGATCTTAGCTGAATTGGCTTGAAATTCTGTTTAGCTGTTTTGGGCCCACTGTTTTTGGATCACAAACTCATTTTGAAAAGGTTAGCAGTGGTATATGAAAGCAAAACACTATTATTATATGGAAATCACTATCTACTTTGTATAATTCTTTCCTTTCCCTCTTCACAAACATGCTTATATTAAGATTGAATATGCAAATTTTCATGCAGATTTCTGTGAATAGCTATGTGATGAGCTACCTAAGTAGCTCATCAGCGCTCATCTTAACTCAACTGAGATTCCATCAACTTTTCATCTTCTGGCAATGGGAATGCTTAAATTGCTTTGTGTTCAAAGATTACATTAACTAATATACTATCAGAATGTAAGGTTTTCAAGGAGGATGATTTTTCTTAATTTCTTTAAAGGGTAATGTTATGATGTTTGTAATTTATGTTAAAATACTTCATCACAGATATTATGATCCTATAAATATACCATTTAATTTAAACTTGAGCTCTAAGGACAGTCACTTCCTCTGACTGGAAATTTATACTCCAGGGAAACCAACTAGTGTTATGTGACAAACGCCACGCTTGGCCCTTATAAGAACTTCTATTACTCATATCTTGATCAACTCCTGAGGCTTTGATAATTAACATAATGCATGCCAGAATTTTAGAATCAGTATTTAGAATGAGAAATGTTACAGATGCTCTAAACAAATGTAGTGAAATTTAAATATATTTGAGATATAAAGATTGGAAGAAATATTTTATAAAATTGAAGATATTTAAGATATGTAAATTGGAGGAAATATTTTGAATTCACGCCTCACTCTTTGGTGAACAGCCTATAAGAATCTAGCCAGGTCCAAATAAGCCCTTAGGGATGGTGGTTGAGGTAAATTTTTAAAAATAGGTAAAATCATGACTCTTTATAATATAAAATGAACATGTATCAAAGATTTTATTTGACTCATTAATTATGGGTAGAATCAGAAAAGTAGTTATAACATGTTCAGAAGAGAACTCCTAGACCAGACAAATATACAAGCCCATCAGTAATGCTGAATTTTTTTAATAGGTGCAAAACTGGTTTATTCCACTGTAGTGAAGGGAAGTCAATTGAACTGCCTCTAGACAGAATTTATTTTCATATGTATAGACAAGAATTATTTGCAGTACCATTAGTTTTCTACAAGTTAACTTAAATCTACAGAATCATAAAATAGCTCAAAGACAATGAAAGGCAGAAACCCCACAGAATAAAATAACCAGAAAAGATATCCTCTAAACAATGCGTACTTTTCTACTGAAAACATTGAGTAATCTTGTGGTCCATTTAAAAATCTTTCACAATTTTCCAACCACTGGTTTAGGAGGACTTCTGGTTGTTACTAAACAGGTAGCAGAAGCCTGCCTCTAGAATGCTGTCTCCTTTTCCTTAGGATAACCTTTCTTGTATGATGTTGGTCAGAGTAACTAAAAGAAGAGAGAACTGAGACCACATTGGGATTACAGAACAGATTATATTGTGCTTGCTTGCCCTAAAGCAAAAATGTCTGTATCAATTATGAGATTTTTCAGAAACTTGCTTTCATTATAACCTTGTAGCAAGGCTGGGGGAAATAGTAGCCCTTATCAGCCTCAAACATTCTGAGTTACTACCCTTACCAAAAAGAACCCAACAGTTGTACATATGCAAATTAACAGGTAAATTTGCAACGGGCAGAAATTGGTATCCTGGTTAGCCCCCTATTTTTCCCCTTTGGAAGAGGGTTATTAATTCTGCTTACTGAAAGTCAAAATTAGCATTCATAAAAGACTTTGACCTATAATGGATTTTAATATCTGTGACTGTCCAATCTTACTATTTACATTTTGTTCCTAATTGCACTGTGGTATGGAGAAGACCTACACAACCTGAAGTCAAAGGAGCCAGAAAACATAATATTTATTCTTTATCTCTTCTTGCCCCCAACCTGCAGCCCCAGATCTCTATACCCTGATGATAACTTCCCTTTTTCCAGTCTTATGGGAAGGTGTCAGCAGAAAAAGGAGGGAGGCAGGTGTGGAGCCTCAAGCATGTATCTCTGAGTCAGTATTTTGTGCTCTTTTTTTAGTAAGACTATATTACTGGACTATAAGATATTTTGGCAGTAACTACATCAAAATGTAAATACATATGACTGGTGAGTAAGCTGTGCTCGGGCTAGCCAGCTTGGTTGTAGAATTAGAATTTCCATATACCTCCAAATGAACTCCTGAAAGCAAGGCCTCAGTGAAAAGGGGGTAAAACAAAGACTACGACATATGGTTTATCTTTTCAGTAATTACATTTTCAAATGTAATCCTATATGCTTTTTCCCCTTGAATAAAGTCTTGTTTAAAACCAAATGTTTCTCTGTTAACACAGAGTAGGCAAATGAGAGTCCGCACGTGGATATTGAGATATTCAGTGGTTTCATGGTTTTGAAAAGTTTGAATTAACATGCTGTACTTGTGGCCGCCTGGAGAATGAGGCTGTGCAAAGGGAAAAGTGGTTAAGGACTAGGCTTGTGTCTTCCACATGGGCAAGCTCTTTTGGGCCACACTCAGTTGCAGAATCAGCTTTTTTTTTTTTTTCCTAGGGAGGACAGAGCAACTGTGCACTGTAACGTATCACACACAGCCATATCAGAACAGCGTATTTCTTGCCCCGAGAAGGAAATCTACCTTCAGAATCTCCTCCTAAGAAGAAGACTTCCACAGAGTTCTTTATATCTCTAAAGTCACTCTAAGGGGAAAACATGGATGTTTTTAGAAGTTTTAATGCAGCTAGCATGACCAACCATATTTATGAATGATCTGATCCCATTTCAAGTCTATTTTCTGCTATGTCTGCTATTCTGGTGACAATATGAGGTTAACATACCTTTCCAAATGCCCTGAATTTTATATTCATCTGTCAGGGAACATGTTATTTATTCAGGAGGAAAAAAATCACCTCTGCTAATGTAACTTTATATAAGAAATCAGCTAGCAACAGGGCAAGAGCCTGACAGTAGACCAGGCCCCAGACATGCACTACTGCATGAGTAGGGGAAAGGAAGATGACATTTAGAAGTCCAGGGAGCGTGGTTTGGTTTGCTCAACCTCCAATTAACCCTCCTTCTTCCCTGTTCTGCAAAGTGAGTCTGCATTTCCCAGACTGTTTAGCAACCAGGGTTGTGGATATAAATTAGGTTCTACCAATTAGATGCACTTGCCAGAGATTTAGAGTTAAGGAGGCTGTTTTAATGCAGATGTTCTTGCTGACAAATCAGACCATGGAGATGTAACCACAGAGAAGCTGTTTTACTGGTACCTTAGTTCATTTTGTGTTGCTATAACAGAATACCTGAGGCTGGGTAACTTATAAAGAAAAAAGGCTTATTTGGCTCCTGATTCTGGGGGCTGAAGGGTCCAAGATTGGGCAGCTGCATCTGGTGAGGACGTCACGCTGCTTTTATTCATGGCAGAAAGTGGAAGGGGAGCAGGTGTGTGCAAAGAGATCACATGGTAAGAGAAGAAGCAAGAGAGAGAAACCAAGGAAGCCAGACCTTTTTAACAACTTGCTCTTTTGGGAACTAACAAGATGATAACTCACACATCCTTGAGGGCGAGCATTAGTCTAATTAATGGAGGATCCCCACCACCATGACCCAAATACCTCCCACTGGGCCCCACCTTCCAACACTGCTGAACTTGGGGATCAAATTTCGACAAGAGTTTTGGTGGGGACAAACCATTTCCAGACTATAGCACTGGTCACATGCAGGGTTCCAGTGCCAAATAACCAGTCTTGTGAATGTCCAGAGGCAGTTACAGCAGCAGCTGCAGGGACCATAGCAGTGTTGCAGCTGCCTACTGATGCCTTGGCCAAAACCATGAATAGCTCTGGATCCACAGCCTTCAGTCCTTCCTCTAATTTTTTTGTAAGCACATAATTCCCTGTGTTGAATCACTTTCTGTCTAAAACACCCACAGTGGGTTTGTCTTCTGTGCTATAATTTGGAGAGCATCTGTGGTCTTTAGAAAATGATCAACCACAGAAGGGAAGGAGCCTAAGTCTCAAAATTTATAAACTTTAGAATTAGAAGGGAGTGTACATCTCCTTCACTCAGTTCTACCCTCCTCATTTTAAAAGTGATAAAGTAAGACCTAGAGAAGCTACATGATTTATGCTTAAATGAATTGAGGCAGTGTGGTACAAAAGAAAAAACAGAGGGCAAGAAGTAAGGTATATCTAAGTTGAAATCCTAGAGTTGCCACCAATTAACCATGTGGCTTTGATTTCTCCAAGCCTCAGTTTTCTTACCTGTAAAATGGGGGTGATTAGGTTGGAACATAGTAGGATCTCAATAACTCATAGATTCTTCCGCTTCTTTTGTTCTTTTATTTAAGGGTACATGCTATATTGCCTGGTTAGAACTCAGGCCTCCTTATCACTAAAAATACATTTAAATACTTACAAAGTCAAGTGAGAAGCAAGCTCTGAAAATGGTCTTATGTCCAAGCACACTTTCTGTCTGTGGACAAAAGTGAAAGAGCAATGAAGATCTGGAAGGCAACACTGAGAGCAGGAGAAATACCCAATGGAAGAAAAAACAGTGGAAGATAGGGACCAAAGCTGAAATTAGGTATGGAAATGTTGCCTATAGTACATTTCATTACCATCACCATGACTGTATGTGCAACCACCCATTAAACACTTGTTGACAGAATCAGAAATAGTCCTACAGGGTTCTTATGTGTTTAATTAGCTGCAATATGAAGCTTAGAGAATAATATATGACATTATAATTAAGTAGAAAGTTTAAAATATTAAAAGCCCATACACACATCTACATACACACTTTAAAAAATCTAACTGTGGTTTGTGGGTTTTTATGCGGAGAAGGTGTACAGTTTGCCATCAGGCACCCTGCATTGCCCATTTACATCTGCTCCTGCAAAGTCTATCTCCACAAACAAGAAAAGAAGTCCCTCCTTGTATTACTAAGTCCCAGGCTCCTCATTTCAGACCACAGCTGAAGATAAGTAAGCACTTGGGAGACTCTTTGGGTTCCATCGTCTTTGGAAGCCAGCAAGAGAACCACTCCACGGTCTCCTTTTTTGGTGCATTTGTGGGTTGACTCTGAAAACAGTCCACGTGATTTTTGGAAATTGTAATCCTTCCTGTCCCCCAGGGATGGGGAGGAAGAGTCAGCTGAGTGCCAGAAAAGTGAGCTGAAACAAATTAAGTAGTGGGCTTAGCAGAACCACCATGTGATGAAACATTCTCTCGCCTTTAATTTATGAAAAGCACTTCCTCGCAAGTTCCACACCCACCTCCCCTGGGGCTTCCTGGTCCGTCCATTCAACTGCATCACTCATGAATTAATCTTTTTTTCTCCACCGCCAAGGCTATTAAGACTTCAAGAAAAAGATCAGCATTTTCATTCCATTTCCCTCAGGAATTCCCTTCTTCCTTTACTCCAATGCGATTCTGAATAGTACCCGCTCACTACAAGTTTGAAACACAATCAATCTTCTCCCTTTACCTGGACACTAGATTTGAGAGCCATAGCTCAGTGAGACCACGAGCTCACAGATTAATTTTTCAAGGCGCTTTTACCAGGCTCCAGTCCTACACAGAATAATGTCTAATCCCTTGGTCAGGGTATAGTTTTAAATAACATGGGAAAACCTCCCTATTGTGGGATCTTAGATAATCACTTACTATCTCTGGACCTCAGTTTATTTACATATAAGAAAATAATTAAACATGAGGAGGAAAAAAGCAATATGAACTTAGATGCTCATTGGAGCATTAAATATAATAGTGAAAAAATAGAAACAACTTCCAAAATGTTAAAACCATAATAATATTTTACTGGATTTGAATAATAATAATAACCAACTAGAATTTGTATAACACTTTAAAAAACATTTGCAAATATACGGCCTAATTTATAAGCAGCCTAACAAAAAGCAGATCAGTTTATGATTTTTATGTATTTTTATTTTGCAGGTGAGAAAATGAAGGCTCAAATAGGTTAGGCAACTTACCTAAGGTCATTCAGGTAGTATGTGATAGAGCAGTTACTCAGACTCAGCTGGTAGAAAGTAGCAATCACAGAGTTTAGAGTCAGCAGGCTCGGTTTTGAATATTAACTCTACTATCATCTATCATTATATTTTCTGAAGGCTGTTCATCAATGTAGACTTCAGTTTTCTCATCAGCAAAACAGGATAAGTAGGTCTCTGATTAAACAGGAAAACTTATACCGTGATAACAAATCCTAGTACCCTTTCCTTTGTCTTTTCATTGTGACTCTCATAGCCCATTAACTACACCAGGCTACCTCTGCCATCACTGGAACTCGTTACCAGGTAATTCTACTTTCTCTTTACCTGCTTAATCTGGGGCAGTATTTCCCAACAGATCACGAATTTATTAATATCCCCTCACCTAGATTTACCCACATTCAGACAGAGAGAAAATAGCTTTCCCCCTAGCATCAGAGTCTGCTGGTCTCATTCCTTCTGACTCCAACTTCTAAATTTCCACTTGCCTTTTTAAATCTATGGCACTTGTTGACTTCTTAGTTGAGCTCCCCAGAGTCAGAAAACAATGTGAATATTTTCATGTTTCTGCATGTTCAGGGATTTCTGAGCAATCTGGATTAAAGGATGAGTAAATGGCAAACAAGGCTTGGAAGCAAAGGCTAAAAAAATTACCTTGGAGAAATTTACAAGTTTCTCTCCCCTGGAGCCATTTGTTCACATTCCAAAGGGTTGTAGCACCTTAGGGACCTTTCCCTCTGCTTCTCCAAGAAGATTTATTTACATTAGAGAACAAAGGTTTTTCTCCTTCTCTCGGGAGGGAAGAAAAGACAGCTGTGCAGCTGCTCCTACATAAGCTCCAAGATTCATAATTTCAGGGTTCCTCTCCTCCCCTCCATATGTCCAGGTGACATCTGCCTTCATCATGTGACCCTGACAGAGAAATGGGACATGGAGAACTGGTACGAAGATAATCTATATAAGCAAATAATCAGGCTGCCTCTGCTCTAGAAACCTTTGTGTTTACTGTAAAAATAAAATGAATAAATGTGAATATAAAATATTGTCTCCTAAACTTGATGTTTTATCCATAGAAGTCTAAAGTATCTTCAATGCCCATCCCGCTTGATTGAACCTGGGTCCTTATCAACTACAGAGTCACCTCAAACGAATGTATAAGAAACTTCAGTTTGATAGTAGTTCCACCCCTGATCAGATAGAACTGAATGGAAAAGAGAAATCTGCTTGTCCTGAGAACCAGAGTTAAGATCCTAAACTGAACCCTAAATATTTATTTAATGAAAGTAGAGAAAGTATACTTTGGAGGAAAGCAAAGGGTAAAAGAGACACCAAATTCACAAGCCACTATTAAACATAATATCACAACACAACACTTAACTGTTTCAATTATTTAGGAATGCAAACAGATCTCACATGCCATCCACTTATTCTTTTGCCAAAGCAAAGGAACCTCCAACAAGATGATGGCCCCAGTAACAGAGGTGTTGGAAAATGCACAAGAATGGTGCTTTTTGCCCTTCTGTACTTGGCTCTGCCCAGATGTAAGAAGCAAAAAAAAAGCCTCATTAACCCAATTGCAATCAAAATCTTTAGGTTTTGGCAGTGAATTTTTCTTGCTTGTCTGTTTTGTAACAACCTTTGTGAGCCAAAACTGTCTTCATTCAAAAGCACACACAAAGTCAATCTCAGTAGGGTTTGGGCAGAGATCCTTGTGATACTCTCAAAGTGCCCTGGATCCGGGTCACCCCAAGATTGGTTGAGTCAATACAAATGAACCGTATCAGCAAGAACATCAGGGAGTGAAACATAAGCCCACCTGTGACTGATTCACTTCTCTTGATTCTGATAAGTTCAAGTTCCCAACACAGCTTTGCCCTCTGACTTTAGTTTTCTGGTACGCTGCCCCCACCCCCCACCCTCCACCCATCCCCCAGAACAATTCTTGGTTTTCCTTTTGTATAAAGCCTAGAGGGACCCTACCACTCAGCTGTTTTGTAACTTTCCAGTTCCAAAGCACAGCCTGCTGCCCTGCTGGCATCTCTCTGTAATCTACTCTGTCTGATCCCACTTCTTACTGCTAAATCCAATCAGTTCAGCATTTGACAAAAGTGAAAATTTAGAAAACCTGGTTTCTCTTACCATCTCAAAGGCAGATTTATTCTATGACTTTGGACAAGTCACTCAACCATTCTGATCTTTGTTCTTTTACAACATAAGTAGCCATAATGGATTGTCAGCACATAGCGATCCATGTTTCCAGGAATGGTGCTCAGTAAATTATGAAAACCCTCTGGAAGGGTTAGTTTATACAAAGCAGGCAAATTCCAACCTTGGAGAGGTTAATCCCTTCATAAAATAGCATAAAAATCCTAAGACACTAAGTTTCAAGAGGACGGAATCTGACTCTAGCTAGATTATTTTGCCCTAAACCTCAGCCAGTATCATAAGCCAAAAAAAAAAAAACCTTAATAATTAAATGCATTTGGACAAGACAATGAAAAAACCAACTTCCTGAATGATTGAAATTATATCTGTCCCCCTATGGCTTTTCTCTGTTTGTGTGATGGCATAAAAACTATCAGGGCAGAACTATTTTATGGGGTAATGGACCAGTATGCCAATATATCATCCCCACTATTTTTCATTTTCTGAGGAGAAATAGAAATAGAAATAGAAATCAGTGCCCTGCCATTTTGAAGCATCAATACGACTGAAAATATCAATAAATCTAATTTATTAGAAGAGGCTTTTTTGGATGACAGGAATGATCATTTCTGCCCATGGAGTTAAGCCGTTTCGCTGCAGCGAGGAGGATGGGCTGTTTTTGTCTTCTCTGATTCTGTCATCATTGTAGAGTCAGCTTCTGCTGGGGGCCTGGCATTCTGGGAAACTGACCTCTTTGCTCTGGCACTGCTAAATCACAGAAGCCTTTGGGCCCCACCCAGCTCACTTAAGAACATTGTGACTCTTTACTGGGTGAGAAACCGCAGAGAACAGCTTACACCCAAATTAGTAATGGTGATGTTCTACAAGGCGCACATCTACTAATTTCTGTGCCCAGCGTCAGTGATCAGGTCAGTTTCGCTTTTAAAGTAGACAGTACCAAGGTGATCCCATTTGCTTCTATCAGTGTTAGAAGAGCATGCTGTGTGTAAGCACCATGTGAGACGCTTTTATCGGCTGTTTTATACGCCTGACATTCCCTTCCCACCCAGAATGGCCAGTTAATATACCAGGGCTAAATTTTTGGAGAATTACTCTACCATATGGAAGTAGCAAATGAAGAACATAAAAAGCAGAAAGAGCTAAGCCCTGGTGTATAGTGGTCTCAAATTCACTCATTATTCATATGAATGTAAGAAACACAGGGAACAAGAGAAGGTCAGTGGGGTCCACGGAGGCCATTCCTTTCCAATAAACTCTTTTTTTTCCTAGGGCAGCATCTAATTGCTTCTGTGCTGCTCACAGTTGGGCCTGGGATTCCGTTCCAAATATTTGTTATTCTCAGGGAGGGAAAAAAAAAAAAAGTTTCTGGTGTCTGCTCTGTATTTAGGTTTTTGAGTTTCCAATACTATTCAAGTTGTTTGCAGGCAAGTTCCTAAGCAGAGGTGGGTTATAGAGGAACTTCATTTCTACTTCCCAGGAGACTCTTGTCCTTTCTGAGCGAGAAAGCTAGCTACTTTTAACCCCGAGGTTTGTTTATCATTTTCCATGGGGGATGTGCTACTGGAAAATAGCAGGAAATAGGGGTGGACAAGTGGAATAGATATTTTTAAAAAAGAAAACAGGCTCCCTGGTTCTCAGGAAATAGAAGGGTAGAAACAACCAGGGAATTACCTGCTTTCCAAAGATTAAAGCTTTTCCTTCTTTTCTTTTCTTTTTTCCTTTCTTTTTTTTTTTCTTTTTTTTTATTTCATTCTTTTTCTTTCCTCCTTCCTTCCTTTTTCTTTTCTTCCTCTTCTTTCTTTCTGTTTTTTAATATCCAGAGCCCACTAGAATAGAGGTAACTTACCTAGGAGGTCTCTATTTTCCCCTGGTCTTTCTTATTCTGAGGAAGTTTCCAGTCTCTTCGGATCATCTGTCGGCCCCAGCTTGCAGATACTTTCAGAGATCTGGGAACCTAAGTACAGTCAGCACCCCAACTTCTTGACACCAAACCTTTCAGTGCCCAGAGACAGCCCAAATCAGCAGCTGCTAAAACTAAGAGAAGAATAAAAAGCATATTCACCCTCAAGTAACTTGCAGCCATGCCGAAAAGGCAATATCTGTGCATATCAAACAACTAATCAAAAATACATGACAGTATATTGACGCTTTGTGAATAAGCTCTGAATTCATTAGTGCCAGGCAAATATAAGCCCAGGTTTTAAAGTCCTATAACCAGCAACTAAAAAGCATTATAGGGTCTCCTCCTTTCTACACTGAAGGATTTTTATGCTATTCTATTAGTCCTTAAAAGATGGTTAAGAGTCACACATTCTTTGCCTAGTGAATAGGATTACTAACACTCTGGGATTCATAATTTTCTTTCTTTAACTCTTAAGACACCTCGGGAGCTTCAGATCCAGGTATAGTCAAGGCAACTCTATTATCAAACAAAAGGATTTTTTCTTTTATTTTTATTTCAATGCATCAAGTAATGAAATTATGCATTTGGACTGGAATTCTCTCCTTCCTAGGACTGAACATTAATCATCCAATGAGCTGGTCTGTTCTTCCTCAAAGCAAGGTTTGCTCTACCGAAGTCACTATTCTCACACAGGAGGGCTAGACAACTTTGACCACTACGGGCTGCCTGCAAAACAGGATGGAGTTTTCAAAGGGTGCTATTCATGACCTCACAAATCCTACAGTATGTCTGCCTTGGGTTTATTAGTTCAGTGAAATTTTGATGGATTTTAAAATACATATAAATAACTGTAGTAAAAAGCCTGTGCAGCTTTCACCCACACATGAACTGAAGAAACTAACAGGCCCAAGTGCTAGGAACACAAACACACCCAACTGGCTTTGTTCGGTGGGAGGATGATTTCACTCTTGGAAGCCCTGCTCCTCTTGGATATGCTTTTATTTTTTTTTTCTTCTAATATAATAATTTTACATTCAAAAAGGTAGAGCAGAGTTGCCTCTCACTGACTTACGCCTCTATAAATACCACCAGAAAGGGAAAGAGAAGCCGCTAAGGTTAGAAATAAAACACATAAACCGCAGTCAAAGCAAAGTAGAGAGATTTATGAGTTTTCTGATGAATTTTATTCTAATAATCTCGATCATGCAAAGAATGCCAAGTAATATCTATTGACCCCATGGTCTCAGTCAAGATGTTAGGGAAAAAGGAAGACGGGCAAAAGAAACTTAAAAGTAACGAGAAGAAACGAGGGGAAAGATTGAATAACAGAAAAATTAAGGGAACTGAGACACAAGAAAGTCCTGCCTGTGTTAAGGAGTTGTTAAGAACCAATAATTTCCTAGGTACAGGTCCTATTAAATGCCCTGGATTTGGGGGCAGGGATGAGTTGTAGGAATTATCTTAACTTCCAAGACCTTGTGGCCATTCAGGATAAAACTTATCTCTAACTTGTTAGCACTGGAAGAAACCTCAGAAAACTTCCAGTTCATCCCTCGCATTTTATAAAATGGAGAAATTATGACTCAGAGAAGTAAGGCGGTTTTTCAAAGATCTCTCAGCTGATCAGTGGAATAGCTGAGCCTAAAATCCAGATCCACTTCCTAACCCATTCTTATTTCCACTAAACTTCTTTCTTGGTGTTTGGTAGACCATCATAAGCTCCCAGCATTTTGTGTGTACCCCTGGCACTTCATCCTCCACTTCAAAACACACACACACACACACTTGCATTTGTGCTAAACACTTGTGAAATAAGAGTTCTTCATCAGTTAGAATAGGCTGGCAAGAAAGAGCAAGGAATATATGTTGACAACCATTTGCTTGCAAATTGAATGTAAATGCCATGTATGACTGTGTGGCATTTCCAGCTATTACTCATGCCTGACCATGGCCTTTGGGAAACTCCTGATGAAATTCACAAGGTTTCAGCTCCTTGAATTCACCAAATCATTGCACAACCCAACTCCAGTTGTGCGAGCTCACCCCGTGAAGAAGCAATAAGCTGTGGAGCTGACAGCACTTCCCAGTTCATTCAATTTTTGAAGCCATCCTGTTGTTGCCACCCCCACTGGGAAATAGCCATTTATTTTGTTAGAATTTTTTGGATTCAGAGGGTTCCCATGTCACAGATATACAAACTCTTCCACTTCAAACATTTCACCTCTTGTGTACTAATCTCCCCCGCACCGTGCCCACCCTCCCAGCCTTTCACTCCACACACACTCTACCCTTTGTTTCCACCCTCAGCTTAAAGGCAAACCTCATTAACTTACTATAAAAGGCCAAAGTGAAATAGTGAAAACACGTTCACTCTAAATTTTCTTAAAGGGAGCTTTTGTGATGCAATGTGCTCTCCTTCCTATAAACATTGCTGTCACTGACAAGCCATAAGAAGAACTTAAACTTTGAGATGTTTTCTTAGTAGTCAGGACAAATTTACACAACTGAAACTCAATGTGTATTATAGTGGAGATCAGGTGGAATGATGTCTATCCTTAGAAATGAAATACATAATAATAGAAGAGTAAAAGTTCAGGTCAAGAATTATAAAAAAATGTATGACCAGCACATAAAAAAGAAAAGCTCAGTTTAAGACAAAGAAGGACTTTCTAACGAAATAGAAAGTCTCTCTCTGTGTGTCAACGGAAGTTGGATGACCACCTATTCGTCTTCCTTGCAGGAATTCACCAGAGAAATGTTGGAGCAGAGACCTCTGAATCCCTTCCAATGCTCTACACAGAGGGCTATGAAAATGCCTCTGATGGTTGGTTGAGAACAGGGAAACACTATATGGGCTTGGAAAGGATCAAACCTAACTGATCAACACAGGGATTAAAAATGGATTCTCATCAGAAGGGTGTTCCAATCAACTGTGGAAGTCATTCTGTAGCTCACAGTGTATACTGTAACTAACAAAACCTTCAAAGTCCTTCTGTAATGAATAGATAAGAATGTTTTATAAATATCACCCCAAAAAATGGATTTGACTTTTCAACCATGTAAGCATACTTGAAAAGTTTTTTTTTCATTAAGTAGTATAAATACAAACTTTTAACATAAAATGAGGGAAGCAATAGTCCCTACTTCATAGAGGGTATGAGGCTTAAATGAAATAATGTATGAAAACTGCTGGACAGATCACCTAGCATGGTGAGTAATCAATAAATGCTAGCTATTTATCTTATTTATAATTACTATTGATTTTCTAAGAGGCCATTTCTTAGTAGATATTGACTTGGTAGATAACCCACACTAGGTCAGAAGTATCCTGATCCCAAATTTCCAGAGTTGCGCGATGTGATCTGCATTACCCTGAGAGCCTACGATACTGAACACAGTTATCATGCCGATATCAAATGCGAATGCACATAGCATCTTGGTGTAGCATCTATTGACATGACCTAGTGGGTACAAACTTAGCAGGAAGTCTCAACAAAAGCAAGTACTCAAAAGGCTCCATTTTTCTAAGAAAGTAAATAAAACCTGATTAGGTGGAATAAAAGGGGCAAATAGAAAGAATTGGGTTAAGAGAGACTTTGTACATAAATTTTTTTGTGTGACTAACTTAGTGGCTTAGTGTTTCCTTGCAACTTGCGGTGTTTTCCAGCTGGCTTGAAGGAATAGAGAATTTAGGGCCAAAACATTTGGTGAGTTTCCTAATGAAAGAAATTAAACAATAGCTGTTCTGGCTTGTTGTGAGCAAAGATGTCTGAGTTGAACTCCAGAAAGAGAAGCAGTTATCACCCTATTCCATATATATGGATCTCTATGATCGGATTAAAGTGGGCACCCCCAAAGTCCCATGTTAGAGCTCTTTTCCTTCCCCATGCCAGAATAAAAACAGCAACATACACTGAGAGAAATTCTTAAAAAGTGACCTCTGAAAAGCAAGCAATAGACACTTTTATTCACAAAAGCAAACATGGCAAAAATTGCCCAAAGACAAATGGGTAAATGCCCAACTGCCTCCCATCCCGAACATAAGACCAAAGAACTGGAAAGCTTCAATACCTAGAGGACTCTTGTCTTAATTCAGACTCATTGACATAATCTAATTTGAAATAAACACAGTAACTGACCCTATAGCAAAGTCAGTAATCCAGGGGCTGGCCTTGCAGTGACCACCTGCATTCCTTCAGCTAAACTCTACACAAAGAAAACTGAAAAGTTGAGATTCCAAAGCCCAGATGTTCCTGGACATTAATTTTCAGGGACTGTCTGGGGTGTCCAGTTGACGTGTTTCTAAGCACAGAAAAGTTAAAATGGTCTCCAGATACCGCCACTTCTCAGGTCATGGATTCCAATGGATAATGATTACCCATAACAAAGTCAACCCACAGGACACAAAATAATAATCCCTCTTTTGGCATCAAATTACCCAAATTGAAACCACAGAGCAGATGGCAACTTTTCGGTGGCACATTCTATGACTGGAATAGTGGCAGGTCCTTGGAGTCTCAGCATTTTAATGTAATGATGACATCAGGCCTGTGGAAGACAAAATTCTGAGATGGTCCCCAAGGTTTCTGTCCCCTGGTGTACACGTCCTGTATAATCTCCTTTTCTTGAGAATGGGCAGGACCCGTGAATATCATGGGGTAGTCGCTCCATTGATTAGGTTACATTCTGCAAGATTGCACTGTAACAGCTCAGACAGAGATGCTCCTGCCACCTTTGAAGGAGTAAGTTGCCACATTGCGAGAAGGACACGTGTTTAGGACCTGAGGGTGGCCACTAGTCACTGACAACAGCCCCTGGCCAACTGCAAGCCAAAAACCAGAACCTCATTTCCTATAACCACAAGCAACAGAATTCTGCCAACAACATGAATGATCTTGGAAGAGAACCCTGAGGTCCAGATAAGAACACAACACATTTTAACTTTTCTGTGCCTAGGAACAGCTCAACTGGACATGCTCTCTGGGACAGCAGTATTTTGGACACATGGCTGTTATCTCAGATAAGATAATGAATGAGAAAATGCTTTGTAAACCTTGATTTCAGCCTTGTGAGACCCTGAGAAGAGGATCCCGTTAAACCATACATGGACTCCTGACCCAAGGAAATGATGAGGTAATAAACACATGTTGTTTTGAGCCACTACGGTTGCATAATTTGTTATGTGACGGTGGAACTCTAACACGTAGCCCTGGCTGAGTGGCTGTGTGTCCTCATTTAGCAACTGTGTGACCTCTAGCAGGTTAAATAAGTCTTCTGAGCCTCAGCTTCATCATCCCCAAAGTGTGGATTACAAATTTACCTGGTCAAATGCTCTCATGTGTTTGAAGTGAGGATAAAAAGAGATATTATTTGTGAAAGTATTTTGAAACTTTAAAGCATTAGTCAAGTAGTTGGTAATACTAAGTAAAATGTTTGAGGTCTGCAGAAACCCGAGGGTCATTATGGGGTAAAGAAAGGACCCTAAACTGGCTCCAGCCTTTCAAACCAGGGTGGGAGGATGACAGCTTCTGCTCCCGGGACCTGTCTCCAGAGCAGATGCCAGAGAAGGGTTAGGTGTGTCCAACAGAAGGTATAAACATAGAGAAAACTCCCTATTTCACGGAAATTGGCACGGCCTCCTCCTGCAAATGATCTACTTATCCACACTGTATACATGTACCGTGCCAAGTGCCAGGCATTATGGATAAGGATGCAAACAAAACCCGGGTTCTCTTTTTAAGCCAGTTAAAATTCCCTAGGCAGACACAGATGAGAGATGAACAATCACCAAACAGTGCGAAAATGTTATACCAAATGGTAGGCAGACTGTCGAGTGAGCGCAGAATCTGCACTCCTCAATGCAGCTGGAGTACCTGCTCGTTACGGGGGTGTGCGTCAAAGTGTCCCAGAGGAACATGGGCTCGAGTTGATTACTAGAGGACAATTGGGGGGTCATTAAGCACATGAGATGGACAGGGCACTGGGGAAGAGACATTTCATGGGAAACAGTTGGATTAAAAGCTGAGAAGCAGCCAACAAACATATGAAAAAATGTTCAACATCTCTAATCACCAGGGAAATGCAAATCAAAACCACAGTGAGATATCACTTATCTCCAGTGAGAATGGCCTTTGTCAAAAAGTCCCAAAACCATAAATGTTGGCGTAGATGCGGAGAGATAGGAACACTCATACATTGCTGGTGGACTGCAAACTAGTGCAACCTCTGTGGAAAGCAATATGGAGATACTGTAAAAAGATACAAGTAGACCTACCATTTGATCCAGCAATCCCATTACTGGGCATCTACCCAAAAGAACAAAAGACATTGTATAAAAAAGACATCTGCACTCAAATGTTTATAGCAGCACAATTCACAATTGCAAAGATGTGGAAACAACCCAAATACTCATCAATACATGAGTGGATTAATAAAATGTGGTTTATGTATACCATGGAGTACTAGTCAGCTATAAGAAACGATGGTGATATAGCACCTCTTATATTTTCCTGGATAGAGCTGAAACCCATTCTACTAAGTGAAGTATACCAAGATTGGAAAAATAAGCACCATGTGTACTCACCACCAGATTGGTTTCTCTGATCAACACCTAAGTGCACATATAGGAATAACATTTATCTGGCGTCAGGAAGATGGGAGTGGGGAGGAGGGGATGGATGTATACATACATAATGAGTGCAATGCACACCATCTAGGGGATGGACACACTTGAAGCTCTGATTCAGGGTGGGGGGGCAAGGGCAATATATGTAAACATTTGTACCCCCATAATATGCTGAAATAAAAAAAAAAAGCCTGAGAAGCTTGAGAACATGATCTTTTTAGGAGACAGGCACATTAGTGCCATCTGGCTTTATCAAAGAGAACAGGACCCAAGCGTAGTGACTCACAACTCCAGTCCCAGCTACTAGGGAGGCTGTGGCAGGAGAATCGCTTGAGGCCAGAAGTTTGAGACCAGCCTGGGCAACATGGCAAGACCCAGTTTCTAAAAAAAAAAAATCAAACCAAAACATAAAACACAGAGGAAGGTACATGA
>CM052450.1:10963039-10986184 GCA_028533085.1 Varecia variegata | reverse complement strand
GATGGTTGGAATATACGTAATTTTCACTTTCATACTTATACATTTCTGTATTTGCTGAACTTTGTATAATGATTGTGAATTGTTTCTGTTGGGAATTTTGTTGGAAAGGTTGTGCTGGGAAAATTTCTACCTCCCACAAACAAGTATTTTGGAAGAGGGAACTCTGAACAATCCAGAGGAATCTTTAATATTTAATTTAACAAACAAGTGACATCTACAATATTCACATGGGCAGAGAGTTTTAGAATTAGAGGCTTGCTTTCTTTCTGTAAGCATTGAGGTTGTTTTTCATATGTATTTTGTATTAGTTTAGTCTTTTAACCATGTTCCCCAGGATAATAGAAATGAAAGAAAGCTATGTCTTAGGCCTGTTGGTTTAGAATGGATGGAAAGAACCCAAAAGAAGCGGTGAGAATTGCACACAGTTTCTACAGGTGGTTTCAGCCCAGCTTAAGACACTTCTCTGTATCATCTCTTTATTGACAGCTGTATCTGTGTATCAGTACCATGCCCTGTTATGTTCCCAACTCTGTTTTCAGCTATGAGACTATAAAGATGAGAAGATCCCAGGATGCCTTCAAGGAGCCTACAATCCATTCTGTGTCTACACAGCCCTGGAGCCCCAAACACAGACTGACACACCAAGAGAATGAGCCAGAAGACCAACTGTTTTCAAAATAACCACCCATTTCACTAAAATCAGTGAGTGGTCCTTTTCAAAGCATAACTGTACTTTCCAGAGGGAGGCAGCCATTAGAACGACTGAAAATAAGTCACCTACTTTACAGACAATAACAGTGAAAATCTTCTCAAGGCATTGCAGGAAGAAAAAGACATTCATTCTCAGTTTGTAAATGAACGTGAAATGGGACGTGTTCACGGCCACGTGGGTGCCTCTCTGCAGACCTGCCAGTAAGCAGGCTTGACCTTAGCATCAGGGGACAAGGCAAAGTGGAAAACGTAGCCAGGAGTAGGGACAGCTCGGGAAGGTAACAGAAAGAGTTGTTGAATGTGTAAGCTGTTGTCTGCACACAGAAGCACTCACATGGTGTTGATCTAAGAGTGATTGCAGGGCGGTTTATTAATTGAAAATAACTGTTCTCTTCTTTGTAAAATGGCTTGATATTGAAAAACCAAACACATGATAAAAGGACATGCACAGTCAGCAGAGAAACCTCAGCTTTGAAAAATCTGCCAAGAAGGAGAAAGTTTAGAATGGATTTGTTTTCTGGCTCCTCACAACAAATAAACCACCAACAGACTTCCAAGAATCTAAATAATGAATCAATCTCTCTCCTTCTTCTTCCACCTCCCTCTTCCTCTCCCTCCCCTCTCATGTGTGCATTGGAGAATGGTGACCAAATACTCAGGGAACTACAATATTTCAATATTTTAGGTCCTCTTTCTCATGAGGCAACTAACACCTGAAAAAAAAAAAGTGAATTCCACACATCCCATACCAAAAAACGAGGGGCTTACTAGAAGACAACATAAATATTAGAGCTCTAGTCCACAAGACACTTTATTCCCATTGTTAAATAAATATGATCAGCATTTCACAATTGTATTCATGAAGTGAATATGTGGATACATTGCAAAATCAATTTTTCTTACCTATTTTATACCTAGGCTCAGCATCTGGTTGCTAATTTGCACATTTAACAGTGTGGCTGCATTAGAAGGATCTAATTAGCTTCTATGTGACCAAATCCTATGTGAATAAATTTAAATTTGCTGCTGTAATTTACTGTAAAATGGGCATGCTAAAATGTTCTCCAGTGAAGATAGATTGCTTCGAACCTCCCAGATCTGAGCCCAAAGTATCCTTTCATAATGCAATAATTAGGACCACAAAAACATCATTTTACTGTGAGCATTTGTCCCTGAACTAACACAGTACTGGACTCAAGAAAAAGCCATACATACACCCAGCACACTTTATGGAATCCAGTACCTCCAAGTTTTCTCTCTTCTAGACACATGTAATTTGTGCCCTAGTATGAACTCAAGTCAATTAGGTGCTTTGTCAAGATAATATTTGTTCATAAATGATGTCTAAATGTGCAAGAAAAAACTTTAACTACCTTTCCTCTTTCATGCATCAAGAAAGGGGCTGGGGAGGTAGCATGATTAAAAACCTACACCATGGTTTGCCTTTGCGAGCAAATAAATGCTCTTCCCAAGAGACAGAACTGCAACCTAAAAGGAGGCAAAGATAAGCATGTTCTGGAAAAGAAGTCTTGCCAAGAAAGAAGTCTTCTCTTCTTGAGGTCTGAAAAACTGTAGGTTGCAATCAAGTGTTTAAGGCCTCTGGAAAACTCTTCCTAGACTACATGCAGAACAACTAAAGAACATGATTTTGGTTTCTACAGTTCATTTGTCAGCCCAATGTTAGTTCTGCTTTTTTATCTCTGGAAATCTATAATCACATCGCCGGACTTCCAGCATGAGCAGCTCTTGACTCTGGGTGAGCCCATTTTCTACCCAGTGCTAACAGAGAGGAAAATAAAGGGGAAGTTGCAGATCTGGCTTGGTGGTTTTAAAAAGATGCAAAGGATCTGTGAGAAGCTAAAGGAAAGGAAAGATGGAGCCAGCGTAGGAGGTGGAATGGAGTGGAGCGCACAGCAGGACTGAGGGCGCTGGGGACATCTCCAGCCGCAAACCAGCCCAAGGAGCTCATCACAGCTGAGCCCAAAGCTCCCTCTGTGCCTTTCAGTATGAAGTTGCATGTGATATGTGCCACTTTCAATACTGAAATGAAAAATGGTTAAAAAGATTATTTTATACACCTCAAAAGCAAATTATCCTCCCCCTCATTTTTTAACCATGCATGGCATTTGCTTTTCCTAAAAACCTTTTTTAAAAATGCAAAACAAAAGAGAAACACCTCTCCAAACATGCACAAAATCCAAACTCTTAAGTCCTCTGATCCTGGAAACAAGGTTGAAGAACATGAGAAATCATTCCGACAGCTGTTTCTATACATGAGCTAGGAAGGCGGGAATCTCATGGTGTCACTTAACCAGCTGTCATGGTGAGGAAAAGTGAATGTACCCATTGATGTAATGCTCCTGGGAGCGGGGAGGAGTCGCGGTTTCTTTGAGAAGAGAGACGGGAAGGGTCAGGGAGGTATGGCGCTAACCTGTGAACAGTGGTTGGATTGTTTAGAATGTTGATTCAGGATTCTACAAAGGCCCCATTATCCCTGTTCTCCAGGTCGATTGTACACCTGACAAATGGCAACGGCAACATTACCAGACTCGAGAGAGTTCTGCAGCTCTCTAATGTGCGCCAATATTAAGTCTGATAGCCTCTCTCTCTCTCCCCCTGCTATTTTGATAGCTGCCTGCTGTTGAAGCAAAGCACTGAGTTTCCTGACAGCTGATGCCCAGGTGGCCTCAGTATCAATCTAAACAATTTGACATGAAATTGATCTTCCAAGGTTGGGACTAGGGAGGCTGGTGTCAACAGAGCATTCCACCTTCAGTAAAGATAATTCTTTCACCAGCAAGAGCAAAGGGAGGGAGGACTAAGAAGAGCTCACACAGGTGTCCAAGTGGCCCACGTGTATTTGCTTTTGAAACTTCAATTGTGATGACATCACCCTATCAAAGGACTGTATTTGTTGATGTTTGTTTATGTGGGTTGTCAGTATATAATCATGCACAATTACAGCTGGGATCAACCCACTATCTTAAAAGGCTGGAAAAATTGAACCACAAAAGGAACTATTTGGGCAGAGAAATGTTGATGGAAGCAAACAAGGAAAATGCATCCTGGGTGGAAATTTCCATAGTTTTAAAAACAATCTGGACAGTGTGGGCGGACTAGTGGTTCAGAAAAATACATATAGTTGGCTCTTAGTCATGCCCACCAATAAAATCCAACTAATAGAATAGGTCATCCGGAAGTTATTTTCTATTTAGGTTTTCAAATCGATATGTGAATTTTTTGGAAGCTGAGTTAGGTTGTTAACCATGTTTGGCTTAGGATTCACTTGGCTTGCCTTTGGCACTTCATTAATCTTTGGGGGCAGTATATGAATTCAAAACAAAAGCCAGAGTGACCTTTTTGTTTGTCCAAACCTAGGGTTGTCAATGGAAAAATAAAAACTTTACAGAGAGAAAATGAGTCGTACTCACGGGTTCAGTTTGGTGGCATGAATAGGGGCATTTCTTTCTTGAATCTCACTGAGTTGGAACGGCTGGAAACGAGGCATGAACTAGAGCTGCCATGCAGGAATAACACCAGTCCCTTACCTGTCAGAGTCATCCTGGGATGAAGCTAGATCTCACAATCACTGCAAAAACGGATTGGAAAGTGAAAAATTTAGATAAGCAACTGCTTCCTCAGTTTCTGTAACACTAGCATAAGTTGATCTTGGAGAGACCCCAGTCTTTTCCACTTAAAGAGTATTCTGAAAACTCAACAACAGCTTATAAAGGTAAAAAGAAATTAATTCTACATTTAAAATGCCAATCCAATGCATTAAGGAGCACCTTCCAGTTTGAAGCACTGTGAAATTAGAGTTAGCAAATGTATAGGCTCTGCAGAGTGGTGGAGGAGTTCGGCATTAGCAGTGGAAGTCCTGAAGTTGCACATGTCCCAGGCCTGCTCTGCAATTCAGCCTGAAGCTGAATGTACAAACTCTTTAATCTACAATCTAACTTTATCCCTGAAATGCAATGAAAATAATAAAGAACACTACAAACGTGGTGAGAATGTTGCTAAAATTACTGGGGAAATTGATGGTTAAGCATGTTGTGAAGAATAAAATATGGACAATAGTTGAGGTCTTGGCCCTACACAAGAGGTAAACAACCTCTTTAAAGTGTTGAAAGAGGTAAAACAAACTACTAAATTGAATTCGCACCTTCACCAGCTGAACCTTCCCAGAGACATCTCCCAAAGCTTGGTGAAAAAAATTTCGAGTAAGGGGAACTAAATTCATCTCGCTTCTCTACTCCAAATAGTGGCACCTCCACCCCAACTTAGGGAAGACTAGAAGCCATAATATCGGGTGGACCCATGCTACCTGACAAATAAGATAATTTTTATAATGCAGGTTCTCTTCTGGTAAGAGAGATGAAGGATGCAGCATCTCAGTACTTTGCCTGATTTCTTCATCTAACTTATTGGCCACTAAGAACATTATACCAGTTTGTCAATATAGAAAAATCCATATGATTAATCAACTTTGATGTAGCACTGAATAGCACTGCTTTATAGAGGACTTGAACAGAACTGTAAATATTTTCGATCGGTTCTATTCAAATGTCCTTGTTTTTCATATGTATATAATAAAATGTATTAATGTCTCATTTACTACCCTAAAGGTATGAAATATGCAATCTAAGGCAACACTTCAGACAACTTGTCTACCACTATATGCTAGAGTCTAGTTCGGGTTCTTAGCAAGTAGTAGTTGTTCAAAGTAAGTAATTCAAGCTTGTCCTTTTAATAGCATGAGTTGTTAATCCTAACCATTTTTATTACTTACATTTCAATTTTAATGACCAGGCATAATATTTATATTAATATAATTCTGTGTTTTAGCAATAACTCAAGTTTACATGAAAGGACTCAATCGTTTAATTGTGCTATAGTGATGATGCCTTCAGAGAGATAGTTGAGGAGTGTAAGGCAATTTTCCCCTGCACTGGATGGTGTCTTTATATAATAACATCGAGCTCAGTAAGCTTGCTTCCCTCGGGTTCTGCTGCTCTCCCCTCATCACCCATCCATTCCATAAATATTTATGGAGCACCTACCTTGTATTATGCCAGGCATTAAAGTCTTAAAACTCCTGTAAGCTTCATTCCTACAGGGGCTTGCATTTTATAACCATTGTCCATGCTGCTCAGAAACTCTTTTAACTTATGTTTGATTTAATGCCTGTGTTCTAAATGACTGAGGTTTCTACAAATAGATTCCCAAATTGTAGGTTAGTGGGGCATCACTGAAGTTAATCTTCTTGCTTTGTATCCCCACTCACTGCTGGCATGTTTCTCCCCATCATGTTTTACGTCTTTGTTTCTAGGGACCCATAGCCAGGAGACAGCAAAGATTCTCCCTTACTTTGTAGTGACAAGCACAGTGCTGATCCTGAAAGCATATCTCCAAAATATTTTGGGTTGGTGGAAAGTTATAACACAGAGGGATCTGAATTTTTCAAAGCCTCGGGCCCCCCATTCGTATAACTCAAGGAATACAAGTACAAGCCTAGCTCTTTCCAAATTGTTGCTCTGATTTCATTCTCAGTGGACGTGTGTCTGCTCAAATCAATGTCGTTTTGCTGTCACGCTTGCACCCAATTCATGCCATGCCCCGACAGGAGGTGCACGCAACAGTGCTGAAGGGCCAGGCAAATTTGAAACAGCCCATTGCCCGTTAACTGGTTTTACAAACAACAATGAGGCAGGAAATAACAAAGCATGATCCTTGAATTAGTACTTCAGCAAAAATACTCAAGAGTTTTTCCACAGTCTGTAAATTGCTCCAGCTGTGTTTTCACGGTTGATGAAACTGAGAGAGGCAAACTCTGGAGACAAATTAAAATCTTGGATCCGGTCAGAGATGATTTTATAGTGAAGGTGCTCAGTTCTACGGCATAGTCTAGAGATACACACAGAGCGTTAAGCCAAACTCTGCTAAAAATACAAACAGTTTACCTTATACGTTGTCCACCCAGAGGGATAAGTACTGGCATATATCAAGACGCATATCAACCCAGAGAATAAGGTCTGGTTTATTGCTATGTTTTACCAGGAGAGGATGAGGGTATAATATTTTATTATGAAACAACTAATAGAAGGAACAGAAGAACACGTGGAGATGGCCTTACTTCGGAGTGAAATGAATAGTGGATGAGGAGTGCCACCTATTGGCTGTTGGATGCTTTGACAGTCTCCAAGGGAAAAAAAATGATTTTTGGCTTAGTGAATATTGAGCTTTGCAATTCAATTCAGAAATGTTTCGAGAAGTTCTTTTCCAGGTATCTCTGAGTCTCATTCTGCTTGGAATGACCCTTCACAGACTTTCCCATGTTATTCTCAGTTAGTTTCTGCCCAAAACGTTGTTGTTAGCAATCACTGCTCCCTATTGCTCCCCAGAGCACCAAAGATGTAGCCAGAAAACCAGAAGAATATTGAAAAGCAGGATATATTTTTAAATCTCAATACACTCCTGGTTAGGTTGGCACAGAAGGAATAAACAGAGGGTCTGACTGAACTGGCACAGTCCTTAGAGTCTAATAGCCCTGAACTTAACCAAATCTATGACATTTTGGAAGAAATTTATGGTACCTGGTTGGATAAGTGTGGAGTTTTCCAGAGAACTAAATTAAACATACACGTAACACAAATAACACGCAGGTATTCATGCATGTCAGAGAGACTCCCCATCTCGAGAAAAATCTAAAAATAGCCACATTTTTGGAAACTAAAAATTAATCAAAGACATGGGTCACTAAGCCATGAAGGGACAGGGAACAAAACTCCTGACTTCTTACTCTCTAGAAGAACAGGAGCTTCAGAAGAACACAGTAAAAAAGAGTTCTTACCCTATCCCAAACAGGGCAGGCATAGTTAAAGAAGTCAAGATTTTAAAAGTCTTCCCTTCCTGGAAGCTCCAGAGATTTCCACCACTATTAATAGCTTTGTAAAAGGAAGCAACAACTCCATGAGGTCCCACTGCTCAGCGGAGAACACAAGCTTTCTCTATCCATTCAAAGCCTTGACCTCCATTTAAGCAACTGATGTGTATCCTTCCCTTTGTCCTCAAGGGTTTACTAAGCTCCTACTACAGGTCCTATGTGCCTTGTCCCTGTAGAGTGCTACAGGGAAAACAAAGAAGCTACATCTTAAAAAAACCTGTCCCTGTCCTCCTGGAGGTAGGCGGTTAAACCCATGACAAAATCAAAGAAGCAAACAAGACAAGACGCAACTGAGTGCTGAGATGCTGAATGCAGCCCCCCAAGATAACAATCTGGAAGGACCTACTCTGGTGTTTGGCACATGTCACACATTCAGAAAAAGTTAATTCACCATTCCTTTTTTCCTTCCTTCCAGTAACAGTGACTTCCGATCCATCTTTGTCTCTGGAGCTTGAGTGCCACACATGGGTCTCATTTTGATGGACAGTTACTGGAAGGTCTTCTGCCACCTACTCTTATCAGGTGACACTGATAGGTGCTTCCACAGAAACCTTCCTCAGCGGTCCACTCTCTTCCTAATAATGCTGACAGGTGCTGATGAGCCATGCTGTCTCTCCAGGGGGCAGAGCCTGAGTCCCCTGCCGCCAGATAGACCACCCAGGCCGTACGCACAGTCACACCACCAGGGAGAAGTGGGCAAATGGACAGTTCCCTTAACCCTAACTCCATTTTACAGTATGCTCTTTCTGACCACGCCAATCAAACCTAACAAAAAAGGAAAGGATTTGACCGAGAGTTGATGTCGATGATAAATGCTGTTCTCTCACAGTCATTAAAATGGCCTCCTTGAGCCAGCCCTGCCTCTACAGTCACGGTCCAGGCCATGGCCCCTGTGAGGTGGTGAAAAACTGGGTTCACAATCAGAACCAGCCCGACAAGCAGCCCACAGGGCATGATGCACCTGGAAATTCACTGAAGAATATCCATTCGTTTATTCCACAAACACGAATTGAGTTTCTATGAAGGTTTCTATGAGACTATCACCTCAAAAGTATCAGCGCAGTTAATCACCCTAACAACTATTAATAATACAAAGGGCATTTTTTTGTTTTGAGACAGAGTCTCACTCTATTGCCGTGGCCTCAGCCTAGCTCACAGCAACCTCAAACTCCTGGGCTCGAGCAATCCTCCTGCCTCAGTCTCCCGAGTAGCTGGGATTACAGGCATGTGCCACCATGCCCAGCTAATTTTTTCCATATATATTTTTAGTTGTCCATATAATTTCTTTCTATTTTTAGTAGAGATGGGGGTCTCGCTCTTGCTCAGGCTGGTCTCGAACTCCTGACCTGGAGCGATCCACCAGCCTTGGCCTCCCAGAGCGCTAGGATTACAGGCATGAGCCACCACACCCAGCCCAAAGGGCATTTTTATTATCCCTATTTGACTGATGAGGAAATAGAACTTCAGAAAGGTGAAGTCAACATGTAAACCCAGAAACAAATTTTCTTAGCTTGTCAACAGACTGGAAGAAATTAATGGGGAGGTGAAAGGGAAAGGAAGATACGAAGATATCCAAGGAAGAGGTCTGAGATGGACCAGCAGTGAAAGAAAAGATACAACAAAAGCCTGGGCACAACACATACATGTATTCTAGACCAGTTGGAAGTAGTAACTCTAAAAATTCTCCAAAAGCGATCATTTAAAAAACTGCAAGATATTAAGTAACATGTTAATAACTGAAAATATTTCTAATTACAATCATTCCCCTTCATTTTGTGCTTTGTGGTTTCTGTAAAATTTTACATCTTTTCCCTTATTTGTTCCTCCCAACCAAACATTGAAGATAGTCAGTACAGTCGCCATTTTGCAAGTTAAGAAACTTGGGGAAGTTAAATATCCTGACTAGAGTCACATAGTTCATGATTGTGGGTGTGGAGCACAAAAAGGGTTCTGCACTTGGATTGCATTATTTTTATTTTACAATATTTACACATCCCAGAAAAGTCAAGCAAGCCCAAGGTTGTGTTTCCCAGGTGTAGTTAAAATAGATGGTTAAAAAGAGACACAGTCAGACTGAAGCCAATATTATTAACACTCTTCATTTTTTTTCCAGAAAAACAAAGTAAAGTACTAATGGTAGGAGATCAAAGGAGAACAATTGAGTCACAGCCACATGCTAAGGAACCAAAGCCAAAGATTTTTTTTTTTTTTTGGATGGGACTTTGTTCAGCATCTAAAACATAACAAACTAATTATTAATTTGTATTCAATTCTATTTTTTCAATTGATGAATTTTGTTCCAAATGAAAATGTGTACTGTAGCAAAAATATGAAACACCATGTCATTGTATTACTATTCTCTAAAAGAACAAATTTCATCTAGGGAGAAATTATAGACTATTTACTTGAAATGTGCCAGGTTAAAATTATATGTAAGTATAGATTACAGGTCACATTAGAAGCAATCTACCTTTCCAGAGCAACAAGGCTCCAATTTTATGACAAAGAGACAAAGAACCATTTTTGAATAAATTAATGATAAAATAAAAGTTATTGGAAAAAAGGTAATTGATAGCAAGTTTAAGAAATAAGAGGCAGGATTATTAATTATCACATTCTTTGGAAAATAAATGTGCTATTAAAGAGTACCTTAAAGCTGTAATATCAAGGGCAAAGAAAAAGGTAGTGGAGGGAAAAATGACCATTTATTTCATTTCTAAATTTAAAAGGAGTTCTGCTATCGCTGGTATCAGGAGATTAATATAGCTGTCAGTGTGATCATTCTCAGAGAGCTGGCTCATTTCCAATTGGAACTGACATATTCAAGATATAATAATGGTCTCCAGCTTCCTAACTAATTTGGACCTGGCTCTATTTTTTTAAATAGACTTTTTTTTAGAACAGTTTTAGATTTACACAAATATTACAAAGACAGTATAGAGAGTTCCCATATATCCCACACTCAGTTTCCCCTATTAATAATATCTTACATTAGTACGGTACATTTGTTACAATTAATGAACCAATATTGATACATTATTATTAACTAAAGTCCATAGTTTATTCAGATTTCCTTAGTTTTATTCTCCCAATGTTTGTTTCTGTTTTGAGATTCATCCAAGATACCACATTGCATTTAGTGGTCATGTCTCCTTAGGCTCCTCTTGGCTGTGACAGCTTCTCAGATTTTCCTTATTTTTGATGACTTCGACACTTTTGAGGAGTACCGGTTGAGTATTTCATGGAACATCACTCAATTGGGATTTGTCTGATGATTTTCTCAAGATTAAACCCGAGTTACGGGTTTGGGGAAAGAGGATCACAGAGGTAAAGTGTCACTTTCATCACATCATACCAAGGGCACATACTATCACCATGATTTATGACTGTTGATGTTGACCTTGAACATAAGCTCCTCAGGTGTTTGTCAGCTTTCTCCACAGGAAACTTATTCTCCCTTCCCTTTCCATACTGTATTCTTTGGAAGGAAAGTCACTATGCACAGCCCGCAGTTAAGGAGTAGGGAAGTATACTCCTCTTTCTCCTTAAAGAAAGAGTATCTACATAAATTACTTGAAATTCTTCTGCAACGGAGATTTGTCTCTTATTTATGTATTTATCCATTCATTTTCTTGTAACAGTATGGACTTGTAGTTTTTTTTTATACTTTGCGTTGCAATTGAATACTACTTTATTTATTGATTTACTTATTGTTTAAATTGCTCCAGCTTTGGCTATTGGGAGCTCTTTCAGTTGGCCTCTGTGTCTCTTTGCTATACCCCCATCAATGTAGAACTTTTAAAATTTTGATTATTTGGTTGGTTGGTTACTTGTTTGAGTTTTGGGGTCTTTCAGTACTTCCTTACTTTCTAGCACTACAAGATACTTCAGGCTCATCTTGTATATTTCTTACCAAGTTCTAGAATCAGCCTCTTCTCCAAGGATCCCTGCTTCTTTTTATTAGAGGACAGAATTAGAAACTCAGATCTAGTATGACCCCAAAGGCATATAGACAACAAAAATAAAAATAGATAAATGGGATTATGTCAAACTAAAAAGCTTCTGCATAGCAAAGGAAACAATCAATAAAGTGGTGAGACAACCTATGAAATAGTAGAAAATATTTGCAAACATATATCTGGATAAGGAGTTAATATTCAAAATATATAAGGAACATTTATGATTCAATAGTAAGAAGACAAATAACCCAATTAAAAAATAGGCAAAGGATCTGAATAGATATATCTCAAAAGATGACATACAAATGGCCAACAGATATATGTAAAAATGCTCAAGATCACTAATCATCAGGGAAATGCAAATTAAAACTACAATGAAATATCACCTCATACCTGTTAAAATGATTACTATCAAAAAGAGGAAAGATAACAAGTGTTAGGATGTGGACAAAAGGGAACCCTGTCACATTGCTGGTGGAAATATAAATTAGTATAGTTATTATGGAAAACAGTATGGAACTTCCTCAAAAATTGAAAATATCATGATCTGGCAATCCGACTATTGGGTATATATCCAAAGTAAAATTGTATATTGGAGAGGTATCTGCCCTCTTACGTTCACACAAGAGCACTATTGATAATAGCCAAGATATGGAATCAACCTAAATGTCCATCCATGGATGAATGGATAAAGAAAATGTGGTGTATAAACACAATGGAATACTATTTACCTTTAAAAAAAAAAAAAGAAGGAAATCCTGTGACTTGTGACAACATGGATGAACCTGTAGGACATTATGTTAAATGAAATAAGCCAGACAGAAAGACAAATACTGCATGATATCACTTACATGTGGAATCTAAAAAAGTCAAACTCTTGGAAGCAGACAGTAGAATCATGGTTACCAGGGGGCTGGGTAGGAAAGGGTGAGGCCATTAGAGAGACACTGATTAAAGGATATAAAATTTTAATTAAACAAGAGGAATAAGTTCAAGAAATATACTGTAAAACCTGTGACTATAGTTAATAACAATGTATTGCACACTTTAAAATTGCTAAGAGAGTAGATTGTAAGTGCTCTTATCACAAATAAAAGATAAGTATGTGAGGTAATGCATATGGTAATTAGCTTGATTTAGCCATTCTACACTGCATGCATATTTCAAAAGATCATGTTGTATACCATAAATACATACAATTTTTATCTTTCAATTAAATGGGCAAACAGTAGAAGCAGTCAATTTACAGGAGATATAAAGAAGGAAAGTAGAAAAAGAAACCAAGACCTGGAAGCTAGGTACGCTCATTGCTGCTAGAATAACTTGGCTCTATTTTTAATGTCAGTTAAAGAATTTTTAAAAAATATTTATTGAACATCCACTATGTGTCTGGAACTATATTGGACACCCAGCCGTGACTAAGATAGACATGGTTTCCCCTTACGGGGCTAACATTTTACTGGAGTTTAAGGGAAAAAGAAGATAAATTAGCTTAGTATAAGGTGGTAAGTAAGTACTCTTGAAAACTAAAGTCAGGAAGGAAAATGGGAGGGAAGGAACTTGCCATTTTAAATAGAGTGGTCAGAGAAGGCCTAAGGAACGTAGAGGGACTAAAATTTTCCACAATTTTTTGAGGAAAAACATTCCAGGAGAGGGAACAGCTTATGCAAAGGCCCTGGGCAGAAGCATGCTTGGTATATGCATAGAACAGAAATGGGACCAGGGTGCCCGGATCACAGAGAGGAGAGTAATCAAAGATGAGGACAATGGAAGGAGGTGCAAATCACGAAGAATAAGGCTATTGTTAGGGTTTTGGCTTTTGCTCTAAAAAAATACGGCAGTAGGGGCCCCACTGGAGGATTTAGATCTTCTTGGCTAATTATACATGGAAACTGTCATTCAAAATGAATGAATGAAAAAAATATTTTTATTTTTAACCTGCACCAAGGATCAGGAGAACACAGCTGGACTCCAAACCGAAGAATACAACAAAGAAGAGGTTCTACATTTTCAACATGGCAGTAATGGAAAGTAGTGAGTTCATCTTGAGGAACTTCATTGCTTCTTTGCCCTGGGATAATTCTGTGAGCTTCTGAAGGCACGGGGCAGAGGGTGGGGGGGGAGCCCCCCTGGTGGGGGAATTCCTAGGTGCTATCTTCAAAGATCCGAGAAGGAGCAAGCATACAAAGCATTCCCCAAGCTCCTCCAAGGTACTCAGGAAAGAGGGTTTCATTATCAGCCTTATCATTAGAGTGTTTGGTAAACTGACCTAAAGATTAAGAGCGGATTTTAGTGGGTAAGGGGAAAAACATCCACGTGGGAGTGCTAAGTAACTTATCTATAGGAGAGCAGCTACACACACAGGTGGCAGTGGCTGCAGCCAGCTGGTCACATGCTGTAACTCGGGTTCTTTATTTTCCCGTTCCTCGCTTTGTTCTTTGCGCCTTTGCAAGACCCCACTTGTTTTGTATTAGGTATTTCTAGGGCTACCTCCTCAACAATGAATGAGTTAAAAAGGGTGTGGGGTCCTCAGTCTATAAGAAAGCCTTCCATGATTCCTGAAACTAGAATAAATAAGTGTCTCCCTCCTCTTCGTTCTCTCTTTCTGTCTCTCCTAGGCTGCTCCGGGAGAACCCTGGATTGCTAATAGAAAAGAAGAGGTCAGACCCATTTCCACCGCTTATCAACTGTGGACCCTTGATTAGGTTACTCAACCGCTCAGCCAACTGGAAGAAGGGGTGCATGAAAAAACTCTACTTCAAAGGGTTACTGTGCAATTTAAATGAACTAAAGAATGTAAAGTGCCCAGAACATTGCATGGCAAGTACTGCACTTTCACAAAACTTTACTTGCCTTCTCTTTCCCCCATTTTGCTATAGTGTAAGGTCTATGTGTATAAAGACTGTCTTGTTTATTACTGCAACTCCTCCAAAATCCAGCAGTGACTTGCTCTAGTAGAGGCTCAATAGCTGTCAGCTGAATTACGGGATGCTTGCAGCTCACAGTGTCAACTCACACATGTTTAAGGGAGAACACAAATCCACTCACGTTAGCTTGCAGGAATCATAGTGCACCTTAATGCACATGTTATTGACTTACTCTGAAGCTTTCTACAGCTCAGCAGTAAGTGTGGGCTCAATAAATGTTGTTGACTGACTGATAGCTCAGGCTCCAGGGGAGCTGGAGAACTATTAGGTTCAACAGTTACCACCTGTGTTTCCTAAAACTCTTGCTTTACTCCACACACAGGAACAGGAGAAAAAACCAAATACTCAAGTTGCTGTTGTCGTCAAGGACACATAGGCTTTACTCAGAACTCACATTGGGCTGTATTTCTGCCTCAACGTGTGCTTTTCAAATCCTTAATTAAAGGGAAAATTGAATGTGCTTATTGTAAATGGAACAAAGTCAAAATGATGGACGAGCTGCCTCTGAGGGAATTGCCACACTGCAACCGTTTGATTCCTCCCTCTTCTAGGGGACTTTGCAAAGGCTGGCTTGGTGGCCTGTAAGAAGGGGTGAACAGAGACTGCCCGGGACTACCTGAAACCAGATTCTCAGTGCTTAGACCCAGGACAAGCTTACCTCCCTCGCTGGACCTGCTGTTTCCATATTGATAAGAGGCAAAGTAAAGCATC
This sequence comes from Varecia variegata, assembly GCA_028533085.1. NCBI lineage: Eukaryota > Metazoa > Chordata > Mammalia > Primates > Lemuridae > Varecia > Varecia variegata. Next base: position 10,970,933 of record CM052450.1, on the reverse strand, counting down.
CCTAAAAATTGGCCTCAAAGTACAGCAAGTGAGGCCTCAGAGAAGGGAGTGAGAGACTGCAGAGAAAAGGCCCTAATGGGCCACATAAAGGCTTCTTGGTCCTGCAGACAGTGCCCCAGCTCAGCTCAGCCCGTGGAGACGTAGTACTGCCTGCCAAAGAACACCGTTTCCCAGTGAGTTCTCCAGAATCAAATGCTGGCAGATGCACTGGGGACTAGGGAAACATTGTCTGTTCTGCCATTATGGGAGTCCCTTTGAACTAAAAGTGCTTCTTGGGAAATTCTTAGGAAGCATGAGTAGGAGAGTGATGAGCAAAGGAACGTAGAGGCAGGCTTGGAGAAACAGGGTACATACCATCTAGACGTTCTGTTCCTCTGGGCTGAATCTGCAGTTAGAAGCACAAGTAGGCTAATAACCAAGGTCTGAAGACTGGTCTCTTCTGCCTTGGTTTTACTGACAATCAGCAACAATAGGGGAAACAATGGACCCAGAGAGCCAGGAGGTGTGTGAGCAGAGTTCAGGTCAGTAGATCTCACATTTTGTCCCCATGAGAATCTCCTAGGGGAAATTTTCAAACACCCCAATGCCCATGGTCACTTCTGTGAGCAACTAAATCAGATCTCTTGGGGTAGGTCCAAACATCAGCATTTTTGAAAACACTCCAGGTGATTCCCAAGTGCAGCCAACTTTGCGAACCAACACTTCAGACCCTCAGCATCCCCTGGAAAGGCAGAGCATGCAGAGAAAAGCCAGGATCCACACAAGCCTCTTCAGTCCCAGGCCCACAGCCTCTGAAGCCAAATCTAGGGGCAATCCTCACCCCAAAGTTGGCACCCATGTCTTGGCACATACCCCTCCTGCTGCTATGTTGCCTGGGGGACAGAAGGCGAGGGATTTTCTAAGCCTACCCATTCAGTATGCATAACCAAAAGGTCACAGACACATCAGCTGCAGTGATTCTGTTTCAAGAAAAAAAGGCTTTAATCAGAATAGAATTTTAGTCTCTGCTCAATTTACAAAGACAAAAAGCAACTGTTGCACCACCACCAGTGTGAGCCCCAGATGCCAAAGGTTTGGTAAAGACCAGGTTTAATTGTTTCTAAGGAGAACAGGAAATATTTATTTAGGATTAGTGGCAGCTGCTCCAGGTATACAGCTGGGAATGGTGGAAGATATAATTAAGAAAATTGTGTGAGGGAGGTCTGGAAAGCCACCAGAAGGTACAGGAGCCGTGGTAGAAGTTGTTTGCTTAGGCTTTTCTGGTGTGTGGGCAGCTGAGTGTTAATAGGCACTTAGAAGGAGAAAAAGATAAATACACAGTCTAATTAGCAGCTGACTTAGGGTTGCACGATCAAATACAGGTAGATTCCCATTATAGCCTACACCGCAGGTCCTCAAAATTGTTTTGTTGAGTGATTGCATCATAATGAGTACCTGTTAGAAATCCTCCCTCCTATCTCCCTGTCTTTTCTCACAATGTTCTCTTACCTAGAATGCCCTTCTAAAAAACGACACATTTGGGCAGGGAGTGGTGATTAAGTTTATAATCATCATCAAAAATGTGCTAAAATTATCAAAAGTAAAAGGAATGAGCCACGTAAGTAATGACCAAAAGATATGGTTCTATTTGTTCTCGAGTAACGTAGAATTTGAATTGTTTCAGCAAGATAAAAATAAAATTGCCTACCATGCACAAATGCTCTGTCCCCTTAAACCAAGTGGGCTGGTTGAGCCTCTGATCCCTCATCTTCTGTCCCAGCTGAAGGCACCAGACTCTTTGTCAAGGCCTGAGTGGCCAAATCCCACCCACCCTGCACACCTCCCTATGAAAAACGAACTTCCCTCCTTTGTAGCCCCATGCCATATGGTTTATATGTACATTGCACATTTATTTCATTCTATCTTGGATCATATTGAGTTGTCTTACTTACCTGCCTCTTCAACCAGATTATAAATAATGGAAGAACAGAGAATTTACTCATCTTTTACAGGATTGTGTTCACAGTAGGTAAATACCAAGGGTTGATGAGTTTGAATTATGGTAACCCAGATTCTCTCCAGAGAAAAGATTTTTCTCCTATCAGTTTTTCTCCTTCTTTACCATTTCAACAATGCTAGAGTCAGAATGGCTTTTAGATATGCCTACCACAAAAAATTGAGTTACAATGTACAGGTATCCTTCTTTCAATAGATATTGGGATCTTAAAGGATCTTGGAGAAAAATGTCCCAGTGCAGTTAAGTGGCTTGCCCAGTGATATCCAGCAGATTGGGTCAAGTCAGAAATACAACTGGAACTCCGATCCCATGACTTTGAGCCTCTTCTAGACATTGTTTACTAAGGCTACATGATAACCATTCTCAAAAGTTGTTCACTAAGTGTCCTTTTGTTCACTAACTCCTCTTTTGTCTGTTGAATTATATAACTTGAGAAACAGCTTGATTCTGTTTTATTAAAATGTAGTTATCAGTGTCTCCACCTCCATTTTTCCTTAGTTTCTCTATTAATCATCAACACCAAGAGCTATCAACTATACTAAAGCCCCTCTCCCTCCAAAACCACCACTAGCCACAGGAAGGCTATCCAAATTTAAATTTATTAAAATTAAATAAAATTAAAAATCCCATTCTGGGTTGCCACATGCTCAAGAGCCACATATGGCTAGTGGCTGCCATATTGGATAGCACAGATGTAGAGTATTTCCATCAATGCGGGAATTCACTATTAGAGAAACTTGGTAAGTGAAAGGAACCCTATAGTGGATAGAAGGAAGGTTCCTCTTATGATGAGAACAATCATGCCCACGTCCATCTGCTTGAAGTTGGAATTCTCTTATTGAGATTCTTCAATTAAGACAAATGTGTGCACAGGTGTTTCAGACAGCTCCTACAGACTTAAATTTTCATTTCAAAGCATACCTTAATTCAATCACTGGAAGACTTTAAAAATTAACTAGCAAATGTTTGGAACTCTCCTGTGGCCCAGAAAACTGTTCTTCCTTGTCATCATAAACAGTCCATCAGACCAAATTAGGTAATCCTAAAGTGATTGTCATAGTTTTTGGTTTAAGGAGCCTCCCATTCCAAAATTTCACAGCTGGGAAAAAGTTATTTGAAGCCAATATTTTTCAGTGTCTCCTATGAGCCAGGTATGTGCTGGTTGCTTTATATTTTGTTGCTTTGAATACTCTCAAAAACTCTTTGGGGAATATATTGTTGTCTACATTTTATAGGTAAAGAAAATGGGCTATAGAAGAGTTAAATTACTTGCCCATTTTAGGGTTGGCCAACCATCCCGGTTTGCAAGGAATTGCAGGGTTTTCAGTGCTAAAACTGGGAAAGTCCTAGACAAACTGACATGGCTGGTCACTCATCAGGTCAAAAAACTAATAATTTCAGAACAAAAATCAAGCCAAAGTATTTCTACCTCCAAAGTCCAAATGTGCATACAGGTAGAACAAAATTGGTTATAAAATAAAAATTTCTCTCTTAACATCCTTCATAATTTTATCCTTATTTCCTCCTCTGTTTCATTCCTCCATAGTTATCATTGGGTTGCAAATCCAATTTGAAGAGTTAGAGTCTGTGATCAGATTTTCTGTTTGTTCATTCCCAGTTTTCTTCCTATATAAATTAAGCTTTGTGTTGACATTCCAGTTATTAAAACAATCCCATAGGGTTTCAGAAGTTTGTTTACTGTCTTGGTACCTCCTCCAATATAACCAACACTTTTGACTCATTCGTTTATATAATTTAGTTTGTCTTAAATAAAAGACTCAGGTGAGCACATCTGACAGTTTACTGCTCCTCAGTGTTCTTTGTCTGCTCCGTGCGCAGGACAGACAGATAAATGAGAGGCTACACCAGTGCTACTCAAAATGTGAGCACCATCAACATCACCTGAAAACGAGCATAAAAAGCAAATTCATGAGCCTCACTCCAGTCCCAGAGAATCAGAATCCCTGGGAGTGCAGACCAGCAATCTATGTTTTAATGAACCTTCCAGGTGATCTGTATACACATTAAGGTTTCAGAAGCATCGGCCTATACTAGACCAGTGGTTCCTAGACATTGCTAAACATTAGAATCACCCGGAGAGATTTTAAAAATGCTAATGACTATACCACACACAGATCGATAAAATCCGAGTTCCTGGGTTAGAAACCCAGAGATTAGGCCAGGTGAGGTGGCTCACAAATGTAATCTTGGCACTCTGGGAGGCCAAGGCAAGAGGATTGCTTGAGGTCAGGTGTTCAAGACCAGCCTGAGCAAGAGTGAGACCCCCATCTCTACTAAAAATAGAAAAATTAGCCAGATACCATGGCACACACCTGTAGTCTCAGCTAGTTGGGAGGCTGAGGCAGGAGGATCGCTTGAGCCCATGAGTTTGAGGTTATGGTGAGCTAAGATGAGAGCCACTGCACTCTACCCTGGGCAACAGAGTGAGACTCTGTCAAAAAAAAAAAAATGCAGCCCAGAGATTAGCATTCTTTAAAATCTTCTAGGATGATTCCAATGTGCAGACCAAGTTGAAAATTGATGAATTAAAGGAGATGGAAGTTCTGTCATTTTTTTATAGTAACTCTCTTCTAAAAAGCAATGCAAAGACACTCGAAGTAATTTCTAACATATTTTCCAAATACTTCATCTTTTGGAATGATTATTAACAAAGACAATAAAATAGCACATTACCATATTTTTTTGAAATTTTGAGTGAATAAAAAAGTCTCTTTCAGGAGTGAGTTGGGATGAACACCCAAATGCAAATTGTGTGTTCATAACAAGTTATAATCCTTTCAACAAATAAATAAGCCAGTATCACCATAGGCAGGATTATATTTTCTTTATAAGGTCAAATTAGATGACAAGGATAAATTGGCAATCATAGAAACGACTTTTAGATATCTGTTTTCTATTACCCTAATTATGGAAAGCGATGATAGTCTATTTGCCATTAACATTTCTACAGCTCTGTGATTTGTGGTCAAATATTGAAGTTTACTTGATGGTGTGGTGATTTTAAGCACAGCCGAATGATCAGAGATAAAGGAAAAGTGTTGAAATGGGGCATTTTCGAAGCACAGGGAGCATGGCTCTCCTTTCTGGCAGTTGTCATGATGCTGTAACCTTGTTAGCCCAAGGCTGTGTTTATAAGCCCAACCAGTTTGACAGGACTTGACTGAATTAATAACTGGGCAGTTCATTCAGCCTGTCAATGTGCTTGAAGTTAAATTTGATGGAAACAAATTTAATCAAATCTGTTTGCCTCATTCACCAGTTTTTTGTTTGTTTTTTACCTTGAAGGATAGTGTGCTTCTTATCATAACTTGAGAGATGATGCAAAGGTCACCAAAATTGGATTCTCTTATTGAAAAAGCATGCATTATGGTGACATGGCAACTTTGTGATGGCCTTCGGATGAGAAATTTGTATACATCTGGCAAACTACTGGGAGTCATGGAACTATCTCTTTACAAATAAGAAGCAATGGAAACCATGTACACCCCAAGCTGCTTTCACAAATGGTTCTTCTAATCCTAAAAGAAAAAGTTCTTAATTGCAAAAGTAGGGATCCCAGCAAAAGGAGTTAGGCCAACCATGAAAACAGGCACAGCCTAGATGTCTGGGATCAGAGAAAGTAGAGAAAAGCCATGAGAAATGAGCAACGATGCCCAAAAGAGATAGAATACCATACTCTCTCTGTTTAAAGACTCCATGTTCCAGTATAGCCAGGGCAACACCACATTCCAAGACTTAATACTTTCAAACCAGGAGAAGAATTAATGTAATTGTTCTGGAGAGAGTCTAAGATCTAGTGTTTCTTTTCCTCTGGCAAGAAAAGCTATCATATTTTACTTTATTTTTTACATCTGAAAAATAGCCTTATTGAGATATAATTCACACACTGTAAAATTCACCCACTTAGATTGTACACTGCAGTAATTTTTAGTATACTTGTGGATTTGTGCAACCATCACCACAATCTAATTTTATTTTTTTTCACAATCTAATTTTAGAACATTTTCATCATCCTCCCCAAAAGACCCATACCCATTAGCAATCATCCCCCATTCCCACCTTTCCCACCTGTCCCTCCCAACTTTTCTCAACCTCCTCCTCTCTCAGCCCAAGTCAACCACTAATCTACTTCCTGTTTCTGTGGAACAAACCTATACTTTTTTTCATTTCCAATCTGCATTTCTGACAGTAATTCAGTTTAAAGGACCATCAACCCTTTGTTTTCTTTTTTTTTTATTTCAGAATATTACAGGGGTACAAATGCTTTGGTTACATATATCGCCTTTGCACTGCCCAAGTCAGAGCTACAAGTGTGCCCAGCCCCCCAGACATCACGCACCACACCCATTAAGTGTGAATTTACCCATCCCCTCCTCGCCACTCTCACCTGCCAACACCCTATGAATGTTAACTTCCATGTGTGCACATAAGTCTTGATCAATTAATACCAATTTAATGTTGAGTACGGGTAGAGCTTGTTTTTCCATTCCTGTGATAGTTCACTTAGAAGAATGGGCTCCAGCTCCATCTAGGACAGTACAAGGGGTATTAGTTCATCTTTTTTATGGCTGAGTAGTACTCCAGGGTATACATATACCACATTTTATTAATCCATTCATGTATTGATGGACACTTGGGTTGTTTCCACATCTTTGCAATTGTGAATTGTGCTGCTATGAACATCCGAGTGCAGATGTCTCTTTTATAGAATGTCTTTTTTTCCTTTGGGTAAATACCCAGTAATGGAATTGCTGGATCAAATGATAGTTCTACTTTGAATTCTCTGAGGTATTTCCATATTGATTTCCATAGAAATTATACTAGTTTGCAGTCCCACCAGCAGTGTAAGAGTGTTCAAATCAAAACCACAATGAGGTATCACTTAACTCCAGTGAAAATGTCTGTTATCAAAAAGTCCCAAGACAACACTTTTTCATTATCACTTTATTCTTTTGCTTTCTTTTCATTTTTAATTGACATATAATAATTGTATGTATTTATGGGGTACAGAGTGGTATTTTGTTATATGTATACAATGTGTATTGCTCAAATTGGGGTAATTAGCATATCTTTCACCTCAATCTCAAACATTTATCATTTCTTTGTGCTGGGAACATTCCAAATCTTCTCTTCTAGCTATTTGAAAATATCTCATAAATTATTATTAACTATATTTATCCTACATTACTATAGAAAACTAGAACCTATTTCTCCTACCTAGCTGTAATTTTGTATCCTTTAATCAATCTCTCCCTATCTTCCCTTCCCCTTTACCTTTCCCAGCCTCTAGTAAAATGCAATTCTACTCTCTACTTCTAAGAGCTCAACTTTTTTAGCTTCCACATATGAGTGTGTACATGCAGTATTTATCTTTCTATGCCTGACTTATTTCACTTAATATAATGTCCTCCAGCTTATCCATGCTGCTACAAATAAGATTCCACTGTTTTTGAATGGCTGAATAGTATCCCATTGTGTATATATACCACATTTTTTTATCGGTTCATCTATTGATGGACACTTAGGTTGATCCCATATCTAGGCTATTGTGAATAGTGCTGCAATGAACATAAGGGTATAGATATCTCTTTGGTATATTTATTTCATTTCCTTTGGATAAATACCCAGTAGTGGGATTGCTGGATCATAAGGTAGTTCTATTTTTAGTTATTTGAGAAACCTCCATATTGTTCTCCATAATAAGCTGTACTACATTCCCACCAAGAATGTATAAAAGTTCCCTTTTCTCCACATCCTTGCCAGCATTTGTTATTTTTTATCTTTTTTGATAATTGCCATTCTAACTGGGGTAAGATAATATCTCATTGGGGTTTTGATTTTCATTTTCCTGATGAGTAATGACATTGAACATTCTTT
>CM052450.1:10877141-10962539 GCA_028533085.1 Varecia variegata | reverse complement strand
AATAGTCTCTCCCTGCCCACCTCTCACACCTAGGGGTGCACATGCACCATCAACAAAGCCCATCCTCAGCGTGACAAACATGGAGGAGAATCTGGTGCCTTGGGTATCTGTACTGAGCACTGAATGTCTAAAGTGAACAGGATCTGAAAGGACTTGTCCCTTTGACCCCATGGACCACTTTTCCCATGGGAAGGGTGCAGCTGAGGAACAGCCAAAGCAGTCTAAAGAATGTGGTTCGGGGGAGAGGGCCAAGTTCCTGGGGACCAGGGGTATACTCTCCACTCTATCTCCAGCAAATGTTCTTCCAGCCTATTTGAGCACTTCCAAGGCCAAGGTGCTCATTACTACATAAGGTGCTTCAGGATTTAGTAAGGGCCACAAACTCAAAAAAGCTACAAGAGCCAGAAAGTAACATAAATGAGTGAAGGAGGCTGATGCAGGTCCAAAGAAAGTTGTAGGGAATGTGGTGAGCTGGAAAACACACGTGCTTTCCAAAGGAAACAGCCTCCGGGCTGGGGGAGTTTGAGCTCAGTGTTGCTGGATCTTTCAATTTTTCAAAAAAAAAAAAAAAAAAACCAGACATCTAAAATGTATAATTTTTTGATTTTTAAATGTTGGCAACTAATTCAAAATTTGTTTTCAACACTCTGTGAGAGCAACAAGCCACATCTACTAGCAGATTTTAGCTTGTGGGCTACCAGTTTGCAACCTCTGAATAAAAGACTTCATTAGATTGTGGTCAAATCTGCTTCCTTGGGAAGCCATACATCTGGAGTAACCAAGAATCATTGTCTCTCTTCCACATATCTTATTGTGAAGCCAGATCACATTTCCCCAAATATCTCTTCTTTTGAAAACTACTTAGCCAAAACACATTCAACTGCTGCTTCTACAACATGGCTTCCATACCCCACAGCATCACGACTCCCCACCTCTGGCAGCCCCCACCCCCAATCTGTTTTCATGAAGAGGCAACACAATGAGCAAAATATTTCAAAGGCGATTGCTTCTCCTCGCTGGTAACTATTTTTCTTAGTTTTGCACGCCTGGGTCCAGAAAAGGAAATGATGACTCAATCACCAAGCTTCTTCTACAAGGCTGGCGATTTCAGTAAGTGGAAAGAAGGCAAACACTGTGAACAGCCTTCTTGATTAGCCGGGGAATAGAAAATGAGGTGTGTATTTGATCTACTGTCAGAGCAGCAGATGGAACACAGCAACCATGACATGGCAGAGGTAGGACTTCATGGATCATCCTGAAGTGCCTGGGACTGATTAGCCGTGGTGCAGCTACATGCAGTTTTTAATTGATTGATTTGAGTTTGTGGTCAGAAAATGACTGTCGGCTCCAGCTTATCTATAATTATCAGTAATCAGAACCAGACTTCCCTCTCCTTAATAGGCCAGGGCTCCTCCAGCAGGCTTGCTTTTTCTACTTTTCAGACTTTCTGTAACCACTGCCTCAAAGCTTTCACTGCCATAACGTGATACCTGGTGCCCGTTGGGAAAAAGACCGTGGGGGAACGAACATAAAGGTAACAGGAACGCTGCTGTTTCATTAGCTTAATGGTTGGACTATTTTGAGTTCAAGACAGTCTCAAATTAATAGGAGGTCCCTTACTCACAATTTAGCTAGTCTATTATAGGCAAAACAAAGTGAAAGATTAAAATAAGAATTCCTGTAACTCTAGCCCAAAGCTCATTTTTAGCCTAAAAAAATGATCTCGACACTAATTAGAAGCTGGAACCATTTCCAGGAGTCAGAGTGTCCCTACCCTGGGTAAGGCCCCATTAACAGTCCAACGGGCCACCCAAATCAGAAACCTGGGAGTTATTCTAGACCCTTCCTCTCCCTCACAGCCCCCTCCCCTGCCACATCCAATCCCTGAGGCATAGTGATTCTACCTTTTGGATCCAGGTGACCTTAGAACAAGTGTCTTGGAGTCATACAGACCTGGGTTCTAATCCTCATACTATCACTCATGAGCTGTGAGATCTGAAGCAAGTTATTCTCCCTCCAACACCTCACTTCCTTCAACTCCAATGCATAGTTACGATACCTACTTTTAGGGACATTGAATAATAATTAAATGAGATAGTGTATGTATCACGTGCATCGTTCAGTGTATATGTGCTTAAAAATTTGTTTCAAATATTGTTATTGCTATCTCCACCAATACAACCTAAGTCTAGGGCAACAAATCTCATGGCTAGATGAAGAAGATGAAGAAGAAGAAAAAGGAGAAGGAGGAGGGGGGAAAAGAGGGGAAGAAGGAGGAGGAAAAGGAGGAGAAGTTTATGTCGGTGGTGACAACTACCTTCATTGCCTCTGTAGTTGTGTGAATTCCCCTTGCTGCCACCTTGGCACTAGGATCTGCCACCTAGAGGTGATATCTGTGCCAGGGTTGCTGCCACTTACTGAAGCCATAGGCATGCTTCTGCTGAAATCCCTGCCACTCCTGCTAATGCAGTGACAATCCACTCTGCTAAATTATCTTTTTCTTCTGCACTCTTAAGGCCATGCTTTGTCATTTCGATCCTAAAGATGTAGTATGTGGCTCTTTCAAAACTCTCTAGCACTTGGTGAGAAAACAGATTTTTGGCTTTTTTTTTTTCTTACTTAAATAACCTGACTATTTCATGACTCTAAGGAAAGGATCATTAACCTCATTTTAGAAATGAGAAAAATGAGCCTCAGAGAGGTTAAAAAAAAAAAAAACCAAAACTAGTTCCAAGTCACACAGCAGAGCCAGGATCCTCGGACCCAAAGTCCAGGTTACTTATGCACATTAAATGGTCTCTACACCTCTTTCTTATGAATTCATTCTTATATATACTCTTTTCTCTGTGCTTTCTCAGCTTTCTTGAGAGTGGAAAAGAGCAATGTTGGAGTGATTTTCTAAGGAAGGACTCTGGCCTTAATTCATCCAAATCTTCCTAATCTCAACAAGACGTAAGCAGAGAGGGCTGCAAGTCATGTTTGCCACTCCACTGGTGTTACTGCATGTGCTTTCCTCTAAGTGGCTGGAGGTATTCAGAATGCACAGAGGCAATGCCCTGTGCCTAGGATGCAGACATGAACTGGAATTCTGGTTCCTTCCCTTCCATCATATGTTAACGAATTTAGGCCTGGGGATGCAACAATAAATAAAGCAAACTCCCCAATCTCATGCAGTCACATTCTTGCAGGAAAAGACAGAAAATAAAAGAAGAAATAGATAAATAAATGCCACGTGGTAATAAACACTATTTAAAAAATCAGGGTAAAGGATAAAGTTGTGGAAGGGGCTATTTTTTATAGGGTGACTAGAGACGGATCTGAAGGAGGAGGTGACATTTAAGCAGAGATGGGAATAAAGTGATAGATTCCAGGCACAGAAAACAGAACAGGTGCAAAGGCCCTGAGGTAGGGACAAATGAAGCCGTGTGGAGAATGGCAGCACTGAGTCCAGGGAGAGAGAGAGGAGGTCAGGGTGTTGGGAAGGGGAGGGAGGAAGGAGCAGGTCACAGAGGACTTTACAAGCCACAGTAATTACTTTGGATTTGACTCTGAGAGACAGGCCTATGAAGGGTTTAAGCAGAGGAATGATATGATCTGCTTTATATTTTTTAAAGGCTCACTTTGGCTGCTCTACAGGGGCCAAAGTGGAGGGAGCAATTAAGGAGCTTTTGTGATAGGCCAAACCAGAGATTATGACAGCTCAGACAGAGGTGGAGGTGATGGTGAGGAAGGTGTCAACGATGGGCTATTTGTCAAAAGCAAGTCAATGAGCAGCTGGGCTGCTTCCGTTGAGATACTTGGCCCCTCCTGGCTCAGTTCCCTGATGAGTAACGTGGAGATAACAATACTGATCTCGTAAAACCACCGTGTGGATTAAATGAGGTAATTTATACGAAGGCCATGGCTACTGTTGGTTTCCTTTGCTACTTGGGATAAAGGCTACAACCGTTTGCAAATTTTCATTGTGTGTATATTCAGAAACCAAGATGGGAGGTATAGCACCTTGTCTTCAGAGTGGCAAAAACCAAAAACCAACAACCACACTCATCTGTCTCATCCTTCAAAGAAGAAAATTGCTATAAATGTGTCTGCCAGCTTTTATGGTCCATTCTAGGACCTCAGTGCATCAAAAAGTAAAAAAAAAAAAAAAAAATATGAACCAAGTAAGAGAGAGGAGAATCATGAGAGTTTTATTTGCAGAATAAAAACTGGGAATGTTTGTGAAAGTATCTTAATAGTGATTATGACTGGTGGGTGATATTGCAGAGTATTTTAATTTCCTCTGTGCTCTTCTACATTTTCCATATCAGTATGATTAAAATATTTTAAGAGGATTTATTCATATATCCATTTAGCCAGGAGAGCTAGAATCTCTGAGAGAAAACATGAGACAAGTAAAGAAAATGTTATGTTAAAATTATAAGGGGAAAAGGGGGAAAAAATTAATATTTTGTGGGTATCAGCTATGCACAAGACACATCAAGTAGACATTTAATTTACGTAAATTAATTTAATTATTTATGTCCTGTACTAATGATAGCAACAGACTCACAGGACCAAAAATGACAATATTTAGGAATCTATGGTTTATTACAGGAAAAGGATACAACGTAGCAACAGCATTCAAGTAAGTGTACATCACAGCAAAGGGTCTTCCAGGGCCACGTTTCCTCTCTTTAGGGGACCCTTGCACTAGGATTGTCCCCTCTTTAGGGGATCCTTGCACTAGGATGCACTTCCTTCCGAAATCAAGAACCACTGATGTGTGCACAGAGCCCCTCAAAACCAGTGAGCCCGAAATGGAGTCTGGCCTGAACCTCTTATTCCTGCTATGGAACCAGCCCTAATGGCAGAGCCTTTGAAGTCTGCCTGTGATCAGATGCAAATCACCAATCCCACTGTCATGAATAAGCATAGGCAAAGCTGACAAGCTGGGGCAAGCCTCCCCCAAACTCCTGAGACCCACGGTTACAAAGCAACACTACGAATCTGCACATTCATGCCTTGGCTCCCCGAGTCCCACTTCTTCCTTCTGAAGGCCACTGTGCCTTCTGCATTCCATCTGGCTTCTCTCTGTGTCAGGATAATTAGATCCTGCACATGCAAGGATGGAACCAAGAAAAAGGTCACCCGCCTAATCCAGTTTCAGGGTAAAATATCGTAAGGTAAGCACTTCCGCTGCTAAATCGAATCACTTCTTAGCGTAAGTCTAGCACATTATTAAGCTAAGCATCTCCACCTCTTTTCTCTGCCTTGCCAAATATCTCAGTTATCATGCCTCAGTATGAGGAGGCTGTCAGGGGGTGGAGAGAAGAAAACGGCGACAAAAATAGGGAAAATGAGACTCAGAAGGTTTAAGTGACCAACCTCCTCTCTGACCCTGAAGAAATCTAACTTATTAAAGCTTTTTCTCCTTGGTGAACTTTCCACATCTCATCTAAACCAAATCCATGCCTTTCACCAGGCATCACGTGGTCTCTCTGATTGATTTCAAGACAGTGGCCAGGGCCCTACCAGCCCATACAACACCTTTGTACCAGTCAAAGGCAGCCCTCGCTCCTCATGGATGCAGCCCCGTGCAGGCTACAGCTCAGCCCCCTGTACCCCAGGCATGACGTCCTAGTGTTGGTTACAGCCTGCACAACTGTACATGTGGCCCCTTAATGTGGCTGGACAATTAGAGGGCATCCAACGTGAAGAAATTTCCACTTAAATGTTAACATCTTGTCAGCGTTTTAAATTAGGATGTCCAAACTTGAGGATATTATCTCCTTCTTTAAACTTTTTCCCATTTTGTCCATTCCCACCGATGACACTCTTGGAAACCTCTGCTCTCAACCTTAGAATCAATATTTCTTCTAGCTGGCTTGTCTTCGTCCTCACATCCAGGTTGACACCAAACCTTTCCAATTCTCTTCTGAAAAATAACAAGTATATTTTTTTTCCCTCAACTGCAACCCTCTGTTAGCCTGTGGATTTTATTCTTAGAGTCCCGAAACAGATTCCCAGTCTGTTTTATATTTTAGCCTCTTACGCTTCCAGGCTTTCCAACACAACAAGAAGAATCATATTTCTTGGCCACCATTTTTAACCATGTTAATTCCTTTCTCAGAATACTGCATCTCTGCTGAAAAAAAAAAAAAACAGGCTTTCATACTATTCTCCAATTTTTATCCCACAAAAAATCAAAAATCTCCAGTCTTAGAGAACACTGTCATAGGTTGGATTGTCCCTTGGGACTGACACCTGTGGAAAGGAGGGGAAGGCAGAACTGAGTAGGAGTCAGACTGTGATGCAGACCTGACAGCCTTAGCCAGCTCCACAGGGAGTGCCAGAGCTATAGGTCCCTGTCGGAATTGTCTCGCTTAGTGCTGAAATGGCCTCCCGTCATTCATTGCGTTCGGGCCACTGGTGGAAGGGTGTGACTTTAGCTAAGACAGCTCTCTGCAACTGGAACAATCCCTGAAGGGGCTGATGCCCAGAGGCTGTCTGCCAATAGCACTGCCAGCAGCTGGGGACAGCATACCTGCCCCTGAATGAAGACCTGGCATGCACATCTCTGCGTCTACCACAATCTATCCCTTGTGCCACTTGGATCCACTTCTTCATACATATTCAGGGAGCTGTTCCTCCACTATTCCAGGAGGCATCTCTTCCTAGGGAAAGCTAAGAAAAGCGAAGTTAGTGGGATGGACTACAGCCCCTGTTGCTGCACTGGTCTTGGGGCTGCAACTGATGTCATCTCCCCGCTCCATTATCCAGTTGGACTCCCCTCATCCCAGGCAGCACCTCTGCTCTTGGTAGCGGCTTACCTGGTGGCATGAACTAGACACTCGTCTCAGAGGGATCTGAGTCCTCATCAGGCTGTAAGTGCTTTTCTCTTCTAAGTACTCTGAACTCTGTTCCTTCTGGAATCTCTCATTGGCTGACTCTCAGCCCAGATTCTCCCTCTTCACTTCAGTCCATCCAGTTTTTACTCTCCATTCGTCTCTTTTTCCTGCATGGCATCATAAGGTAGCACCACGTAACCTCACTAGTTAATTCCTTTCTCTAGTCTTTCTGTCACTTCTTCCCCATCTCCTTCTTTTTTCCGTCATCATTTCCATCATTTCCATTTAGGGCATCACAGAGTTATAGAAAATCACCTGCAAGACACAGAATGTCCTCAGAGGGTAGAGAAGGAAAGGAGATAGGGAAAATAGGAAAATACGCTGGCAAGGAAAGAATTTTCTTTGAAAAACTGGATGGCTGGGAGAGGAGGGAGCAAAACTGCCCAGCTGGCCAACAGGTCAATAGGATGGCATTCTAGCTCTCTTTCAATGACTACATCTAGCTCAAAATATAGAGTGACTACTCAACCGGAAAACCAAGCAGCTACTTCCCTATTCAAGAGACTGCTTGTGTGTGTGGGATGGGGGGTTCCTACAGTCACCTCCCTAGCAAACCAGCATCATTCCTTTTTGATCCACCCATCCATCTATCTGTATCACAGATTCAACAAATACTTACTGTCTACTATGTGCCAGTTCAGAGAATCTTCCATGATTATATAGGAGGAGTTTAAAACTCCTGCTTGGATTTCACTTTAATTAAGAGGCAAATATAGTTCAACAATATTTTTGCAAACAAGAGAACTAAAGCCAAGTATCAGGACAATGAATGGTTTCAGTTCTATGAAAAGCTGAGAACTTTCAGATTCGATGAACACCTAACGGGTGTGGTGCGTGCTGTCTGGGGTATGGACACGCTTGAAGCTCTGACTCGGGTGGGGCAAAGGCAATGTATGTTACCTAAATATTTGTACCCCTGTAATATGCTGAAATAAATATATATATATATATATATATAAAGTAAAAACCCATATTTTGCTCAAAAACAGTGACAGTTTCAAAAATTCAAAAATAAAAAGATGAAAATATATACAAATCAAAAGTAGAAAGTAATGATAATATCAGAAAAAAGTAGAATTCTCCAAGATGGCCTTCCAGGACCCTGCCTACTTCCAAGCATTCACTCACTTGTGAAGTCCCTTTCCACACTGTACTAGGGACGGTGGTGTAACCAATGGCATATGATGTAGAAGTGATGATATGTCACTTCTAAGATTAGGCTTTGAAAGACTATAATTTCTACCTTGGGCTCTGTTGTTCTCTTTGTCTCCATCTGTCTTTGTCTCTCTGTCTGTCTGTCTGTCTCTGATCTTTTTCTGGAAGGGAGGAGTCAGGAGGGGAAAGGGGTGCAAAGCAGGTTGCCATGTTGTGCACAGTTCTTTGGAGAGACCTGCCTGATGAGGCAATGGACGGAGCCTCCCACCAACAGCCAGCAAGGAGCTGAGTTCTGCCAACATCCAAGCGAGTAAGCTCGACAGTGGTTTCCCCAGCGCCAGTCGAGCCTGGAGATGACTGCAGCCCAGTGAGAAAAGCTTGCCTACAACCTTGTAAGAAAGCCCGAACCAGAACCACCCAGCTAAGCTGCTCCCAGTTTTCTTTGCGTCAGAAATTGAATGAGATAATAAGACTTGTTTTAAGCAGCTAAGGGTTAGAGTAATTTGTTTTATAGCGCTAGATAACAAGTCAAAGACATTCATTTTATAAAATATACAGACCATAATAACAGGAAAAAAAATGTATACCAAAATTATAAATGAAAAAGAATATTTAACAAATATTGTTGAAATATTTAACAGAATATTAAACATAGCCCTAAACATAGCCCTACACTAGATTAAATGAAACATGTTTTTAAATGTATGATTTTCTGGAAAAATATGAATGACTAAAATTTACTCCAGAAAATAAAGAAACTGAATAAACCAGTAATCAATGAATAGATTTAAATAAAAAATTAAATACCTATTACTGATTTTTAAAATTACCTCTCCAAAGAGATATAGGTTTGGTTGTTCTAAATAATGAGTTTTTCAAGCAATTACAGTAAGATAGATACTTTGACATGGAAAAAAATAAAACAAAAGGGTATCTAAATCAGCTTTAAAATGATAAATTGATAGTATAGCCTAATTTATCCTAATTAAACCTTAAAAAGATAAAGAGAAACCATAGTTAAAAATAGAGATGCAATATTTAAAAGAGTTTCTATTGAAATCTACACAAAATATAGTCCTTTCAATAAATGATGCTGGGTCAATTAGATACCTATACTGAAAAACGAAATGAACTTTTCCACACACCATGCATGAAAAATTCATTCTGGGTGATTCGTAGGTCTAAATGTAAAAAATGTGAAAGAGGAAATAATAGACCAATTAGAAGATAGCCTAAGAATATAACACAAATTATATAATCAAATTAGTCAACGCTGCCTTTGATCAAACTTTGGAGAAATATAAATAATGACCCTTCTGTATGGGCACCATCATCACCATTGGCTATGTCCCTTCCTTGGTACTGAATGAAAGATCTTGGAGTTCAGTAGATACCATACAAGATTGGTGAAGAGATTTCTACAACTCTGTTAATGGCCTAACTGAGGAATATTAGTTTTTAGCTGGGAAAAAAAAATAAGGGGAAGTGTGAAGAAAAGAAAGAGAAGCTGAGTGTTTTCAAACTCTTTAAGAATTGCTAAAAAGACACATGAAGCAAATGTTTTTTGTATTCAGTGACTATTTATTAAGTGCCCCAACCCTTGTGGTCGGCACTATTCAAAGCACTAGGACTACAACAGTGATGAAAACAGATAAAAAGCCCCGATTTCATGAAGCTTATATTTAATTGGAGAAGACACAATTTTAAAAAAAAAATTTTAAGTATGTTAGAAATAATGAATTCTATAGAGCAAAATTAAAACAAGGAATAAGAATTATGGAGGGGGTAATGTTAAACAGGATGATCACTGAGAAAGTCACATTTGAGAAAATACCTGAAAGAGGTGAGGAAGCATGTACACACACACACACACACACACATGCATGCGCACACCAGAGGGAAGAACAAACCAGGCAGATGGAACAGCCAGTGGAAAGGCACTGAACGGAGAATGTGCTTGGCTCGTGTGAAACACAGCAAGGAGGCCAGCAAGGCTGGAGGAGAGTGGGCAGCAGATAAAGTATTAGAAGACAAGGACAGAGATGTAGCAGGGGTCTGATCAGGTACTACCTTGCAGGCCATTATAGAACTTGGGCTTTTACTCCTAATGATGTGGGAAGTTCTCAGAGGTTTCTGAGCAGAGGATAATATGCTCTAATGCATTGAAAAGACTACTTTGACCACTATGTTGAGTATAGACTCACGCTGGCTGATGACAGAAGCAGGGAGACCAGTTCAGAGGTGACTACAGGGCCACATAAGAGATGAGATGGCTTGGGCCAGATATTTGCAGAGAAGATGATGAGAAGGGATCAGAGTGTGGATATATTTTGAAGGTAGCAACAAAGAGTATTTGGTAGAAAGACTGTTGTTAGATAGTTGGAACATGTAATGTGAGAATAAGAGAAGAGTCAGAAATGACTCCAAGGTTTTTGGCCTGAGTAACTGGGAGGAAGGAGTTGTCATTTGCTGAGGTATGAAAAACTGCAGAGAGAGCAGATTTGGAGGCAAGATTAGAAGCTCATTTGTGGACACATTATGTCTGAGATGCCTAGCGGACGTCCAGATAGGCAGTTGAATGACTTTTGAGTCAAGGGAAAAGTCTGGGCTGATCCTTTAAGCATGTATTGGATCACATCACTTCTTTTCTCTAAACTCTCCAATTACTTCCCAGATATAAACTATGGAGCTGTCAGCATTTGGATGGCTTTTAGAGCTATGATAAAAGATGAGATCAGCAAGGGAGTGAAAGTACCTAAAATTAAGATGAGGTCCAAGGATGGGGCCCTGGGTGATTCCAACACAATATCCCACCAGCCCTACCAAAAACAAAATATTCCCCCCGAGAGAGGACCAGGGCCACCTAGACTTGTAGGGTTCAAGATACTCTACTTTAGGGGGCTAAGGAAAGCTGAGGCTGCCTTCAGGGTTTGGGTCCATGTGGCTGGTAGTCTACAAAGCATGAGGGATCTCTACTACCCCAGCTGGGAGGACTGGAGCAAAGTGCAACAAGCAGCTGTTAAATTAGGGGAAATGACACCGAAGGGATAATAGGAAGATCCCAGGCAAAGAAGATCAAAGCTTCCTCTTAGAAAGCCAGAATTTCACTTTGTGACTGGCATAAAATACAGCTGGTTATAGGGAGGTTGAACTAGGTGCTTCCCAGTGAAAAGGAAAACATAAGGATCTGTTTTACCATTGGATTTCTGCCCCTGTGTTCCCAGACCATAATGTGACAACTGTGACCATTGGGAAAGAAAAGAAGCCAATAACTGAAATGAATCAGATTGTTGGGGGCATGAGACAAGTCAGTGCAACTTGTCTAAATGTAAAACACTTGTCTTGCCAATGTGAGCATTTTCTCTGGACGTTATCCAAAGCAGCGATTCCGTAGAGCTAGTGTGCTAGACCTGTGAGCCCTAGACAAGGGTGGGGTGTGGCAGTAGAGAGATAGGATCCAGGTTTTTATGGAGCCTGAAGCTTATACAGTTTGGGAATACCTTTTATTATGAATAAGAATACAAATTAGACATAGGGCTTTGGGAGTGACCTATGCAAGTGAGGGCCCTAAATCTGTAGTTTTAATAGCTTCAAAGAAAGTACACCTCTGACCCTGCACCCAGATGACAGAAACCTTGGGAGCAGTAAATGATCACTTAATCTAGCGTGATCAAGTTCATCACACAAATGCCAGGAGACATTCAGAGTTAGCCAAGCATCATGAGAAAATTCTCACTGATGTCTGTTTCCCACTCAAAGTCACTCAATTAAAGGGAAACATATTAAAGTCACTTAATATGTGACTAAGAACAGCCAAGGGACCAGTAATGGCATCAGGAATGATGTCACTGGCTATATCCTCCATGTGGGGTTACCAGGTAAAATACATGATGCCCACCTAAATTTGAATTTTAAATAAACAATAAAAAATTTTATAGCATAGGTGTGTCCCAACATACTGATGCATGGGACATACTTATAAGAAAAGCACTTATTTATCTGAAATTCAAACTTAACTAGATATTTTATAGTTTTATTTTCTAAATATGGTAATGCTATGGATACTGGTTTCTGCTTTGAAATACACAATGAGTAGTAATTTGGAGAGCCCTACTACACAGTAAAGCTAAGGAATAACAGTATACATATTGTATAAGTCACACGATTGCTGCCCACATTGGTCCTAAAAGTTATCGTTACTCATCTGACATCTAATGTGATATCAGAATCTGCAAAAGGGGACTGAGGGCTGTGCAGAATTTGTGCATGTTAATTAACAAAAAATCAGTGACAAATAAAAGTTATTCCCTTTTAGCTAATACAATGGATAGAAACGCCACTTGTGTAAGTAGGCAGTGTTACTGGTAACACAATATTCCGCTGTGCTCCCAATATCTCAGAGGGCTGAAATACAGATGATCCTCAACTTCTGATGGAGTTTATGTCCCGATAAACCCATTGTAAGTCAAACTGTCCTAAGTTGAGGACCATATGTGTTTTTTAATTGCTAGAAGTGCAATAACTGGTCAAATATGTATAAAGCAGCTAATTGCAAAATATAGAGTAATGAGTCTATTTGTTCAACTGGGTAAAACTCACTTCTTTTCCTTTAAGACAGAAAATAGAACTAAATATAAAACCTACATCCGAGCTCAGAGAGAGACTTACCAGTATCATGTCCAAATACTTTGTGTACCTTCCAACCATTTTAGTTATAAAATGTCTATGAATAACTAACATTTTAGTACTTTATAGTTTTCATGTATGTATAGATATGTGTCACGTTCTTATTCCTTCCTCAAAAAACTTAATATTTTATCCTTATCCCCATTTAAAAATTATTTATTCATTTGACAGACATTTAATGGGTGTCCATTATGTGACTGGAATACAATAGTGACAAGACAGGCAAAGTCCATCATTACAGAACTTCCTTTCTAGTAAGAAAGAAGGAATATTTTAAAAATCATAATAAAATTTCAGATGGCAATCTTGCTATGAGGAAAATAAAACAGGGCAAGAGGATAGAGGCAAAGGCTGCTGTTTCAGATAAGATGGTGAAAGCCTCTTTGAGGTGGCAACATTTGAGCTGGACATAGAGCTTCTATAAGAAGCAGCAGCCAGTGGAAACAGGGATTCCTTGAGGAATAAATGAACTGTTTGCAGAACAGCAGGAAGACCTAGATGACTGCCGCAGAGTGAGAAGGAGGTGGAAGGAGCCAAGGGTCCGATGTAATTGAAGATGAGGCAGAAGAGGTGGACAGGACAAGGTGGCATGGAGCCTTGAAGACCATGCGGAAGAGTTTGTGTAGTATTCCAGTGGAACGGGAAGGAACTGGAGGAGTTAGAGTAAGGAAGACATGTGATCCAATGCATATTGAAAGGGTCACTTTGGCCATTCGACCAAGAAGAGACTGGACAAGGATCAAAGGGAGGAACACAAAGGTAGAAATAGTTTGGAGGCCAATTAATTGTCTGGGCAATAGATGTTGGTGTCCTGGATTTGGGCAGTGACTGTGAAAGGGAGTGAAGTGGTCACATCTGTTTGAAAGTCGAGCCAACAGGACTCACTGCTAAATAGGAGGTAAGAGGTGAGGGGAAATGATATGTCAAAGATAACCACAGGATTTTTACCTGAAAGTTTCCATGCTATTAACTGAGACAGGAACTGATGTTCATTAAAATTAAACATTCCTATCATCGCACCTTAAGTACCAAAGCCAAGATTCAAATTCAGATCTTTCAAATCTCCAATATTTTTGGCTCGGTGACCTGATTAACGTCTACTAATGTGTTTACTTATTGAAAAGTCCCCCTTTTAGACTATAAGCTCCTCAGTGACAGGGATTTGGTGATAGCTGATATATAACCATAGGAGTGGTGTCAAAGTCACATGAATAATGCTTTTTTGAGAACATTTGTAACAAGATAGGACAAGTCTATCAGGCCCCATGTTTCCCACCACCCTTGGCTGATGCACCAATTTAACTCTTTCAGAAGGCTATAGATGCTTCCTATATCGTTGGCTTTGGATTCTGCTGTGGACGCACTAATCTCATTTCAGAGGCCTGCAAACTTTCCCCGCCTAAGAAAGTGTATGGGTGCAATTACAAACATATGTTCATGGAGATAAAACACATGCTAGTTATTGTCCTACACGCAAAGTTGTCTTGACAGAATCAACAACAGCCTTTATTTATTTGAGAAAATCAAACGAAAGAATATCTCATCAGCTATCTCAAAACATTCTGTATTTGATTACCAGTTGAAATACTCCAAACTCCATGTAAGTTTCTGATACATTTTTTTAAGAAACCCTACAGGTTTCAATCCCAATGCAATTTTCCTTCAATCTCTGCAAGGTTTTGTGCTCCTTGTAAATGATTAGGAGCCACCTGGTTCCATGGACTTCCCTAGCATCCTTCTGAGAATTTAAACTTGACACATCAGAAGGTTTGATTAACCCAAACACTACTATTACATTAGTCAACTGGTTTTCCAGTCTTGGGTCTTAAACAACATCTTACTCAGAAAAATCAAAAGAAATTTTTTTCTTTGTACTTTATGTAATCCCCTCACTGTGTGTAATATTAAAACTTGAGGCCCTCCTCAAAGAGATATTGAACTGATTTACCAAAAGAGTCATTAGTTACCAACTTGCCTCCTTAATGACAACATATAACTCAAAGTATATCACTCTATCAATTCCAATTTTTCTAAGTACCCTGCAGAAAAAATTCAAAGGAATAGGAGTAAGAGAGATAGAAAAGAAAACACATTTCCCTTGGCATCTATCCTGCAATGTTGAACTGTGCCTGGGGTATCCACTTCAATCTCAGGAATTTGGCATTCCTGATAAATAGGGGGAAATTTTTCCAAGAGGGCTCATGAAAACAGAGATCTTTCTCACTCCAGATACTAATCAACTTAAAACACTCTGGCTCAAATCCCTTTCTGATAAATACCAAGATCTTACCATGTGATTAAGTTTATTGATACAGTCTTAAAATGCCCACTGAGACATATCCTAAGTGAAACTTTTTGGAGATTTTCATTACAGCACATCTGGTGAGAAAGTTACTTTTAACTTGTCAGGCAGGACATGATCTGAATCCTTCTTTATTCAATAAACTCACACACACACACAGAGAGGTAGGGGACAGAGAAAGAAGGAGAGAATAAAACTTCCAAAGTTACATAGGGCTGCGTTGGGTAACACTCGGTGCTGTAATGCTCCTCATTCTTATAATTTTTATCCCCCAAAATGAGGGAAGAAAAATTGAATTTTTTGCCCTGCATACTGAAACCACAGCCGCAGAAATACATATCCTGTTAATTTAAGGGAAGAGTGGTGATGATAATGTGCAGAAAAGAAATTTACACAGCACCTTAAAATATCCCAAGTGATTTTTGGGTGTATTTGAGAATCAACGGATTGAAGCTCCTTAAAACTACTAAGAGAAACTGAAGAGGGAAACATCAATTTTTCTGTTTAAATCTAAACATGTTTAGAGAGAGTTTAGGGTTTACCACTTCTGAATGTGATTGAATAACAACTGATACCAAATCTGTAAACAGCTAGGAAAGTGGATAAAATAGATGAAGCAACTATTTTCGGATGTTAGAAAACAGATATAGCACAGGACTGTGAGTCCCGAAAGCAGGGAAAGAAATGAGATAAACCCTCCAGGCCTCCTTTTTAGCTGGAGGCACTTCTCAGACTGCAACAAAGGAGGTGGAATCCTAGCAGGGTGCATCCATCTCATTGAATTTAGAACACAGAGATCAGAGTTCAAGGAGAGCTGAAATGTGGGGAGCAGAAAGAAAGAACTCCAGAAATCTACACCTTGAGTCCTTCATTGAATATTAGGCTCCATATGTAAGAAATGCAATTCCGTGAGGCCACGCAAGAACAGCCACTGGGATTTGTGGGCCAGGAGTCGAGTTGCAGCCAGCCAGAATGGAGACCTTGCTCACAACCCTGAATATTTACGAGAATCTCCTGAATTGGCATGCTTCAAGAGGAGAATTAAGTTAGCCCTAAAGTAAAATTCACTCTAGACTCACCCTACAACATTTAAAAACAAGCTTCACGGAGATCAAGTGGAACTGCAGCTTAACTCCCTGCCAAAACAAAATTCCACTTTCTAAAGGAAGACTACTAAATCCAGACTTTCAACAATATAACGTTTACAATGTCTGACATCCTAATAAAAATGACTTAAAATGCAAAGAGTCAGAAAAATAGGAACCATAACCAAGAGAAAAGTCAGTCAATACAAACAGATCCAGAAAGACAGAGATAATGAAATTAGCAGACAAGAATTTTAAAGCAGCTGTAATGTACACATAAGGGTTTTAAGGAAAATACAAAACATAATGAGGATAAAAATGGAATATGCACACACTGAAACAAAAGACTGGTCCTTTGAAAAAAACTCAATAAAACTGACAAAGCTTTGGCAAGGCCATAAAGAAAAAAGAAGGAAGATACAAGTTACTAATATCAGAAAGGAGAAAGAGGAAGGATATCACTATAGACATCACAGACATCAAAATGGTAATAAGAGAATACTATAAACAAGTCTGCACACATAAATTTGACAACTTAGATGAAATGGACAAATTCTTCTGAAAACACAAACTCACCTAATATGAAATAGATAATTTGAATAACCCTGTGACAAGAAGACAATTAAATTTTTAATTTAAAAACACCCCATAAAGAGATCTCACCCAGAGGATTTTGCTGGAGAATTCTACCAACTATCTAAAGAAGAATGAACACCAATTCTCCATAATCTCTTTCAGAAAGTAGAAGGAAAGGGAAAACTTTTTAATTCATTTTTACAAAGTTAATATTATCCTGATATCAAACCAGACAAAGATAGGAGGAGGAAACTATGGAATGATATCTCCCATTAATACAGATGTATAATAAATCCATAAGAAAATATTAGCAAAAATAATTCTGCAATATATAAAAAGATATTTCTGTACTATAAGCAAGTGGGGTCCAGAAATGATTCAGTATTAGAAAATCAGACAGTGCAAACTATATATCAATAGGCTAAAGAAGAAAATCATATGATGATCTTGATCAATGCAGAAAATGCATATGATAAAATTCAATACCCATTCATGGTAAAAAAAAAAAAAAAAAAGAAAAGAAAAAGAAAAAAAACAGCAACAACAACAAACTCAGAGAAGTAGAAATAGAGGAAACTTCCACAACTTGATTAAGAACATCTACACAAACTTACAGTTAACATCACACTTAATGGTAAAAGACTAAATGCTTTCCCCACAAGATTGGGAACAAGGGGAATACTCACTCTTATTCAACATAATGCTGGAAGTGCTTGCAACTACAATAAGGCAAGAAAGCAAATCGGCATACAGATTTTTAAAAAAAGAAATAAAACTGTCTCTAGTCATCTGTAAATGAAATTCATGTCATCTGTAAATGAAATTTGAAGGAATCTACAAAAAATTTCCAGAATTAACAAGTGAGTTTAGCAAGGCTGAAAGGTCCATGATAAACATATAAAAATTAATTGTCTTTCCATATACTAGCAATGAACATGTAAACACCAAAATTGAAAGAACAATATTATTTATAATGGCTCAAAAAATTAAATACTTAGGTATAAATCTTAAAAAAAATGTACAGGACTTACATGCTGAAAACTACAAATGCTGATGAAAGACATCAGAGAAGATCTACATAAATGAAGAATCATACCATCTTCATAGATTGAAAAATGCAACACAATAAGGTACCAATTTTTCCCAAATTAATATACAGGTTTAATGTTTAATTCCTATCAAAATCCCAGCAATATTTGTTGTAGCTATAATCAAAACTATTCTAAAATTTATAGGCAAAGGCAAAGAAACTAGAATAGCCAAAACAATATTGAAAAAAGAATAAATTGGGAAGAATAAGTCTACCCAATTTCAAAATTTAACCATGTAGCTACAATAATCAAGATTGTGTGTTATGGACAACAGGATAAACACATAAATCAATGGAACAGAATAGAGAACCCACAAATAGACCCACATAAACTGATTTTCTTCCATGTCTCCATAAACTTTTTTAAAAAATATTTAACTATTATGAATACATAATAGTTATATATATTTATAAGGTATATGTGATATTTTGATACAGGCATACAATGTGTAATAATCAAATCAGGGTAATTGGGGTATCCATCACCTCAAGCATTTATCATTTCTTTGTGTTGGGGGTATTCTAGCTTCACTCTTTTCGTTATTTTAAAGTATACCATAACTTATTGTTCACTATAGTCACTGTTGTGCTATCAAATATTTTCATTATATCTATCTATCAATAATTATCTAACTATATTTTTATACTCATTAACCATCACCCACTTTATCCCCCGCTCCCCACGACCCTTCCCAGCCTCTGGTATCCATCATTCTACTTTCTGTCTCCATTAGATCAATTGTTTTAATATTTAGCTCCCACATACGAGTGAGAACAGGCAAGATTTGTCTTTCTGTGCTTGGATTATTTCACTTAACATAATGTGTCCAACTGATTTTTGAAAAAAGTACAAAAGCAATTCAATGAGAGAAGGATAGCCTTTTCAATAAATGGTGCTAGAGCAATTGGACATCAATAGATGAAAACCTTGACCTAAGTTTTATACCTTATACAAAAATTAACTCAAAATAGATCATGGACTTAAAAGTAAAATGTAAAACTATAAAATTCTTCTTCAAAAGGAGAAGAAAATCTTCAGGATCTAGGGTAAGCAAAGTTGTTAGACTTGACACCAAAAGCACAATCTATGAAAGGAAAAATTGGTAACTTTGACTTCATCAAAATTTAAAACTTTTAATCTGTAAAAGATTGGTAAAAAGATAAAAAGACCTAGGCTACAGGCTGGGAGGAAATATCTGTAAACCACATAGCTGACAAAGGAGTAGTATCTAGAATATATTTTTTAAAAACTCTCAAATGTAATAGTTAAAACAATTTTAATCTAATTGGAAAATGGCAAAAGACATGAAGACATCAAAGAAAATATGCAGATGGTAAATTTCACTCCTATGTATTTACTCAATAGAAATGAAAACATGTACACGAATACTCATGCAGCTCTAATCATAATAGCCAAATTAGAAACAATCCAAACATCCATAAACAGATGAATAAATAAAGAAATTGTTATATAGCCAATCAGTGGGATATTACTCAGCAATAAAAAGTAACAACACAATACTACAAGACACAACAACTTGGATGAATCTCAAAAATATTATGCTGAATTAAAGAAGCCATAGACAAAAGAGTCCATACTGGATAAATCTGTTGATATTCTACAAAATTCCAGAAGTGGCAAAACTATGGTGACAGGTAGCAGTTCAGTAATTGCCTAGAGTTCAGGTGGGTTACAGGTGAAGACTGACTTCAAAGAGACCTAAGAGAAATTGGGGGAGATAGAAATAGTGTATATCTTAATCATGGTGGTGTTGAAAATTGCCAAAACTCATCCATCTGGAGCATGTTTTATATGTAAATTTTACCTCAATAAAATTGTTGAAAAATAAAGTCCAAAGCACCCAACAAATACATATATTTAGTAATATATTTTTATCACAGGCCAATTAAATTCTGTAAAATTGACATTTCAGAGTAAGTAACCATTACTTTTAAGAAGATGATCTAGCTGACTCTTCAATATATCATCTTACATTTTGTGTGGAAAATAAAACCATAAGCTCAGAATTTTTCAAACGTGACCTTATTGTTTATATAGTCCATACTGCAGGAAGGAAAGGAGGGTGCTCACCAGCCAGAGGTTGGGGATTACCAGTTCTTTAATTCCTGAAAATTACAGGTTTTCTGTCATTCAAGAGTTCAAATTAAGACCCTTCCAAGAATTTTGTGTGTGTGGTCAGGAGGGGAGGAGTTTCCTCCTCCAAGTCAGGCACACGGGGGCAATTTGGTGATACTCGGCAGGGGCTGGGGAAGAGCCGACTTGGTCGTTTGGAAACTACCAAGAAAGGAAACTTCAAGAAGGCCAATGGTGAAAAAGAGGGGCCGATAACATATGCTAGAGAGAGCTCAGAGTATTTGTCCATGAAACAGGAATAATCTATATAAGGGTCACACTGTTTGGGAAGGAGTGTAAGACATTAAGAATCTTTGTTAAGACTTTACCTTCCTTGGAAACTTCAGGCATGTAGCGGTGTCTTATTATGGAGAAGTCAATTATCTCATTTCTTGGTGGGTCTGAGGCCACCAACCCACACATTCTGGTCAAAAACATTTTCAGAAACCAGTTTTTTTTTTTTCTTGGTAGAGAAAAGGCAGGAAAGAAACATTACAAAATGTTGAACCTGGTTGCCTTTCAATGCCAAAAATATGGATACATTTTCACTAACTTTCTATATTTCCAAATATTGTTTTATAAGTATTACTTTGGCAATGGAAAAACATAGCAAACATGTCATTATGGTCTGCATTTATTGGTAATGAAAAAACTCTCGGGGACAACAACCCTTGTACTCCTCTAACTTCTATAAATTTCTGTTACTGTTGCAAGAAAATTGCTGCATGTTCTAGTGTTTTCTATTAATAAACAAAATGTGCCTTCCTATACCACAAACTATTTTATCCCTGTTTTTTCCACTGCACGTGTCCAATACGTCAATGTTCCCTCCTACACACTGCAAGCCACAGACCACAGCCACCTGGGGAAGGGGGAAGGTGCCTCTGATTTTGTCCACCTAGGGAAGAAATTTATTCTACTTCATCTCAGCCTAGTTTGGTAGCTCATATGCTCAGGGTTTTAGCGGCTAAGGTATTTTTACTCAGGAGGAAAGATCAAGTATCCCAAATGAGCATAAAAAAATGCAACTAAAAAATTGGATATAGTTAAATAAATGTCTCTCCCTCTCCAGATTAAGTTTATTTTTTAAACTAGTGACAATTGAAGATGGTACTTGATTATCATACAAAGGTACTGAACACTTGAAGGCATCATTTGCAGCCCTTTGCTGGCAAGAAAGAGTTTTCCACGATCCCTTTACACCTTCTTAAAGATTAATGACCTTAAACAAACGCCAGTATGCTGCCAGGCCAGAATTCAAACAGATGCTCTCAGGAGTGAAACTTAGGTTTTGGGTTTGAAGATAATTTTGTCTTTCCTTTCTCAATAGATCCATAATGGAAAAATTATTGTTAAAAGTATAGCTGATTTATGGTTTTTGGTCATCCTGTGGAGTGTCCTGGGCCATCTCCATGTTTGTCATAACCATCTGATTTCTTTAAAATAACTCTCAAAAAATATCTTTTAAACTGTCTCTGGCAAGCTCTCCACTTATTTGATAGCTCCATGAAGATAAAGTGGTTGTTTTGGAACATGGAATCGGGCAACCCCTCTAATCTGGGTAATTTTTTCATATTAATATTGCTGCTACCATATTATTAAGAGCCAGAACTGTGACACCATGACATTCTGCCATCCAACTGATTCAAAGAAGATCATATGACAAGTTTGTGCATGAGAATCTTTTTCATGTGTGTCCTGTGTTATCTATGCCCACATGCCAAATTACAAGCTGAGTAAATTTATAGTGGATCCTAAAATTAAACAGAGAGCACAGCACATGGACTATTCCGGAAAAAGAAGGAAAGGAATATTTATTGACTGTCTACTGTGTACCAGACACCTGACAGGCATGATGCACTTGCCTTTCACAGCGACCCTCAGACCAGCTCCATCAGCATCACCTGAATTTCTTCAGAATCTTTGGTGCCTTCCAGACTCGCATTTTAACAAGATCCTCAGCGTTGCTTTTATATCATTTTATCACCCAAATTCACCAAAATTCTGGATATAGATGGTATTCTCTGTGTTTTACATTTGGAAATTAAAGATCAGAAAGGCTAAAGAATTTACATAAAAGTCACAAGATACTAATAAGTTGGATTTGGACTCGTTTGAAACTTATTATATTTCTATGCCACTGGGCTAAATTCTAAACCAGCCTAAAGCCATGAGACTTGGGTTTCAATCCAGGTTCCACCATTAATATCTTTCTGGCCTCACACATTACATGCCAGTTAACCTGAGCCCACGTTTTTGTCCTGCCTATTTCATGGAATCACTACAAAACAAATGAAATCAATATATGTGAAAACACTTTGTAAAATATATAGCACTGGCAGAAATTAATCTGTTAATGGAATCTTATATGTGACTCTTTCTCACTCAGTTTTTGCCAAGACATAAAGACCAAGAACAAGACACCGGATGCCAAGGACCTCCACGTTACAGATAAAGAGGCTAAACTCCCTATGTGGTTTTGCAACTGGTTGGGTCAACCACCTCAAGGATGTAAGAAGTTTGAAGTTAAAGAAAGAGAAGAGATGTTTCCTCTGGACAGTGTTTTTATCCAGGGGTAGGGGAACAGATCATTTCTCCCTCATCTCAATCTACAGCAAGGGGCTCTAAGAAGACCGTACAGAGAGTTTATTTGTCTCCTGAAAGAAGATAACTTCATCTGGAAGGAGATATCTACCATAAACTGCCCCTCGTTTATTGGCTTTCCAGACTAACAGAATACTACGTTTTGGTGTTGCCGTGCTGATTATTAAACTCTACGGCAAATTTTAATCAGGTATCTTGGGGCTAAAAGTGAAAAGTGGACTTTTTACTTATCTAAAGGTGTCTGGTAAGTTAGGGACCTGCTCAAGATTTCAGCCAAAAAGCAAGGAAAAACTCATCTGTGGACTTGATTGAAAGGAATGATGAGAAGAAATGATAACCATATCGTTTGCTGCTTGCACCCTATGGGGAGCTGCTTTTTCAGTATCCTGGTTTCCCTAGTATTAGTTCTATAAAAACCAATACTAGATCGATAGGGATGGTGTTTCCAAAGCAAAAATCTGGTTTTAAAGACAAAGGTTGCAAGAAAGAGGTCGAACAGACAGGTCAGCATTCCCAAATTACCTGATCTTCTCCTAAATCCAAAGCCCTAAAAAGACACCCCAATCCATCCTCTTACAGCCACTAATTAGGCAGAGATAGGTGAAGCTTCCCACCATGAAAGGGGCCTAATTCCGTTTTTCTGTAGGAAATCACAGAAGTTTAGAGGAGCAGAAAACTATTCTTCCCCATGGTCAAGTACAACCCAGCCTATGGGCTAAGAAGATAGCAGAAGAGCTTCACCCTTCCCAGAAATGCCCAGTTGAGGATCAAGGTGTTAATCAGATTAAAGTGGGGAAATCTGGGAGCAGAAGTTTAGACAGACCCAGAATGCTGGGCAGGAGGGGGGACCTGAACCCAGGAGCAAGGTCAAGGGTTGTTGGTTCGGCCCCTCTCCCTAGCTCCCCTCCTGGCCCAACAGGTGGGCAGATTGCCCTGAAGAGGCGGGGAGGGGAGGGTTGGGCCAGCCTGCGGGCGGGCAATGATGCCCAACTTCTGTGGAAGAACACACAGTCCCACCTGGCCTTTTTCAGGTTCTCCTGGGATCCAGCCAGATGCCAGAAGTGGGTGGACAATTGTAGGCAAGCAGACTTAGAAGATAAAGTACCTGATCAAACTAAATACACATTATCGATTATGTGCCAAACTCTTTGAGATCTCTATGGTCTGTAGAACTAGTCCTTATCGGACAGTTCTTTGAGATAATGCGATACCAACAATATTTGATCTAACCAGTCATCCATCCACACAGTAGACACAGAAAACAAATTAAAGAATTGAGTGAAGATGAAATCAGGACACTGAAACATAAAAAAATTGATGAAACTTCTGCACAAGAGCAAAAACATAAAGACACCACCAACAGCAATGCTCAGAACCCTAGTGCAGAAGAGGAGGGTGAAGAGCAGGATGAGGACATTTTACCCTTGAAGAGAAGGAAAACAAAGAATACCTAAAGTCTCTACTTGAAATCTTCATCTTATGGGTAAGCAAAGCATACCTCTGGATGGACTTGAGGCTGATGAAAGAAAAAAGGTCTTGTTACTCCTGATAACTTTCAAGCACTGCTAGAGTGCCAGGTAAGTCCTGGTGAAGAGGTCCCGAGAAAGTGCTTTGAGATTACGGCAGTTAACACATTGTTTTGTACAAAAATACAGCAGAGACAGATGCTGGAGATCCGTAAGGGCTGTACTCGGGCAGAAACTCTCAGGGAAGTGAGAGACTCACACTTGTTTTCACTTATCGCTGACGATGTAGTGGGCATAGCAGGGGAAGAGCACCTGCCCGTACTGGTGAGGTTCGTGGAGGAATCTCATAACCTGAGAGAGGAGTTTGTGGGCTCTCTGACCCCAGAAGCCGATGCAGAAATTTTGGCTGTGAAATTTCACACTACAGTAACTGAGAAGTGGGAGCTAAATATGGAGTATGGTCATGGCCGGACTTACATTGTGTCCAGTGGATTTTCTTCCAAAATGAAATTTGTTGCTTCTAGACTTTTAGAGAAATATCCCCAAGCTATGTACACACTTTCTTTACTTTTCCTATGCCTTAAAAACGTGGTTGGCAAAATCAGTCCCTGTTATGGGAGTATCTGTTGCATGGTGAACAATTGACGAAGTTTGTTCTTTTTTCCAGCGATCACCACAACTGCTTTCAGAACTTGACAATGTTATTTGTGTTCTTTTTCAGAACAGTGAAGAAAGAGAAGAAAGGAGTAAAGAACTGAAGGCAATTTGCTATTCTCAGTGGACAGGAAGGCATGATGCTTTTGAAATTTTAGTGGACCTCCTGCAAGCACTTGCCTTATGTTGAGATGGTATAAATAGTGACACAACTATTAGATGGAATAACTGTGTACCTGGCGGAGTATTTATCCTCTGTAGTGCAGTAATAGATTTTGATTTCATTGTTATTATTGTCGTTCTTAGAAATATCCCCTCTTGTATAAGGGCCTTTGGGAAAAATCTCCAGGGGCAAAACTCTGATGTCTTCTTTGCAGCCAGTAGCTTGACGGCAGTACTGCATTCACTCAGTGAAGTGATGGAAAATATTGGAGTTTATCCTGAGTTTTGGTTTGAGGAAGCCACAAATTTGGCAGCCAAACTTGATATTCAGATGAAACTCCCTGGGAAATTCCGCAGAGCTCAGCAAGGTAACCTGGAACCTCAACTAACCTCTGAGAGTTACTATAAAGAAACCCTAGGCGTTCCAACAGTGGAGCACATTATTCAGAAACTTAAAGGTATATTCTCAAAACAGCACCTCAAAGCTCCTCAATACCTATCTCTGGTACCCTCAGTCACGGGTCAACTCAAATTCAATACGTCCGAGGAACACCATGCGGACATGTACATTTACATGTACACATACATGTGTACATGTACACATAAAGTGATTTACCCAATCCCGACACGCTCTCAGCTGAACTTCATTGCTGGAGAATCGAAGGGAAACACAGAGGGAAAGATACTGAGCTTCTACCCACCATTCATGAAGCCTCCACCTGCCTGACATCAACTTTTTTCCTAATGTGTATGCATTGCTAAAGGTCCCGTGTATTCTTCCCATGATGAAGGTTGAGAATGAGCGCTATGAAAATGGACGAAGCGTCTCAAAGCATACCTGAGGAACACTTTGACAGACCAAAGGTTAAGTAACTTGGCTTTGCTTAACATAAATTTTGATATAAAACATGATCTGGATTTAATGGTAGACACATATATCAAACTCTCTACAACTAAGTCAGAGCTTCCTACGGATAATTGAGAAACCATTGAAAACACCTAAGAGACTTTTAAAATAGGCTTTCTTTTGTATTTGGTATTTGAAAGAAGAGCCTTAAGGTATGTAGGCCACTTAATCACTGAATTGATAATATACCTATTTGAATGACCCCTGTTGGAACTCTCATGCTTTGAAGACCTATCTGTTCTTCCAGAAGATAGCATTGAAAGTGCCACATTTTATTTCTTTGTGATCTCTGCCAGTGGCACTCTGGAATTGTTTTAGTTAAGTCATTTTAGACATAACATTTACTATCATGGTGGATCCATGTCAGGTATTGAGTGATCAATTCTTTGAAGAGGTCTGGGAGGAAGGAATACAGTTTATAAAATGTTACAAAGAAGCCCATGATTGACCTTTGACTAGTAGAAGTTTTAAATATATTGTTAAAAATCTGTAATGAACAGTTCAAAGAAATTATCAGAGAGAGAAGCTTCTGAGCTCAAGGATTTCATTGTAGATTTTGTCTTTATCAAATGAACTTAAAGGAACAAGTGACAATTAAAGTTTGAATAGAAGAGCCTGCCATTGTTGTTCCACATCTGATTGCTGCTGTTTACATTCCTTTGTTGAGCCTGTATCTTCATAAGCTTTTTAGCAGGTATATGTTGAACATTTCTGTTCCATGGTTAGGACAAAATCAGACCACGGATACTGACAACTGACTTGTCTTTTTCTTCTGTCTTATCTACTGCCATGACTTTATCTACTGCCTCATCTTGATCTATAAGCAAAACCTGGAAAAAATAAGTGTTTTGTGGTTTATCTAGTAATCATATGGAAAATATTGCTGTTGGTTCTATTATAGATACAGTCACACATGGATATCTGAGAAACCAGGAGATCAATGTGTGGGTGGGGAAAAAAGAAATTGAAAAGATCCCAATTGACCAGGGTGTTCAGTTACCATGTGTGTCAGGATGACCTCACATGCGTATCTCCATCCAGAACCTTTGTAGGAAGCTCACCACTATGGACAGCTCCTTTTTATCTCTATCCTCTGGTTTAAGCCCTATTCCCAACTCCTCTTCTGGCCATCCAAAAGTCCAAGAGTGGACTTTTAAAATAGTTCTATTATTGACCTCCTTAAAATGTTTAGTGGTTTCTACAGCCTTTAAATAATAACATCAGTGCTCCTCAGCTGGCCTCCAAGGTCTCTCATGCCCTGAGTCCTGCTTCCCTCATCTCTCCCTGACTCCCCTTCCACCACCCACAATCCAGCCAAATGGAACTGCTCAGTTTCCAAACACTCCTCACCTTTGAGCCTTAGCATTTTCCATCATACATAGTTTTCCAAACTTGTTGATGATAAGAATCACCTGAAATGTTTGTTAAAATGCAAATTTCCAGGTTCTACTACAGACCTACCAATTCAAAAACTCCCGGGAAGGGATCTGGGAATCTGTGTTTTTAACAAGCTCTCTGGCAACTATAGTGTAAGTTCTATAAGGACAAGGACTATATCTGCCTTTTTCACAGAATTATATCCAGAATCCAGTGTAAGTAGGTACTGTCCCCTTTACCTATAAAGTCTGTTCTTCACCCTACATTTTTTCTGGCTAAATGCTGCTTTGTTCAAACAGCACCCAGTACAGTTTGTGTAACATAATAGGCAGCCAATACAGATGGAATAAATAAGCAAATTAATAAGAAAATTAGTGCATGCATCAAATGAGTGGAGCAGGAAATTTGGGGGGTTCCCAAATTTCCTCCCAATGTGAGGTTATGAGTGGCAGGCAACAGATGGATGTACCCCACATTGTGGACAACATCTGGGAGGGCCTAGCATAGAGAGTGCAATGGTCTACATGTGTGAGTCTCCTCAAAATTTATATGTTGAAATCTTAACCCCCAAGATGATGGTATCAGGATGTGGACCCTTTGGGGGTGATTAGGTCATAAGGATGGAGCCCTCATGAATAAGATTAGTGCCCTTTTAAGAGAGTTCCCTGAGAGCTCCCTTGTCCCTTCTACCAGGTGAGGACACAACAAGAAGACTACCATCTATGAACCAGGAAGCAATCCCTCACCAAACAGTGAATCTACTGGCACCTTGATCTTGGACTGTCTAACCCTCCAGAACTGTGAGAAATAAATGTCTGCTGTTTATAAGCCACCAGGTTTATGGTATTTTATTATAGTAGCTTGAATGGACTAAGATAGGAAACTTAATTTCAGAAACAATATATCCAAGCCCTACAGGAGGAGATACCAGGTAAGTGTCAGGTCACAATGCAGAAATCTTATCATTAGGAAAATGGGGAAATAGATGGGGAATTTGTTTACTAGAGAGGTGATTAGAGGCAAACTAGAAATTAGAAACAAGATAAGAACCCAATAACTGGGAATAGTATTGCTAAAATTTGAGTGGAACCAGGAAAAAGACATTCTTAATGATTAATTACTAAGGTTCCCTCACAAGGCAGGACTGAGGCTGATCTGACACATAGTTGCATATACAGGACAGAGTTATAACCCAGTTCTAAAGATTAGGAGCAGACACAGGGGCCAAGAGCCTGGCAACCACTTCTATGTGACACTCTTCTCCCTTCTCAGGTACGAAAGAGATCACCAAACTTATTGAGTTGTTCCTATCCTTATCAACTAGAAAGTAATTTTCTAGAGTTCTAAGTTATAAAAGGAAAGAGCAAAGTTGATTTAATTATATTTGGAAGTATGTGAGGACATAAATTTAAAAGCCCAGGAGAATCTGAAAGCTGGGCAAATAGAGAAACCAGAAAGAAACTGAGAAGACCTCAGACTTTGCTCTAGATATCAAACCCACCTGGTAAAGCTGGATATGCTTATTAATTTTCCATACCTACATTTATTTATATAATAAAAATCATTCATAAAGGCTTCAGTGGTGGCAAGACAACCAGAAAGAAGAATCCAGGGTATATTTGAGTATTTTTGAAGGTATCAATGCTCCCTTGTCCTTCCTAGATTTAAGAGGAGGGGTTGGGAGAATAAAGAAAGAGAGAAAACTGTGAAACTTAGAAGACATAACCATTTTTCCATTCATGTTTAAACCATGTGCACTAGAGCAGAAATCTAACCCATGTGATACTGATTCATTTACACTATAATCGTCAAAATGTTGTTTTCCAGGAGCAATTTAATGTCCACAAAGATTTTCAAGGCTTTTCAGAGAGATTTTTAATCCATTTTCCCCATAAAAACAGGAAGCTGCATTTGCCAACTGTCAACTGACCCAATCATGAAGAAAAAGTTCAGATTTCCTTCAACTGTTCAAGGTCGTGAATTTTAGTAGACTTTCATTGTGGCAATTAAGCTCTCTAACCCCACAAAAAAAGAACAGTGTTTGCCCAGATGGGTGGGTCAGTTTCCCTTAGGTGTTACCGGAGCTGACCTCACTCACTCAGGAGGTAGGGTTTCTACTCTTCATACACCACCCGTGTCCTTCACTTTTCCATAGTAATCTTGCTCCCTCTTCCTTCCTCCCTTGACTTTATTCTCTCCCTTTCCATCTTTATTTCTACAATGAAGAATATTTGATATTTCACTTTTATCAAGCTCTGTTCTATTCAACATTTTTATCAATGACTTATGAGGATATAGGCAGTTCAGATGCTTATAAAATGTGAGATAGCATCAAAATAAGAGGACAGGTTAATCTACTAGATGATAGAGATGGCTGGTTCTAATAATATAATGAGTTATAAGGAAAAATGGAAGTGCTTTCCTTAGGTATAAAATATCTACATATAGATATGTAGATGCATAGCAAAAAGTCCAATTTTTTAAGAGGAACCTCAGCAAACTAAAGTGGTTTCCAATGGAGAGAAATCTAGATGCAAAGGAATCTAAATATCTTAAATATTATAGGAATTGGGATCATTTAGCCTGAAGATGAGAAGACTCTGGGGAGATAAAATCACTCTTCAAACAAATTGAAAAATGGGTGAACAACCACTAATGCATTTCATAGTCAGATTTATACCAAGACCTACTGATCTTTAAAATCCCTTCTGGATAGGAGACCTGTGTTTTCCCACTCTAAGGCCTATCCAGACCTTATCTTTCAGAGTACCTCAGCCAGTTTAGAAATGTGTAAATACTATTATAATAACTGGTTTGGAAAGCCCCGATATAGTTTTCAACTTCAAAAATGGCCCTGACTTTCAGGTCAACTGTTTTGATGGTTGTCTTTTCTTCTCAGGCTCTTTGGGCTGCCTGACTATAGAAAAGTTAATTTCTGTAAGACTAAAAGACATAATAAAATCCCTGCCTGAACTTGAAGCATCTTTTCAATTTGTGATCTACTCCCTTTTGCATAGGTATATTCTCCAAGTCTTTTAAAAAAATGTTTAAGAACGAACCTCTCCTCTCTTTTCAGGATTTTTAATTATTGAATTGAGTAGCAAGAAATGGAAAGTGAATTTGATGATGGAAGAAAAGAATAGTCATGATTTTTTATGACATTTAAGAAAATGGGAAAGTAGGATAAACTCATTTAAATAACTATTCTAAAGGTTGAGTATTTGGCTACTTTCTTTTCCAGCATAACCATTAACAGTTGTGACCTAAGGAGTTCCAGGACACAAGGCTGAGCATTTGAATGACAAGCTAAGAGAGTGCTTGGTGGTGAGCATTCTCTGTGTGTTCCATTCAAAAAGTTTCACTTGGGAAAACTAAGACAAGAAAGTCAATTAACTTTACAAGATAGAAGGAAAAAAATGTCCATTTTCGCTTCAGTTTACCACTGTGAGAATTGAAAAGATTCCACTTCCAAGAAAACTATTAATTTTTACAGTGTCAGCATGCTTTTTATAAACTGCATTTTTACGATACCAGGCTCAGTGTTGGAAACATTTTATACTCCAGAGGAAAGTCTGAGCTTTTGCAAAGTGGAAGAACAGTATCATATTTAAACCATTTGATCTATTTTTGAAAACACTATTTAAGCCTACAGAATGTCTTTTAAAGTCTTTTAAATAGAGTCTTTTGCAAGACATCTCATAAGTGCAGTATCCTGCTCTGTCTTTCCATTGTCTTGCCTTCTGCCAAACTCTGTGTGTTCCAAAAGTATGTGCTGTCCACAGAGTCAGATTGCTGGGTGTCCACTCCGCAACCCACATATCAACAGCAGAGACTCCTCAAGTCCCAGTATGAATTAATCTGCTGCCTCCACGTCCTCTTTTGGCAAGAGAGGAGCAATCAATGGGATAATCGGGGTGTTAAAGAGTTCCTGCAAGGAAAGGTGAAACGAACGGGAGATGTTTTACCTACAGAAGAGAGTAATTAGAGCATCATTGTTAAGTTCATTGAGATTTCTTTTCTGAAGGCAATAAATAATTATGCTCTATGTCCACAGAGAAACAACAAAAGGAAATATGCTTAAGTTACATCCAGAGAGTTTGCCATTGGACAAAAGAAGGTCTTTTTAAGGTTTGAGTGGTAAAGCAGTAAAATAATCTATCCTGGGAGGTTCTAGAGCCTGTCTTCCTACAGCTTCCATAAGAGAAGAGTTGCCCCTTTGTCTTGGATGGTTTGAATAAAGAAGGTCTGTGGCTAAAATATAGAACTGAGATTGTGACACAATGACCCAAGAGAGAGAGGAATATATCCTGTTATAAAGGCCCTTAGGAAAGTGTTCCCAGAACTTGCCTTGGTAATCAATTCAAGTACTTAGCAACCTCCTCTATCGGGGAATTACTCTTCCTAGGCTCAAAGTCCGTATGTTAAGTTCAGATCTTTATCCAGGGGAGTGAGGATATACAACACATCCTTGAGTGGCCATTCATTTCCTTGCAGGTAAGGTGCCACCTTGGTATACTGGTGGTTTATCTAGACTATTCTCTAATGTGCCCATCACAGGGCCATAAATAGAAGAGCTCTTCAAAGAGCACCTACCTGATACTTTTCTGACCATGAGTAAAAGAGTCATATGTGCTCTTGGCTGATCTCAAAAGATATTAGCATCAAATTCAACTGAACTCAACAAGTACATTTTCAGCGACTCTTCTTTGCCCTGCTCTAGGCTTAGTGTTGGGCAGGTACATAATAAAAAGTGTAAGACGTGTTATCAGCCTCAAGCTGCTAAATATTTGAGGTAAAAATGAGACATATGCATATTGAAGAGACAGAGTGAAACAGCTTTTGTTAAACGACAATGTGACAGAATGAGTAAGTGCTAAATTTAGAAATCCGAGGAGACAAGGACATCTGCAGACTAGAGTAGCTGGGAAAGGTTTCACATAGGAGATGGGACAAAGTTTGAAAATTTGAGTACCTCTCTTAGCTAATTCTCCATTCAAGTGACTTCCCACTCTCCTTTTTCATTGTAAAGCACCCTGACCCCTACCCACAAATGGCCAAACACTTTTAGTTTATAGGTAACTTGTCTTGCTTCTAAATGTGAGCATTTTTATACCAGCTGAATTTTTTTCATGATTTAGTAAAATATTATATAAACTGATGAAACAGTGAAAAAAATAAGAAGCATTTCTAGGAAAGCTAAGTTATATGCCTTGAAAATAGCAACAGATGAGTTGCTTAAAAATACGCTTCCATTTAGGTATTGGTGAAGAACTTTTACTAAAATTTGAAGAATTCTATGCACAGACTGCTTCATGGGTATTTTTCTATTCTTGGTCCACTTTAAAGAAATCCAGTTGGCAATCATGGCTTATATAAAGAAGACAACATGAACCCTATCTAATCTCTGGATTCAAATTCAGAAAACATAACTTAGCCTCCGCCATAAATTTTTTAAAGAAGTTATTGTGTTCAGGTATATGTCTTTATGATAAAATAAAACATTGAAATAAGTGTTACCATTTTTTAATGATACTCTGCTTTAAATGACTTCATTAACCTGTAAATTACTTATTCCATAGCACTGGTTAATAGGGCTTTTCTTGGCAAAAGTGACCTAAGAAGCATTGGACCAGAGGGACAAGGACATGGGTTCTAGCTTTTCCTCCCCATTGGAACTTGGTCAAGACAATTCCTTCCCTGGCTCCAGCTTTCTCCTCCATAAAGTAACTGAGATAAATTAGTCTCTCTACAGCCCCCACACCCCTGGCCTTGGCATTCTATGAATCAATGACATACTTGTTAACTAACAGTCTTGCACTTTTTACTGTCTTGACATAGCACATCTTTAAATGTTCCAGGGCTCCAGTGCCCCTAGAGCTGATCTTATTTCTCCTTGTGACTGCTTTTTCTCAGAGAAAATGCAG
Source organism: Varecia variegata (assembly GCA_028533085.1). Taxonomy (NCBI): domain Eukaryota; kingdom Metazoa; phylum Chordata; class Mammalia; order Primates; family Lemuridae; genus Varecia; species Varecia variegata. The sequence continues at coordinate 10,929,527 of CM052450.1, read as the reverse complement.
TATCTTAATTTTGGTCTCCACTGGGTTTGAAGCAGAATACAGAGCAAGACGTGTGAGAAAATGGCACTTTCTACAAATGGAAAAATATGAAAGACAGTTATTAAGAGACATTAACTTTAGGCAACAACAAATCCTTGATGCTTTTATCATGTGTTTCAAGAAGAGGTCTGTGAACTATGATAAGCTATTTTTATATAGAGCCAGGATGCATTTTTCCGAACAAAGAAGCACTGCCACATCCACAGCTGGAAAAAAAAAAGACCTAAAAATGCAAATAAACCAAGGAGGATACAAAATGCAATATGGTATCTTCTATTGGATACTGGAAATAAACAGGACATTAGTGGAAAAACCAGTGAAATCTGAAAAAAAATCTTGTTATCTAATTAATAGTAATGTACTAAGGTTAATTTCTTAGTTTTGAAAAATGTACCATGATTATGTAAGATATTAAAATGAGGAGGAGCTGGGTATAGGATACACAGGAACTCTCTGTAGTATCTCTGAAATTTTTCTGTAAATCCAAAGTTATTCCAAAATAAAACATTTATACAGAAAACATGAGAGGTACAAAAGAGAACATACAGAGACCTACAGCAAAACAGAGTTTCAAGGAGAGAGAGACAAAAAAAGAAGAGATAGAAAAGTAGACAGATAAATAAGGGAAGAACAGAGAGAGGCAGAGAAGTGATTAATGCCTTATAAAGAATTAGAGCTCAGGCTTAGTTTTTATTTACTTCCTCCACGGTCTTGTTAGTCTGTGCCTTTAGGGTTCTATAATTATAGTCTACAGGAAGTTGGATGTGAGTGTTCAACAGTTTTCTGCTAAAATGACTCCCTGTAATAAAAGCAGCTCCTCCCCTACCCACTTATTGCCACATCAAACACTACCAGGATGGAAAAAGAAATTCTGCAATTTATACTTTGTTTGCATAAAAACAAGATTTAGTAATCAAGAGTAGCCCATGCTGTTACCCTTGCCCAAGCTCTCACCAAAGAAAATTATTTTTCCAGCAAAACTGGAAATCCCCCTGAGTCACCCCCATTCCCTTGCTCTGATATTGGGTTTTTCTCTGAAAAGTACCTTTTTTGCATGAGCCTGTTACTCTTGTGTTTAGAGATTACAACCCCGACACCCAAGGGAAGAAATGTTCAGCCGGTTCTCCCATTGACAAGGACCAGAACCCTCCCTGTAAGTATAACTTTTTTGCTATCCTTTCATTGGGACGACTCCCTTCCAGGGCACCTAGATTATTCATAGGCCCCAAAGACATTCCTGTGAGCCAAATTTGGGGCACAAAATATTTGCCAAAGCCTGCATAGTGGCCATAGGCCCAGGAAGGCAGTGACCAATAGCTCATATGTGGGCAAATTATAGGATGTGTATTTTCCACTGAAGAGCAAAGAGATATTCACAGATGGACTTTTTAGGGATTTTTTGCAGTCATAAACATTTGTGGCACTTTCAGTTGCCTCTCCCCTTTCTGAGTCTCTCCTTCCATCAATGACTAGTGGAGCCAAAATGGTGACAGTAGAAAAACAAAGAAGTTTGCCTAAGAAAATACAACCTTGAGTCTCCAGAGGAAATAGAGCTTCTTTAGGAAAAACTCCTTTTCATCTTAATGTCCCAGAATCTTGTTCCTACTCATACTGTGTATTCTCTAATATTAGTTTAATTGAATCGGGTATCATTACATAATAATAGAAATTTAGTGCTAGAGTCTGTCATCTCATCCAAGTCTTTCATTATTTGGACACATAGCCACAAAAATAAAATGAGAAGAATTAATGCATATCAGAGCAGTTAGTAGGGGGCAGAACTGCTCCTCTGACTTATGGCCATTATCATCCACAAATGAGTATTGAGTGTGGACTGTAGCTGCATGGAGCCTGGGAAAACCAACTGAGGACTGGACCAGCTGCTGTATGGTGAGAGATATCAAGCAGACATATCAGTGCTTACCTGGACTAAGGCAGCCACAGGCAGGAAAGATATGAGGACCACGTGCTTAGAAAACCTTGAGCGAGCCACAGTCAGCTATACAGTTAGTATTCTAAAATGTTGATTTCATGTCCCCATCTCAGAACATTCACTTTGAAGGAATGGAGAAAGCCTCTGTTCAATTCCAATGAGAAATGTTAATAAAAACTTTTACAACTCGTATGGTGGCACATAAACTGCAAAACAAATGATCTGTTGCTGCACTCTAGGTGTGTATATTTTATATAACAGTCTCTTCATTGGAAATGAAAAAGTGACTAATGGTGCAGAATGATCATATGTCATCAGGCACCAGAGAGTCATGAAGGAAGGGAATGAAAGAGAGAGAAAAGAAAAGAAAAACCTCCCTGTTTCCAGGGCTTTCAGAACTGTGCTCCTCCCTAGGGACAGTTACCTCTGACTGTAAAAGAGGCTTCTGTGGCAGCAGGCACACAGAGGCAAACGCACCTGCTTCAGGGAGCTCACCTGGGCTAGCTTAATGAGTCACTGTTCCGCTAAAAGCATCTGGAGGCCCAACTACCTTGTGGGAGTTGAGGAGGGCAGCAGGTAGGGTTAATCCCTTCCCTAAGGACAAAATAAAATAAGAGGTGATCACTCAGCTACAGAGAGTAGAGGAAACCACTCTATTGCCCATGTGGGTGAAGTCCAAGCATTACAGCTGGAAGTAGATCCCGAAATACAATATAGTCTATTCCTTTTTCTACTCAAAGACATTTGAAAGAAAAATAATGCGGTCCTCAAATTTTATCCATCTGAGAAAGTAGCCCTCTACATTAGGAGCATTGTTGTTCAAAAACATGCCCTTGAGATTCCAGGCCTCATAAGTAATGCCACCTTATAATGAGGTATTGTTGGCCCTTCTGTCCCTAACTCCCCTGAATGGTGTCCAAGATCAGCCTGCCTCAGACTGGATTCGATGTCAATATCGAGACATTATAGTGAGGTTTTGGCATTTGTTTAAAAGCCAAAGGCAAGAACAGCCAGCCATGTCTAGTAACATTTTATGAGTTCTACCATTTATCATCAGAAAACAACTATTTTGACCACTTTATGATATGCATCCACTTAAACCAATGTATTCAACTAGAAAAGCTTAAGTAATAATTGAACCTAGCCCAGAATCTAGAGAGAAAAGTTGCCTCATTTAAATATTAGGAAATGTTTAGTGTACACTGGGAGTCAGCAAACTATGACCCGGGGTCCAGCCCACTGCTTATTTTTGTAAGTGTCATTGGAAAACAAGCATGCCCATTACTGACTTATTGTCTACAGCTGCAGTCACAATACAGTGGCAAAACTGAGTACTTGCCACAGAAACCAGAAACCCTACAAAACCAAAAATATTTACTAACTGACCCTTTTCAGAATAAGTTTGCTGATCCTTGGATAACCCATAACTTCTTCTTCTAAACAAGGTTATCTTAATTCTAGAACTGAGCAAAATATCCCTTAAAGGACAAAACATCACTTGCAGCCAGGAGTTCAAGACCAGTCTGGGCAACATGGCAAGACCCCCACCCTACAAAATTTTAAAAATTAGCTGGGCATGGTCATGCGAGCCTATAGTCCCAGGTACTCAAGAGACTGGGAGAGGAGGATGGATTGAACCCAGGAGTTGGAAGTTACAGTGAGCTATGATGGCACCACAGACTCTAGTCTGAGCAACTGAGCAAAATCCTGTCTCTAAAAAAAAAGAGAAAAAAAACAATTTTCTCTGAATGGTCTTAGGTGAAATAAGTCTCCAGAGATACGTGCATTTTTCTGCATAAGATAATCAATTCTCAGTATTTACTTCCTCTCTGGTTGAAGCCTACCATTCTGCCATATTGCCATGAGGGCAAAGTCATGAAAGCATTCAGTCTTTGTATACTGTAAATTAAATTTCACTCTACAATGGCTTTTGTTTAAAGAACGTTTAAAGATGTCACAACTCACTTTCATGGTTGTGTAGTTTTTTCTGAGAACTAAGCAAAAATTTCATTATATTGTTTTTATTTATTTAGAAGTCATCTAAAGATTGTGGAAAGGACATCATGGTTTTCAGTAATTATTTTTTTAAATTTCAAGGAGTCTTCAAGATACAGAGGAATAGTAAAAAGGATTATACTCTAGCCCTTTCAACATAATTCCCTGAAGAGCAAACATTCTAATTGACTCTCCTTTTTGACTCAAAAGCATTTTATGTATCTTTCTATATTATCTGTTTAGCTAAAAGAGACTGAAGAAAAACATGAATAAAATTAATTCTGCTCCAGTTCAACAGTTTCTTTTTAGTTGTTTATATTTTGCTTCCCCAAGTCACTTGGCCTCAGTTACTCGGTCATGGGAGCTTGGTCCATGCTGGACACCCTTCACTCTAATCCCCAAAGCCTCATATCCTGTTTTTCACTCTTTCTCTTGATTTTAGCAGATGTTGTCTATTAATGTGTCTGAGAGCTTAGGATGTTTCAGTTATGGACCAAAGAAACAGGCTATTTTCACTCCTTCTGCTTTGACAAAGTTACTCTTCATTTGTCACTTGCAAGAGTGTGACTATCAGAATAAATAAATGCAAATTGGAAGATGTGGAATGAGCAGGCTACTCAGATTCAGATTCAGAGGATCAGAAAGCAGAAATGCTCCCATCGTCCCATTTTGTTCACTTAACTTGTAAGTCTCATTTATCTAACTTGATCTAGGAAAACCTTCCTTGTTTTTAAAAGTCTGGCATCCATTTGACCTTCCTTGTTTAGGTTTCAAAACTCAGTGTGAATCAAGAGACAAGCTCTGAATGCGTATAGAGCATATGAAGAAAAATGGCAGGTGGCCTGGTCAGGCTGAGTGTAAGATCTGTGGGGAAAGTTGGTGACGATGAGGCCAGAAGAAGTCGGGTGAGCCCTGATCATTGTCTATTCTCAAGGCCGTGGAGAGCCAGTGAAAATGTTTGAACAGTCAAGACAACTGAGTCCTGGAGCTCCATTCATTTCTCATTAGCTGGCTAATTTGGGACATTATTTTACCAGTTTGTCCTTAAGTTTTACCAGCAGTTGAAGGAAGAAAGTAAAACTTACTTTATGTAACTCACAGTATATTGTTCAAAAGAGCAAATGAAATATGCTTGCAAAATACATATAATGACAAGGTTGTACAATTGTCAGCATAGTCATCACAATGGCCCAAGTTACTCCACCAATTTCAGTTCATTGAAACCAGTTTCATAGAGTATGTTCAAAGTACTTAGACTCGAATCCAGGCTTCACTGCTTACTAAGCCTCAAATTCCTCATCCAAAAAAATGGGGAAAGTAATAATCCCTATCTTACAAGCTACTAAACAATAAATGTTTAGGATAGGAATTAAATAAGATAATTCACATAAAGCACTCAGGACGAGGCTTGACACATGATAAGAGATGAGGGTTAGCTTTACTGTCGTCATCATCAGTAGCTCACAATGGGAATGCCAAATGGACATGAAGGACAGAAGAGAGCTACACTACTCCACGTCACCATGGAGTGTGTGCAGAGTCACTCCAATGGAGGAATTTTACTAGTTGATACATACCTTTCTTGGCTTGTGAGCAGTGTGCATAGTAGCTGCTCAACAAACATTAGTTCCTGCATTCAATAAGCATTCAACAAATATGTACTGAGCACCTATTTTCATGCAACGCAAAGTAGAGTGTAACACTGAGCAAGACAATATACACTTTGGATTTTACAAGCCAAGCAACAAACGGTGGAGGGTGCTGAAGGTGTGCATTGTAGGGTGACCTAGTTCAGTACAGTCAGTACAGGAGAGTCAGAGAGGGCTTCCTGATCATTGTCTTAGGCAAGAAAATCATGCCTAAACCAAGGCTGGAAGTAGGAAAAGGAGTTGGTCATGTGAAGCAGAGTGGGACAGGAAGAATATCTCATCAGAGGCAAGAAATGGGAAGTCTCCAAGGTAAGAGAGATCATGGCACTTCATAAATTGAAAGAATATTAATATGTCTAGAGAGCAGGATATGAGGGGGAAGTGTGGTGATGGTAAGAAGGGTTTTGATGGCAGAGGGCACTAAACACAGGTTGATGGGTTTGCCTGGACGTCATCCTGAAGGCAACTAATGGGTTTCAAGCAAGGGAACGTGAAATGATCATCTTTGCACTTGAGAGAAACCTAAAACAAACGAAGTCACTCTTGGTACATGCAGCAGTGAAGTTGTCTAGCTGAGAGTTGATGATGGCTTCCATTTTTAAACCTTTACATTCAACTATAAAGGGAAGCAGCAGGTAGGTTTGAGATATCTGGGAAGAAGAACCGAGGAATTGAACAGGGAATAGGGAGGAAAGGAGGACTAAGCCACAGATTTCTAAGAGTCGAGGGAGTTTTCATACTCATTTCTGAATTTCAGTTGTGTTCAGTGTTCAAGAACCATATTGTTCCAGTTTATAACTACTGCATGGGACGGGAATAAAAGAAAAAGCATATATTTAGTTATGTGCTTTCTATCCTTCCCATCTCTCCCACCCTCATCTGCCTTCCAAGACAGAAGGATTCTTGCTTTTAGTTGCAGCTTTTAGATCTTCCTTTGCTGCAAGGAATGCAGGAAGAAAGCTCCAGCAGAAAAACTGGAATACATCTGAGCAAAGCTGAGAGATCGTGTTGGTTTACCTAATAAGTAACTGAGCCAGAAAGAGGAGGAAAGAAGTAAGAAACATATCTGGGTTTAACAAAATTTGGGAAAGCTTGATATGGTTTTGGGAGATACTTGGGGGTGCAGTAAAATGCAGGCAATATTAAGAATGAGTAAATGGAGAAAAACATTTTAAGAAGTATTTCTGTGTTATAAATGATGTAATATCACATGGCAATACAGTAAGATTTAAATTGTTTTTCAATTATTTTAAATGTAAGACAGACATTTCCTTGATTGTGACATCATGCTAAACTGGAGCGACAACCCTTCTAAGCTATGGAAGGGTTATCTATATAATAAGGAGGCTCCCCCAGAACTTGAAAGATCCATTTCCAGAAAAGTCTACTTAGAATTCTTGCCAAGGAGGAAAGAAAGGAGAAAAAAAATCATTTTCTTTACATCCAAATACATAGGATATAAAGTAAGAATTTTGGCAGACACTGGTCTTTCCCTTCCAATGTATGCTCATTTAATAGTATTTAATAGGAAAGGCCTCAGGAAAGATAAATGAAAAAGAAGCTTAAAGGAAAAATTGCAGACCCAGAATATCGTAAGCAGCTACATAAGAAAAAATGACACGTCATGGTATCATCATTATCTGCTCAGAAGAGAGCAGAGTAGGGATTTGTGTTCTGTTGCCACTTAAAATATTTCACATAAATGAATCAAACAAAGAGTAGAAGCTAAATCAAACAATTTAGCAGACTAGAGTAGGAGATCTATGACCACAGAAATGGAGAAAAATTCTACTTTAATTACCGGAAGTTTAAATGTGATTTATAAGAAATTCAAATGTATTTCAACTTTTTATTATCAGAATGCAGTTACTTCAAGCAAACAATTGCTGAACCTGTCTGAGAGCAAGGAATGTTCGAGACTGTAAGAAAGCAGGTAGCCCAGGGAGTGTATACATGGCCGGGACGTTTGGACGGGTGAAGGCATGGGGCAAGAAGGGGGCTCTTTGCAAAATTATGTCTTTGAATCTAAAGTTTAAACTTGTATTGTTTACCTAGGAGAATTAAGGCTTGGAGTGTTTTACTATTTTCATTCTAAAAACAATAATGAGTTCGTCTCTGACCGAATATTCTATCCAGTCCACTGTTCAGGGAACACAAAGTTGGGTGTAACTGAGAATGCTGCCTACAACCCTAACGCAGCCAACCAAATGGCTGAAGACTATGTTTTCATTCTAGAGCCAGATTATGTGAGAAGGGGAAACTGTATGTGAGAAAGAAATATATTTGGATACTGGATCTTCAGTCAGCATTCACATCTATGGAAAAGCTGAGATATTCTATTTTTAAACCTCAATGTTCAGCCATAAAGGAAAATCAATTTTGAATATGCATCACTGGAATAGAGTTTCTTCAATTTGTTCCATACGCTAAGCACCAGTTACCAGCTCTACACAGTCTGGCAGCTCATATCAGAATGCCACAGCAAGACACACTATTCCACAACTATCCAAACTGTAGAGTGTGTGGTCTCCGTTAATCGGCAGGACATTGCCAATACACGAACACACGGGGAACTCTTTCCTCCTTGTAGTCCACCAAAGAAGGATGGAAAGAATAAGATCCAATCTCTGCATGAGCACAGCCCTGGAGACCAAGTGAGCTGTCAGAGAGAAGAATGCTGCAGCGATTACTGATTACTCAATCCAGGCAACTGCAAAGGAGGATGCAGATGATTATTAATCTGTATGTGCTAAAAATGAATAATACTCTCTTCCCAATCTCCTACCACTCATAAGAGAGAAACAGAATCAACAATGAGGTCACTGCAATTTCACTCCACCTTTATTTCTAAAAGAGTATCTCACCTTTGTAAGGCAAAGATGGCAAATACGTTATTGTTTTTATAAATAAGTAAGCTAAGCAAGGTAAGCTTCCCTTCCACAAATTTCTTGGTCTATTATTGAGCACCTAAATCCAGGAGTCTAAATTCCCAGTCGAATGCTTATCCCATTAGACTACAGAGTTTCCTGTACCCACTCCTCGATAAAGGGCTTGAGCAGCGCTTCTCAACCTTGATATTATTTACAGTTTGGACCAGATAATTCTTTATTGAGGCCCGGGAGGTCTGTGCATTGAAGGGTGGCTAACAGCATCCTTGGCCTCTACCTGCTAAATGCCAGTAACACTTCCCCAGTTTAATGATCAAAAATACGTGCAGACATTGCCAAATATTCCCTGGAGGGCAGAGTCACTCGGTTGAGAATCTCTGAGCTACAGCAACATAAAATTATCTCTTAAATTACTAATGAAGTATATAAGTCCATTTTAAGAACATAGCCACATTCCTTTAAAAAATATCATACTATTTGCTATTAGAAACATTATCATAAACCTCTAATATAAAGTTCTAATGACACTAAAGTTTAGCAGTAAGTTAAATCATTTCCTTGGTGACCATTAAATAATGCAGAGGATTTCTCTCATATAAATAGAGGTATTTACTTTTAAGCCCAATAGCAACTATACACTGATAGTCTACTTGTCTACTCAATGATGTCAAAACATACATCATTTCACTTAGCCACAAAGCATTACATAGGCATTCTCAAAATACTGGTCTCTACCCTGTTACACCCTGTTATGTGTGGATGAGCTGGGGCCTGAAAGTGTTTTGAGAAACCACTAAATTCTGGGTACCTCTAGATTTTATAGAGCAACCAACCAGGAAAAGTTGGATTATCCTATAGTCAGAGCACATTTATAATTGTCCACTGAAGCCAAATGTAAATTACAAGTCAGTGAGCCTAAACAGCTTCTGCAGTTTGTAAATCCATTAGTAATTATCTTCCTGCACTCATGAAGTAGTTAAAAGAACTTTCCATCATAGGTAAGCTAGGAAACACACAAGTCTCGACTTTGAATATTTTAACTCTGACTTTTGCAGAGTTTTTGCAAAACTGGGCCAGGAGTACTCATCAAAGGCCACTGAAATGAAAATATCACTGGTCCATCAATTGGACTATAATTACATGAAGGTATTGGGTGAAGCATACAGTGGTGCTCACCTCTTATTATGGGTCTTTTTTAAAGGAAATCCTCATTATGAACATAAGAATGTAAGAAATAACACTCTATGTTGGAGCCAAGACTCTTCTAGGAATGACACCACCACAGGACATATAGTAGGAGACTTGCATTGTTCCTTCAAGCAATATGATCGTGTGACAATTGGATGTGAACAAATCTAATATTGCAAGAGTTACTCAAAACCATACGTCTTGATTTCAAATGGAATAATTCAATCAGAACTTGAAGTTTTCTCCTGGAATACTGATTCCAAAGAGATAAGTTTTCTTAGATTGAAAATCAGAGGAGAGAAACAAGTGACATGTTGTCTTCATTCACATAATGCCTTTAAGTATAAGATCCTTCTCTGAGTAATAGCTCTGTGTAGATGACAACACAGGCTCATACTTGAAAGAACTATCTCCCAGCATCCATAGTCCTTGGTAACCATCAGAAAGAAAGCTTTCAGCTACCTTTCTGAAAGGGACCAGAGCTATGACCACAGTAGAACTGGGAAAATGGCCAGCAATGTACAAAATATCATCACCATCCTCCCACAACTTGCCAAGGTCTTGAGTTCAACACTGGAATTAGATAACAAATGATAATTCAAAAAGCCTCTTCAGGTTGTACATGGGAGAAATTATAATGGATGGTTCCAAACCTAAAATAGAGAATTGTTCCAGTATTGGTTAACTTAGAAATTATTTGGCTTATATAAAAGATTACAGTTTAGGACTATTAAAATGAAAAGCTTGACGTTGAGGGAATAGAAAAGACGTAATGTGTTTGTGCCATAGGAAATAGCAAAATTCTATGCCATAGTGTTTCTATGACATAGTATAACAGCCCCAAATTACCCTCAAACAAAGGCTCTGCTAATAAATAAGTTGCAACCAGACTGGCAATGATAGTACATGGAATCCCCTAATCTTGCCTATTTTTTATATTAAATCATTCACCTTCATAGGGAAGAATAGTGAGTACAAAATCATGGGAATTCAGTTGGTGTTAGACATTTGCCCTAAGCACATTTTGCAAAGAAAAGCTGTTTGTGTATGGAAAAACAATAATCTAGTCAGGAGCAAGTTCCTGTGTGTTTTGCAATCAAAAGGATACTTGCAGACCTCTAACTTGCTTGCCAATGTTACAGGGAGTCTTTAAAAAGTTAAAATAGCAGAGATTATAAAGTCCACATGTTTGCTGACCTGTTTGTTCCTTCTTGGAAGAGCAGTGGGAGTTAAGGGTAGGCAAAGGGGTGGGGTTATGGGAGGTGGGTCACAGGGTATTGGATTTGTCTTTTGGTTGTTTTTCATACTTCCATGAGATGAAAACGGATGGAACCCCAGAATATTACTGGAAACGTCTTTCTGGCACTTCTGAACAGGAGTCATTTGACCAAACTATCCCATGACACAATCATGGAAACAATAAGATCCAGGCACATGAATGTGAAGTATGGTAAAACCTTGAAATATAAACATTAATTAGAACTGATTACAATAAAAATATGGACATTATCCTAAGAAATACTCCTTCTTCAGAAGAAAGAGGAGAAATCATTTGTCCTCACAACAAAGGACCTAAAAAATTTGTTTATTAGTTGAAACAGCACAATGAGACACCTGTTCCCCCAAGATTAGCTTCATAAGACACAGATTATTTCTGAAGAGAGTCTTTGTCAGTTATCTATTGCTGCATAACAAACCACCCCAAAACTTAGTGGATTAAAAAAAAACTCCAATTGATTATTTGTCACGATTCTGTAGGCTGGTGGGGCTAAGCTGGGTCCTTCCCTACCTGGCATATCTGAGATCACTTACATGGCTTTATTCATCTGAGACATCAGCTGGGGCTGGAATGTCCAAGGTGGCCTCTCATGTTGCATAGCCTCTCCCCATGTGGTCTCTCAGTCAATATTCTATCCTGAGCTTCTTTACAGCATAGGAATTAGCTTCTAAGAGGAAGAGTTCCAAGATGACAAGCTCCACTGTGCAAGCACTTTTCAAGCCTATGCTTGCCAACATCCAATTGTCCAAAGATTCATTGTGGGAAGAAGTAACAGAAGGCCATGAATACTGGGAGGCAAGGTTCACTGGGGCCACCATATGTGGAGCAGTGCACAACAGACTTATAGAGAACTTGCATCCCATTACTTTGCATTGCATTCTGTTAATATCACATTATATTTGTGATACTGAATTGAGTGAGAAATTCAAAATCAGACTGTGACTTCCTTAGGATGCAATAACTGGTTGAAAAAAAATCTTCCCAACTACGGTACTTTGGGTTTATCAAATACCAATTTAACCTCACTTTCCCCCAATTAATGTAATCTCCACTTTTCACATTGCTCAAAGACAAGATGTGTTTTTAAGAACTGATACCAAACCAATGGGGATAGAGGGGGGTTAAGATGGCCACTAACAAATATCAAAATTATTTTATCATAATCAGATTTTATTATGAATTATTAGAATATATACATTTGATTCAATTTTCTACACAATTATGAAGCCCAAAACTCATTTGGACCCTTCTTGGCTGCTTTGCAGAGCCAAGGCAGACCCTATCCTGAGACAGGTCCCCAGCATAGCTCTAAGAAGAGGCCATATGCTGCTGTTGGGATCCTTAGTCAGTTCTGGCACCAAAACATCATGTTCCAAAGTCAGATACTTGAGACTGATCATTTCCAACCAGCCTCTTATTCCTTCATCCAGTCTCTTATTCCTTCATCCAGTGAAAGACAATTCTGCCTCTCTCTCACCACTATCCCTTATTTTTTCCTTTTCCTCATCCCTTACTCATTTTGGGCTTTCTCACTACTTGCTCCCCCAATATGGACGTACCACTGTCATCATCTTCCACTATCCTTAGAACACTTTCTTGCTGATATAAATACAGTTTCAAAAATCTCTTCACCGAATGCTACACCCACCTCCTTGATTAACTCCACTCTCTCCCATGGAGCATATTATGGGTCAAAAGGTTGAGATTTTCCTGCCTTCTCGTTTCTACTTTGAAACAATTACTCTGCTACTCTCAAGAAAAAATTCACAGTTCTATGAGATTTGGACCATTTGTCAAAACCACTCTCAAACTCAGTCTACAACTTCAACACTGCTCACTACAAAGCCCATTTCTCTAGCCCAATCCTCCTCTAGCCCAGGGTTTCAGACTTATGGCTACAAGTCCCCTGCTAGAAATCTCTATCTGGTTATCTGAAGGTGTCTTAACTTCAATGGTTTGAAAACCCACTATCTTCCCCTTAAATTGTTCCTTACGCCAATATCATCTATATTATTAATAATATCACCCATAATCAAGTTAAAAACTTGAAAGTTGTCCTTGATGCTTTCTTCTTCTTCACTCCTCATGTCCATCAATCATTGAGTCCTGTTGATTTTCCAAGTGAAATATTTCTAGAATCCACCTCCTTCTCTCCATTTACCACTGCCTATTTCAGTCCTCAGCATCTCTTATCCATACTAGTGAAGCCACATCCTAACTGGCATACCTGCTTCCAGTCTTGTTATCTTTAAATCCTTCTTCTTCATGGTCACCAGCATAAAGACTGACAAATACAACACTGTCATCACTTAGCTTTAAAAACATCAGTGGGTCCCTATTCATTTCTTCTGCAAAGTGTTAAGCACATTCTCTATGTCAGGCATCGTTCAAGTGCTAGGGATATAAGAGTGAACAAAACAGACCATGCCTTAGTCTTTCTTCATAGAACTATGTTATGCTGAAGAAGACAACAGTAAAACAATTTTTAAAGTAGATAGGTAATATGTTAAGAATGGGTATGTGCTATAAAAAAAAAAAAAAATAGAGAAATAGAAGTTGTCAGGAAGTACCATTGCAGATTGGTAGTTCAGGGGTGGCCTTTTGAGGTGACATAACAGGAAAAGCAAAATGGCAAGAGAGAGGGACCCAAGGGGATATTTTGGGAAAGATATCCCCATCAACTTCAGGATAAATTCTAAGTTCTTTAACACCGCTGACGAGATGCTACTCACTGACATCTGCAACCTCTCCGCTCTATTTACTCTCTCTCGCTTTCCACCAGCAACATCAAGCTGCCTTCAGTTCTCCATAGCCACCATTTTGCTTCTTACATTTACTCCTTTCACACACTCTGTTCTTTGTCTAAGACGTCCTCCCCATTTGTTCCTCCACCCCAAGCCCAAGGGAGAAACGCTGAGGGAAAAACGCACCAGGCCAAGATGAAGGAAAAGAAAGTTTACCTTAACTGCTGCATACAGACAGGCCGAGGTCAAGATGGCGTCAGCCCCAAAATGGTGGGCATATAGGGCTTTTATAGTCGGGTTTGGGCGGGCTCTCAAAGGGGTGGGGCCATTTTAAAGGAAAAGTTCACATGGTACTTGCCACCAGCTTCTGATTTCAGCCTAACATTCCCATCCTTGTTAATAATATATATTATTTTCATGCATATTCTATATATACAGACAGCCTACTAACTTTCTGAAGGCGTGTAATCGGTATTTTCTGGAAGTAAAACTTGAACAGTGACTCCAGTCCAGACTCTCCTCTGAGAAGTGAATGAAGGCTACCCACACATTCAATTCTTGCATCCATCTAGGAAGCAGTTTCTATTCCTCAGGCCAAACCATACTTTCTTTAAGTAATGATCTCATCCAGAGCTTTTCTCTCACTTCTTTCCTACTTCCCTCCTACAGAGACCATCTATTTCCATTATGCTCAATGCCTTGGCTAGGACTCCATGGAGCCAGCCCTACCTAGGTCATCTTCAGACCTGGAACTTGCTCTTCCCCGAAATATTTATTTTGTTAAAGCAAACCAAAGGATTCTCAAGTTCACCCAAACAGCAGGTGTCTGTTTTTGCCAAGAATGCTCCTTTCATTTTAAGGACATTGTTTCAGGCACCAGAAATATAAACGATGGAAAAGCTGAGTGCAGGTCTGTGTGGTTCCATCAGATTTAGGTTACCACCGGAAACTGAGCAAAGAGCAGGGAACTGAGTAATTCATTAACCCTTTCCCTTCTGATGGTGGCTGAGAAGAAGAAAGCACCTTAAGTTCTAGAAGACTAGACATTTAGAATTGTACTCCGTACTTTTTGTTTGATTGCTGTGTGACTTTTGTATGCAAAGTTTACAATTCAAGCTGCAATCCCAAAATTAAAAAAAAAAAGACGGGAAATTGAAGGGAGGTTTTTAAAATGGAATTTAAGTAATGGATACAAAAATTTGCTGCCCATCCACATTGTAAAGCTCTAACAGGGACAGAACCAGAGACCCAAGGAGACATGGAATAAATTGTGAAGGGTACCTAATGGTCACACCCATTTCTGAATTCATATGCAAAATTTAGTTGATACTATTTTTTAAATGCATAGAGAGTTTGGAAAGAATATGGTCTCCAAAGTTCTCTCTATATAACTATTTTAATCAAACATTATCTTTGAGTACTTGATAACTATCTCTTGCTCCTAATCATTTCATGTGTTCTGGCCTTTCTGATAGAAAGCAGTAGGTTCTGAAGAATATCACCCCACTTCTTTCTGTATCTTCTGCAACACCCATCATGATTCCCACAGTTTATTGGTGGAATAGGTAAACAAATGAGTGAGTGCTAGGTAATGCAATGTTATGTTAACATCCTAAAACACAGTTTTTGTTTGGGTTACTATTAATATAATGAAGATTGACAACTTCTACTGTTCAAAATGATGTTTTTAAGGGTTGACAAAATTTCCCAATAAAAAGAGAGACATGAAAGTTACAAGAAGTTACAAGTTACTTTAGAGTAAAATCACCAATTATTATTTATATTCTACCTTTTTCCATAGAAGATATAAGATAGGCAAACGCTATATTCTTAGTCTTATAAATTGGTTGCCATGAAATAATATTACATTGAATTTGCAGGAATTTTGTACTTTAGAAAGCACTTTCCTCTGTCTTATCTCATTTAACGTTTTGAGCCACTCTATGAGAAAGGTATTTTTATGCTTATTTTACCGATAAGGAAAATTAGATTCAGAGAAGTAATGTGCCTTTCACAGGGTCACAAAAGGGGTAAGTTTTAGAGCCAAGACTCACATCCCATTTCCTAACCTCAGGTTCTATGTTTTACCCTGTTCTCTGGAAGAGCCTAATTACAGGCTTTGGGAGATTGGGAGAGGTTGAATTGACCGATTGAAATGGTCCAGGCAGGGAGAGGAGATGGCTCCTTCGTAGCATGTGACAAAGAGTAAGTAGCCTTGGGCTGGGAGTGACTAAGAGAACACAGTAAGAGCTTGAGAATCTAGACAAATACCCAAGATCTTAAAGAATCCCAAAACTCAAGAATAGCATATAATTTACCTCATTAAAAAATCCCCATGGCCATAAGCAGACAACAGGCAAATCCATTGAAAGGCTGATGCTGGGCAGTGAGCTTGGCCCCCTCACTAGCTATGTGGCTAACAGCAGAGGGACCAGCTTTTGCTTCACCACAACCCCATGCCACGGGTCTTCTAGAGCACGTGATTTCAGACTGTGAGGACAAAACGCCTGCCTGTTCCATGAACTAACTCTGAGTAAGCTTTTTAGAAGGCACTGACAATTTCATGGAATTGCATCTATTTATACTTTTGGAAAATATCAACCAAAAGTCAAGGTGGATTTGCCTACACATGTATGATCCCTTAGACAGTAATATAATTTGTTGCTAAAATTAGGCCTTCCAGGATATGCCAGATTTCATCTGGTCGTGGCACAGAGGGATTGCTAGTCTGGACATGAAAGTCTGTCTTCACAACATCAGCTAAGACCAGCAATGGCACCCTGAAACTCACCAACTCCCCTCTATTTGAGCTGGGAGTTGTACTTCCAACTATACACCTCAGTAAGGTCAGCTCTCAGAGGTGATATATGAGTTGTCACGTTCTAAAAATGGAGTAGGACAAATGCTGAATGAAGGGGGCATAGGAAAGGATGAAGAAATCTAGTTCAAGTAATGAGAATTCAGTGAGAAGGAGGGTGGACCCAGTATCAGGTTAGCATAGCAGCCCGTGTTCAAATCTGATATGAGAGTGAAGGAGAGACAAGAGCAGACACTAGCACAAACATGAGGTCATCCCAGAGACAGCCATAGATGGGTAACCCACGCCCACTTTAAAGGCTCAGTTCTCTACAGGCTGCATCCAACACTAAGGAGTGACTCTTTGTGGGCAAGCACTGAACTTCTAGAAGGAAGGGGGGTCTACAAGTATCAATTGCTCATGATGAACTGAAACACATGAAGAGTACTCTACTGCCTAAAGATGGCATAAAGGCGACTCTATTTCAGAGAAAAAGTTATTTCTTATTTAGAATCTCCCTCTGCTTTCTAAAGAGACTGACCCACAAGTGGAGGATTCCTGGTGACATGATGGTGTGAGAGTGCTAGACGGGAGAAGCTAAGAGAAGATTCAATTGCTTTACATGGGACAGCGGTCATGAAATTTCTGGAAGGTAAGAAAAGGTGGAGCCAGTGAGGCTGTAGAGGGTGCAGATTTGGGGCATTAAGGAATGAAAAGCAGTGGCCGATGACTGAAGAGATATGGAGGGGCAAGGTATTTAATTGAGGATTTTAGGAAGTTTTGCTCCATGGTGTTACCATCTTTTTTCTCGCCCTGTGATATCTTCAGTAAAAGTCATGTTCTTCTCTAAGGCTCCATAGAACTGGGTTGACTTGGGGATTTGACAAAGCAATAAGTCCTGCTTCAAAGGGAGAGAAAGGGGCAATGATGTAAGCCAATCCTGGAGGCAGAGCCACATTTGGAATATACGATAAAGCTCTTTTATTTTTTAGTTACTATTGTAGGGGACTCCAATCACAAAGAGCTCTGAGCAATATGCGGTCTGGGTTGTAAAGGATCTGGAAAAACTGAAGTCACTATTTTTCAGATAGCTTCAAAATTGCAGAGGACCACCATAGAAAGTATGATATTTTCACCTGAAAATATAATTATTTGGAAATTAAATGATGAAGTAGTCCACATTTAAAACAAGAATTGGCATATTTATTTTTAATAATATTCCAAAGATCGTCAAGGTAGCTATCTCTGTTATTAAGCAGCCATTTGATCTTAAGTCAACCATGTGCCAACTCTGCTCCCAAGTTTGTTCCTATGAAACACGGGGGTTTGGGCTAGGAGACTTACATACAGTGCCCTTCCAGCTCTCATGTCCCATTAATGTCACAGGTCCAATGTCATCTCACTTTGAGTCCATATTATCAGTCCTCAGTTTTTTAAGTCAGATTCAAATCATTGCTCTCACCCATTAGAAAGAAACATGAGCAACATAAATAAGTGAGATTTGCAGGCCCTTGTTGATGTGTGACCAGTTGATTGAATAGGCTCTTCTCAGCAGGAGTTTCAATGCATAATTGTTCTTCTTTATTGATAGATGACTGCCTTCAATCCTGCTGTGTTGAAGGTCTCTTTCTGGTCCCCAAATAATGTCTTCAGAAGATTCCATCATCTTCCTGTGCTTTTATTTTCATAATCCAGTTAAATTTTAAAAGTAAAATTTCTCTTTCATCATAGCTAGAGTGGAGAAGCCTCTACCTGCTCTTTTATTTCTCCACACCCCATTCTCCTTTGAGCGGAGGGAAGTATGCTCTGGGTTTGGCATCCCTGCTCCTTCCTTCTTCCTCCCTCACTCCTGTGATGTTGAAGGTTGGCAGAGTAAATGGGTAAGGAAGAAATAGCTGCCTCTTATTTAATTTCAATCTTCTCTCTATTGCAATCTGTCTTCTCTGTTGGGTTCTGCCACATTTATATGCTTGTCATTGACCATCATCAATAGCCTCTGAGTGATCAATCATTCAGTATTGGCTCACTCACAGGACACATGTGAAAGTTCTTTGGAACATTCTCCAAAACCATCCACACTGCATAGTTTCCCAAAGTGGGATTTCTGGCTCTGGCTCAACATTCTGCAGTTCCTCATAGCTCCTGACCCTGGCAGAGCATCCCCCAGCCTCCTGACACCAGGTTCCTTTGCCCTGTGGCCAACCCTCATGAATGGGGAACTTGATAAGCTACTTCACTACAACTTTTTTCAAAGTCCATTTGGTCCATGGGAAGATCCCTCATCTTTTTTTTTTTTCCCAGTATCTTTGACATCCCAACCAGTATGAGTGTGGAGTATTCCAATGCCATCCCCTCTCTTTGCTCTGCCATCCCTCCTAAATCATTGTCTTTTCTCTGCTAAGATATATACATGGGGTACTTCAATAAGTCTGTTGCCTAACCAGGTGATCTCTCAGGGACAGTCTTCACTTTTTTCAGTGCTCCTCAGTCTCTACCAGTGAATCCTTAGCACTCTCATTCACTTGGTTTTGAGAAGAGGAGGGAAACCATTGCACTTGCAAATTTGCCAGTGTCTATATTGCAATGACTGTTGATTCTCATTCATTTCCATGTACTCCTTTATGTTTCTCAGACTCCTTGCAGTTAGGTGACTAATTCTGGCCAATGCAAGATGAGTGGAAGGGGCATGTGTTGCCAGGATGACCTTGAAAAAACAACATGGCAGAGCCTCAAGATGGAAGTAGCAGCACCTAGAAGCCCTAAAAGAGGTTTCTGGTCATAAATGATGGTTTTTCTTTTAGAATGTGAAAAGCTTGATGTTTCTTTGTCTTCGTCGTTGAGCCTTATTTGAAGGCAACAAGGAAAGTTATCCAGCTACAAATGTTATTGCCTTTGTCTCCTCATTTGGTGATCTGAACAGAAGCCCAGTGACCTAGCAAGTCTCTGCAGCCACAGAAAAAATGCCTTGACAGGTAGGAGTAAGATGTGTATATGTGTTTCCTATCATGATAGCTCTCTTCAATTCAACCTCTGAGGTTCTGTCTCTCTCAGGTTTGGGCAATTGTAACATCTCCAGTTGTAAACTGTAAACCTCATAATCATGTACTTAAGTGCAAATTTAAGTTTAATGTTTCATATTTTGTTAACTGAAATATACAATGCAAAAAAAATTGACCATGACTGCAGCTTAAATTCTGAAAGGTTCCCACGTAGATAAAGCCTATTTGAGTGATAACCTCCCCTCATGTTTTATCAGTTCAATATTTGCCTGGTCAGAAGAAATGAACATTGTTCACAATACTTAACAAGGAGGTAAATGACTTTAAATTTTATTTTTATCAAATTGCTGTGGCTAACTGGATCCCATGGTGCTTTGAGTTCTTGTGTTCCGCCTTATTTACTGTTTTCTATTTGCATGGCTTCTTATGGTTTCAGAATATAATATGGCGAGAGCCTACAGAGTATGCTTTGAGGAAGGGGCATTTGCCCAAGTTCCTGTGTTTTCCTTTAACTAAGGTTTCCTCATACAAAACCATATAAAGTATAAATGCCAACTTATAACAATTTCACCCACAAACTATATTTAAGCACGGCATAGTTACCAAATAAAATAAGACTACAGAAACGGCTTTACTGCCTAGGAAAAAAAGATGTATGCTTTCAGAACAGTTAACCCACAACAGCACAGCTGAACACTTCAAATAAAGGCCACAGTCCTGTAAGCCTGGAACTCAATTTTACATAGGCTCGGTGTAGTGTTTCATGTCATGGATAGAGTTTCTTTACTGCTTTTAATGGTGGACTTGAGAAGCCTTCTTCCTGCAATTAGTATAATGGAGGATATAAGGGTGGAAATAGAAGACTTTTCCCCTGTTCACCTAGGCAATGAAAAAGTTTAAAATCATCAATAGTCCCAAGGTTAAACAGAGGTCGCATAGATTATCCCCTTGACTCCGTAATTGTGCTCATGTTTTGAGAGAATTTCCTGCTTAAAAAATAATTCTGGTCTGACCACATGTTTAAAAGACAGACCCAGTCCATAGTCCATGGGCAAATACATGGCCCTGGAGAAAATTCTTAGCAGACCAGGATATACTTGGCATGGCCTCTGCAGCCTTCTCATCCCAGAGAAAGGCAGCACGCTTTCCAAAGACCAAGGTGGTCAGCTCTGGCCCCTCACAACCTCCCTTTGGGCCGTCCCCACTTCACCTCCCGGTTAGGAGTGCATTTGCGATTCCCTATTGCTCTCTCTAACCCTGGACTGTGACCTCTCTGCACAAGGACTGTGCCTCAGGCCTTTTTGACTCTTCAGCACCAATGAATGGATCTTGGCCCAAAGCAATCCATCACTTAAAAATATTGAATAAATGAATGACGGTGACTGTATGTGATTCTTTCCTTATGGCTTTTCTAGATAAGTAGTTAGTGGGATTAATTATTTTATCTTAAAGTTGTGATGATTAAATAGATGGTATGTTTCATGTATTAGTTATCACTAATGACTTTAATTTCAAGGAAATTAAAAAGATCCTACTACCCTAAAAAAACACACTCTCACATGTTGACCAGGGCTTGAAATTCCCATTTCACATTTTATTTCTTAGTGGATAGATTTGTTCCCTACTAATAATTAAATATTCTAAGAAGAGTAGCATATTAAATTATTATCAAGTAGTTCCAGTGAAAACAGTATTTGGAAACTCTTCTGAGTAGATAAGTATTAATACAAATGAAAGAAGGGAAAAGGAAAAGAATTGAAAAGTTTGAGGGCACAAAGGATTTGTTGTTGTTTTTTTTAATGAGTAGTGTTTCTTCCCAGTAATTCCAGAGAGCCTCAATCTTCATCAAAAATTAAGTACATTTTTTGACAACTCTTTGGACATATCTTTGGGAAGAAAAGGTCTTTTTAGAACTTACCTTTAGATAACAAAAGGAGCCTACTTTTGAGTGCCTAATATGTTCTAGGGACCCAACATATATTTTATCAACCCTAAAAAAACTCAATGAGAAGAGCTCTCATTTTACAGATGAACAGTCAAAGGCTTATAGAGATTAAACAATAAATGGAAAAACAGAAATTCTAACCACTTCACATACATGATCACCAAGTCCAACGCCACCATCAGCAACCCCACCCCATCAACCCCAATCCAGTGAGCAAGTCCTCCCAAATGCAACACTGCCTATGAGATTACGAATATGATTCTGTATGGTTCTGATGCAACTAAGTGCCTTGCCACACTGCTGCTGCTCCTTACTCAGTATTGTTGTGGAACTATATACTGCACTGCTCTTAGCAAAGAACTCTTTTCCAGAAGTGGCCCAAAGAGAAAGTGGCATTAATATTAGTATAAACAAATCTTTTTTTGAAACTCAAAAAACTAGATGTGGGAAACAGCCAACGGCTTGCATGAAATCTGAGTTTTGGTGCTTAGCACATTCATGCTTCATGATCTGAGCAATACACAGTGTCTCTCCTAAATGGTGCAGCCCATTCCCAGCAGCTTAGATGGAGCTGGTGATGAGTATCCAGTCATTAGAGCTGGAAATGGACTCAGCACCTCGTATGAGCCAACTCATGACTTCATGCAAGGACCTTTTTTGGGTTTTTTTGTTTTTTTTGGTTTGTTTGTTTCTGTAGCTGTACTGATGTGTTCAAGAGGGAAAAAAATT
Source organism: Varecia variegata (assembly GCA_028533085.1). Lineage (NCBI taxonomy): Eukaryota > Metazoa > Chordata > Mammalia > Primates > Lemuridae > Varecia > Varecia variegata. The sequence goes on along the minus strand of CM052450.1, from coordinate 10,907,342 downwards.
AATTCAACCATTCAGTTCAACAACTGCCTTTGAGTACCTCTTGTTGCAAAATCCCGCATGCAAAGTAGGCACTGCAGGGAGGAACAGATTTCAAAATATACCCTCAAGGAACTTATAAAATTGTTGCCATAAATATTTAAGGGAAAATGGGTCAGTGACAAAATTATGGAGCATTTCACTTCCTGGATAAAAGAGAAAACTCTTATTCACATTGAAATAATGTCTTGATCTTCTTCTGAAGCACAAGATACTTTCCTATACTTGATAAAATTGACTTATCCATTCACTCCTGCTATTTAGGAAGCCCCTTCTGAGACCTGAGAGGTATCTGTCCTGAAGGCAGCAGCTCACAGAGCTATTGCCAAACTCTTCCCTGCTCTGCCTCCCAGTGGCTTCATACTCTTTGAATACAATGTAAGCATATGTGTAACTTTAAGATTAATTTATTATCTGTATTCAATATCTCTGCCCTATCAGGTCCCGTTTATATTTGTCTACTTATTCCAAAGTACAACCCTGCCCACCACTGAGAACGATAAATGTGACACAGATTGACAATTTTCTTCTTATCCTAGTGGGCAATCTGGTTCTCATTAGGGCCAATTAAATTAGAACATCCCCTAAAAAGAGTATATATAAAATTTGTTCTGAGAACAAAAGCTCAAACCCAAGTATAATCTGTCAGTTTATTTATCAAGCGATATTTTTACTTAATGAAGAAATTTGCCGTCAACTCATAGAGAAGCCATTAGCAAAAAGAAAACTGCCACTTAAGGTAGAATCTAATCTGCTTGCCTCAGTTTGGACCACGGGATAGAAAGTTCAGTAAATCTGTTGGTTGATACATCATAGAGACAGAAGCGAAGTACTGAAGACCTTTAATCCAGTAATTCACACTCCAGGAAGAAAAGAAAAACACTTTTGCCTCAATTCCTCAAAATTTTGCACTAAAAATCTTGCTCTGTGGTTGACTTCTTGGGTTGACTACCTTGACCTCTCACTTCTTATTTTATGAACAGACAGAACCTGAGCGCTTAGAAGCCGTTTAACCCAATTCCGAAGAACAGGAATCCAAAGGAGGTTAAGGGGGACCCCTGGGGGTAGAGCTGGGCTGAGAACCTGGTGTCCTGACTCCAACTCCTTCCACCTCACCTCTCTTACAAAAATGGGGTGGGGGGATACCCTGGTTGCACACCACAGGGGGGACAGTGCTTAACCTCTGCTAGCACCCCTATGGAGGGTGCTTAGGAAGTGTCGCTCCTGCAGACCAGTGCGGGCCGGGGATCTTCCTAAAGGCAGCCTAGGACCAAATCGGGAAGCACCACATTGGGGTGGGGGGAAAAGAATTGAAAAGTTTGAGGGCACAAAGGATTTGTTGTTTTTTTTAATGAGTAGTGTTTCTTCCCAGTAATTCCAGAGAGCCTCAATCTTCATCAAAAATTAAGTACATTTTTTGACAACTCTTTGGACATATCTTTGGGAAGAAAAGGTCTTTTTTAGAACTTACCTTTAGATAACAAAAGTAGCCTACTTTTGAATGCCTAATATGCTCTAGAGACTCAACATATATCAACCCTAAAAAAACTCAATGAGAAGAGCTCTAATTTTACAGATGAACAATCAAAGGCTTATAGAGATTAAACAATAAATGGAAAAACAGAAATTCTAACCACTTCACATACATGATCACCAAGTCCAATGCCACCATCAGCAACCCCACCCCATCAACCCCAATCCAGTGAGCAAGTCCTCCCAAATGCAACACTGCCTACTGTCTACTTTTGAATGCCTAATATGTTCTAGAGACTCAACATATATTTTATCAACCCTAAAAATACTCAATGGGAAGAGCTCTCATTTTACATAGGACGGAGTCGGGGAGCACCACATTGGGGTGTGTGGGGAGGCGGGGCTGTGGCTGGAGAAGAGGGAACGCTAGGCTAGTACAGCTGCAAAATGACTGACAAGGAGAATGAGAACATGTGGCCTTAAGGTTCCTCTCTTGAGTCCCCCGTAAGAAAAAAAAAATTTTTTTTTTAAGTTCTTCAGCTGCATAGGTTTGGTTCTTTGGCGCCCTTTGTTTGCTCGCTGATGATTTTTTTTTTTTTTTTTTTTTTTTTTTTTGTTGGTAAATTCTTCTTCTTTTTCCTTTCCTACGTTTAAAAAAGAGAAGGAAGGAAAGGGGGAGGTCGGGCCACTGTCGCAGCGGCCTCCGTGCCCTCCCCGGCGCGGCCGCGGTGCTGCGTCGCAGCCGGTCTTCGAGCGCCCCCTGCCGTTGGCCACGGAGCTCTGTGTCCCGGGGACGACCTCTGGGGCCTCGCAGCCACCTTCGGAAAGCGCTTCCTCCCGCGTGTGCTGAGATCCGCTAGTAACAGAAGGTTCCAGCGCTATCTCCGCAGACGCTGCGCTGCTGTCAGCTCCGGAGGAAAAGCTTGGAAAACAACAAAAATGAGGCTGATAAAATTTGTTTCCTGCAGGCGCGCCTCCTGATTCAAGTGGAATGTCGCTCCCCAGTGGGCTTCAACGAACCCTTAATCGCAAACATCCACTTTATCATGAAAATGGCACTGTTTATTCCACTGGCCATATCTTGTGTCGAAATCTAAACAGTATTTCTTCTCTAATGGGAGCGAGACAGAAAGCCCTGCCAATCAAACAGGAGAAAAGAAGCCTGCATCAGACAGCGGGCCTCTGTTTTCGGGGATAAAAACCCATATTCATTCACGCAGGCCCCGCTGCAACTTTAAAAACAATGTCAAAAGGAAAAGAAGGCCGAGTTGCAAAAGAAAGTTCTCTGGTGCTTGTTTATCTCTTTTCTCTCGCGCGCACTTTGTTCTCCTAAAGAACAAAATAAAAGCTGTTGTAATTTCTGGTTTGCTTAAAGGCTGATGTATATTTACAGAAGCTTCCAAGCCATGGATTGCTTTGAATTTAGCAGCTCTTGCATGTACAATAGGCCTACTGTGTTTCAAAGAGTTTGGCCACCCATCATGCCCCACTATTCAGTCTGTTGTCCATTAATCTAAACGCAGGCTCTCTCAGAACCATCCCGAAGCCCTACAGGCATTTGCAGTTTTTGATAGTAACTTCTAGTTACTGTACCTAAAGGGTAATGTTGCTGAGGGATATTCCAATATGACCCCCGGAGGGTTTTTAAGTAAGTTCCCATCCACTTGCCATAAGCTCAAAAGAACAGCTTCCTGCTCCCTTGCCAAGTAGCCATTTTTACACCAGATAGACGTCGGTTATTGCCAGAAGCTTATACAGTAATAATAGAGCCGCACGCAGTGGGCAGGGTCTTCTCATCGCTGCGAAATCGTATGAAGATTTGGTTTGATTATGCAACTTTTTAAAAGCAGTCTAGTTTCTGCTAATTCCATGATAAATAAACAATATCTATGGAACTTTAGAAGCATGACAATTTACAAAAAGAAAAGAGAAAGCTGACTCTTGAATGTCTATGGCAACTAATCAGTTTCCAATTGCATTATTAGTTCCTTTTCCTTTGCCTCACCTACAATTGCATGTCACCAAACAAGGTCTCCCAAAGAATCTTCTTTCTTTTCACCACTGGATCAAGTTATTCATAAAATTCAACAAACAGTTGCCAGAAAGCTTTATTCTACCATAAAGCAATGTAAAGATTCCATGTAAAGTCACGGCCAGATTTTACATGGAAACTTCTTCTTGTTCAATTTCTTTGTGAAATCCCCTTGATTTAAAACAATGCAAGAAGAAAATCACTTATTCTGCCTGTAGTTCATTTATTTATCTGTACTATAGGACCATTGCCTCCCCTACTATATTCATTATTGTATTTATTGAGGCTGACAAAAAGAGAAAGCAACATTTGTTTTCCCCAAGATCCCTGCTTATTTTAGGGAGTAGATATTTTGAGGCATTACCTAATTACTCCCCAAGCATCCAGATATCCCCATCTAAAATATCTAAAATATCCATAATATCTAAACACTTCAGCTGGGTAAAAGCTGCCCTCTTTGGGGAGATATCCACAAGAGGAAGGAGAGAACTCGCATCCTTATTTTTAACTCATTGCTGTGTCTAAATATTCCCCACTACCAGCATCTAAGCAGAATTCTCTCAGAAATGCTCAGCACTGCTTATCAGAGTAGAGTATGACATGATGATTAACTAGCCCAGTGGTAACTGTTCCTATTTATCTCCACCACGACTAACTGCAAGATTAAACCTCTCATCAATTCCTCATTCTTATCCAAATTAAATCAGAAAACAATTTGACCCATTTAGTCATTCTTTGACCATTCATTAATTAGATAATCAGGTGCTCTCCAGAAATTACTCTTCTCTCTCTAATTCCATCACCCACAACTTTTCTCCAACCACCCATCCTTTTAAAGACAGCTCCAAAGACAGAGAAAAACTATTGCTCCAGACATACCACATGGATACACAACTCTGTGTCTTTGCAAGTGCTGGTGTTCTCTCTTCCTATTGACCTCCTATTCATCCTTCAAAACACAGAATATATACCATGATCTCCACTGTGAAGTCTTTCCTGACTCCACCCCTAAACAAAGACTATCCCACCTCTTCAGTGTTGCTATTGTCTCAGCATATGGGTTCCTCCAAGTGTGACTCGTGAACATCCTGCATCAGAATTACTTAGGTGCTTATTAAAATTGTAGAATCCCAAGATCCACCTAGACCTATGAAACCAGAAACTGTGAGGTGGAGGCCCAGGAATCTGCATTTAACAATTGCAGATTGTGGGTGTAAATCTCCCACCACACACACACACAGTGATTTTGATGCAAATACAAACATTGATTTTATTGCCCATAATTCTGAGTAATAATAATAGTAGCTAACATTTACTAGGCTCCTATTTTATGCGAGGCAGGATTCTAAGTACTCCACACATGTATTAACTATTTTCTAATAATTATCACAATGACTTTATAAGAAAATACAGTGTTTATCCCCATTTCGATGCTGATTATCCTCCCTGAGATAAAGTGACATCAGGAAAGTTGCCCAAGAGCACACAGATAGTAAGTGGCAGAGGAAAGACTCAGATCCAGGTAATCTCATTCCAGGGCCCTCACTGGTTTTTAGGTTTTAGGTTTTCCAGTCTCTAAAATAATTATTTGTCCTCTGTCTCCTTGACTAGGCTGTGAATTCATTAATGGCAAGAACTGTATCTTTTCATCTTGGTAACTGCAGCACTTACCAAATGCATGATATACCCAAGATATGTTTGTTGAATTGTTTAAAATGTATAATAAACCAAGATACCATGTTTTTGTCTATGGATAGTATCAGTGAGGTTAAAAAAAAAAAAAAAACCCTCAAGGACCACAAAAATAAATAAATAAGTAAATGTGGCAGTGCTTTGGTGACACGCCACTGAGATTATGTCTGGTTTTCATTAAAAATCACAAGTGATATAATAAATATAAATAAATTAATTCATAGCAGAAACCAAGGCCTCTACAGTATCACACAGAAAGCAAGGGACAACCAGGAGGCCCCCAGGGGAATTATTAGGGATCCCCAAACTGTATTTTTTATATCCCTTGGTCTAGGTGGCACTTCAAAAAATAAAAAATGCACAAGAGTATACAGCTCCTTCATTTTGAGGAAGGGCATGCCGCTGCTCTTCTTTCTTATCAAATACCTAGAAACTGCAGCCAAACGGCTCCATTAAATAAACTTTTCAAGATCTATGAAGAACAGTGCAGCTGTGCAGGAGTAGTAGTGCCTTCCAAGTTTGGCTCTGCTCCCTGAAAGGCACAGGCATTCATCTTTGCACCAGGATGGGATATTGGCAGATGAGCCCAAGTGCATTCGAAATGCCACAGATGGTATCAGCCACTTCCTAAGAAGCAAAAAGACCTCCGGCCCTGAATGACGGACAAACAGCGTGTTATTTGCAGAACCGATGTCAGAACTCACGTGGCATGTCTATGCTTAGCCTAAATCCAAATAAAAACAGAGAAAGCAATAAACCACTCAGCCATATATTTAGAATTTCATATATTTATATATAAAATTATCCCTCTATTTACATATATAGATAACAAAGTAGATAGTTTTCTATTTTTTATCCAGATGTTTTGATGCTCTGTTTACGTACATATATACACCAATGGCCGTAGTCCTAAAATTTCTAATCTGTCACTTCATCGCTCGTATCTTTCAAGTCTTTGACTATCAGCTAGGATCAGAGGTCCTCCCTCTGGATGCACACACCCCACACACAGTGCTCATCCTGATGCAATTTTTAGGTGACTTTAAGTGAGTCTCTCGTCTTAGTCGATCTGAAAACCTCACCAAAAGAAACCACCGGGCCCCCAAAATTAACTCCCTTCTGGTCCCCTGACTTGCTAAGGACACATTTTTTCTCTTTTTTAAAGAAAATGTATACACAATACCCTGCAAGAGCACGTGTTATCTAAACTGTTCATGTAAGGGACAGTTTGCTGTTGGTGACTTAGAAGTTCAGAATAAACACGCAGAACAAATACAATGTTTAAAGACAAGCTGCTACCAGACACGTGTACAGCAGCACGTTGCACAGGGCTGCTCTCTTGCAGACAGTTTGCTCTATATACTTACAGCTCCAGGGTGGGCCAGCATTTTGGTCACACAGGGCCAAGACCAAATGACCAGATAGGATAAGGAGCAGCCTTGCTGTACCGAGAAGCAGAGTCATCGGCATCTGGTTACTTTTAGACGTGGAACATTTATCTCTTTCATTTCTGAGAGTCGTTATGAAAAGGGTGATGAAGGATGTAGCCATTGTCAGCTCCTCCAGGACCGACAAGAAAAGCAGAGATCTCACCACTGAAAGTAAGATTTTATATGATTTCTGTTTCCTCTGGTGATCTGCCTACGTGTTCTCCTGCCAAGGAATGCGACGGCTTTATAAACGGTGGCCTGAGGACCTAGCTGGACTTCGCAATCTAAGTCAGAAGCGGTTTGCTTTGGACCGGCTAAAGGGAAGCGTTCTGCGTTCATCCTGAGCAGTTCGCTCAACCCTCCTTCTGAGGAAGTCTTACCCCCCAACTTTCAGAACCACAAAACACGAAGCCATTCATCTCTCACTTCGGGACTGTGCCTGAGCCACTCAGCACCCCCAGCGGAGGCATGAGTCTCTCCTTTCAGGCAAGCTTGCTTCTCAGGGCCAGCACGTTTCTATAAATGCTTCACGTGGGAAGGAGCAAAACCAATAAGTCAGAAAGCTGACTCAGAAAATGACTGGAAGTGTTTCCTTTCTTCCCCCAGCAGATTTGTGGCTCCGTGGTGATTTTCCGGTGTGATCACTGTGCACGGCTTGGCGGACTATCAGTAAAGGACACAGTATTTGGCTACCACTCTTATGACTTTTACATTTGGGGCTATTGCTTTTAATGCATGCAAATGTGCCAGTGAAAAGGACTGAAGTACGTGATTTATGCTCCACAGCAATAAGCTCTGATGGGCAAACGCTCCAGATGTTTGGAAAACTATGGCCTGGCCCGTTTGTCTTTCTCAACAGCCACTGTAAGGGCCATAGCACGGGAAGCTTGGGATCCACCACCCACTGGAGTCTGGACGGCAGCCAGCGGGACTCAGGACTGTCAGGCCCTCAGTGTTGTGCCAATCAGTCAGCAAACACTTATTGATCACTTTTGCCTGGTCCAAATGGGACCAAGTTTTTCACTTGAAAGGATGATCACTGGCAATAAGTTTTGCATTTATAAAATGGTGCTGCATACAAAACACTTTCAAATGCATTATGCTTTTTCAGTCCTGACAATAGCCCCACAAAGTCGTGATTAATCTTGTCCTTATTGCAAAGATGAGAAAACTCCACCTCAGAGGAGCTCGATGTTGTGCCCCAAATCACAAAGCCAGAAGTTCAGAGCCACACTTAGGCCTGGTCTCCTTCCACTCCCCAGCAGCTGTGAACATTAACAAGAAACTTGATCATGGTGCTCTCCTTGGAAGAGTCCCACGTCCACAAGAGCGCTACAAAGTTCCTGGGGAAATCACACAGCCAGGGGGTTCCAGGAGGGTGAATTTCCCTGCTTCCCCAAAGGCTACCAGGCCTCCTTCAGAATCCACCACCAAGTAGATCATTCTTGATTCCTATGTGTCTAGGCCACGTCATCGGGAAAAGGGGAAGGTGAGAAAAGACCTACGTTCATGGCAGAATATTCAGGTGCAAAAGCCCTGGAATCAACGAGACCAGCTTGGAATGCGAGCTCTGCACTAATTTGCTGTGCTGCCGTGGTCTTTTGGTTTTGTTGTTTTCTTTTGTAATTACCTACGTTTCAGTTTCCTCATCTATGAAACAGAAATAACAAAAGTGCCTACTTCCAAAGGGTCGTTATAAGAATTAAATAATATTGAAAGCAAAGCTGCATTTTGCCTGGCATATGCTAAGCACTCAGCCATCACTATTAATATTATCATTATTAATTTTATATTTATACAATATTTATAGACTAATTTTGTTCCAGAATGTATATCCTCACGTCCTATATGAAGACTGTCTGACAAACACCAGTGGAGTGCCTGCCACTGGGCAAGGCCCCAGGAGGCTTCGGATGCAGTCTTCTCAGCAGGGAAAGGCACCCTGCTACAGAAGGAACTTGATTTATGGAAAGAGTAAGTAGGCATTCATTGGCACTCAGAGATTTTTTAAACTGTTCAAAACTTGGAAAAGGAAGTTGTGTGCAGGCCCGTGTATGCATGCCCTGCGCACATGTAGTACCACTGAGCTCTGACAGTTCTCGACGCTTCACTTACTCTCCAAAAATAATGCTTGCCTTCTGTCCCATTTCCCTTGGGATTTTGCTAAGTGACTAGTTATTTCATTTGGAAAAAAAAAAAAAAACCCACAATGAAACATTAGTAACTTAAGTTTACTACTCTTAGAAAATAAATTTGAATTTGAATTGGAGTATTTAAAGCTCTTCCCATTAGGAGCTTTAGGCAATACTGACATCTGGGGTTTGCCAGATGAAAATGTGTCAACAGATATGCTAGGTATAGGGGCTGAATGACACAAGCATGGCCTTGACGTCGCTGGACTTATAATCTACAAGGAGTGACAAGCATTAAACAAGTAAACTAACAAAGAAATACTTACAAACAGTGGTACAGGCTAAAGAAAAAAAATGATAAAATGATAAAGGATGGGGCAGAGGGAATGCATACACAGAGTGATGTCAGGAAAGACCGCTCTGAGGGTGGGTATTTAAACTGAGGCCTACAGAAAGAGCCAGCCCTACAAAGGACAGGTCGGGCAATGGGTGAGATGGTACCAAGAAGCCCAAAGCTGAAAAGAGCTTGGGTTCTAGGGCTCAGAAGCAACCAGCACTGTGAAAGCTGGGGATGGGGAGCCAGAGAGAGATCATGCATCTCCTTGGAGATCCTGAAAAAGGAGTTTGGATTTTACCGAGGGACTAGACCAGGAAAGCTTTCCAGACCCCTTAGACGTGTAGGACTCTTTAATATATATTTTTATTTCAAGAACATGTAAATGCATTTTTAATTTAGGACAAAAACCTTAGCTCTCTTGACTCTTGGCCAGCTCCATCTCACTGCTCTGTAATTTCAGACTCTTGCCCTGCCCAGCGCACTGTGCTGGAAAGAGCCCAGGTCACCTTTGTTCTGGTTGCAAACACTGCCAGCAGTGTGACCTTGAGCAAATCACTCCCCATCACCAGCCTTGACTCTTTCATCTATAAAGGGGTTGAGATTAAATTATCTCAAAGATCCCTTTTGCTCTAAATTAATTCGATCAAAACAGGAAGAAAAGAATGTCTGACCCTCTCAAGTCTTGGCACTTACCTTTCCCACTGCAGAGACAGTATGGTTTGGGAGTTAAGAGCCTGAACTTTGAGACCTAAATTCTAATCCTCTTTCTGCATTCCATCTCTGCTACCTTGAGCAAGTGACTCGACCTCCCTAAGCCTATTTCCTCATCTGTAAAATATGGCTAATAGCCGTACCTATTTTGTTGGGTTGTTATGAAGAGCCAGGGGCATAATCGTTTGCTATGCCATTAATATTGTCAATATGCATAGAGCCTCCCATAACAGGATGGCAGGACTTGGATGGGGGAAATAATGGGTATAAGACTTAAGGCATAATCCCAAGCAGGTTTTGGAATTTACTCTCATGAATCAGCATCTATTATGCCAATAGTAAGGGTGAACCAACATGAAATAAGACTGGATCTGTTTGGAGCCCAGAGGTAAGGTCTGCTCTGGCAACTTGAGGCTGTTGAAAGGTTTTCAGCTGAAAAGGTATTAGCTCACTTGATGTGAAACACATGGTGCGTTGGGACCCTCAGGGAAACACCAGCCCTCCACAGCTCCCATCTCCTGTGTATAAGGAATGAGAGGGGGTGGTTGGACAATGCTTTATTCTACTAGATACAGTCACTGCCAGCAAAGAAAGAAGAAGAAGAAAACAATTAAACTTCTCACATGAGCTAAATCAAATAAGCCCACCAACCTCTTAGTAAAATATACAGGCATTAAGCCTGGCCGTCTTGACACGTGTTTAAAGACTACCCAACTTTCAGAGGGATTGAATAAATAGACTTCAAGTTGTGTGGCTCTTGGGGAAATTTCAAAAGAGTAAATGCCCATTTGATGGCATCATTTTCCTCCTCCTGTTCATAAAATTCACAGAATCATGGGGTTGGAAGAGAAATAAGAATCTGTTTGGAGCCCAGATCATCTCACCCCAACCTGATTTCTAACACATTCATTTCAGAGGCAAAATGCTTCTGAACAAAATAATCCCCAAGTTCAAATTGTGACTCAACTGCTTAACCCAGTAAGAAGAGGTCTGGAGCAGACATGGAGACATGGGAGCCAGAGGGTGGGTCCAATTTTGACGATCTTTTTGTTTCTCTGAGAGCTCAATCACTCATTAGCCTGCCTCATTTTGCATAACTCTGCAAATACCCTGCTTATGGAAGTGCTTCCCAGTCAAATAGATCTTTTGAAATGAGTATATGTGTTTCCTGGACTTGGTTGTTCCCAGTCGTTAGCCATTTGGAAAGCTAGGAGGAAAGAGGACGGGAGATAGGACAGAGGGCAAGCAGGTTGCCAGATCTAGTTCCCTTCCCAACCCCACGCAGGGGAACGCAATGATAAGTAGTCACTGTCAAAAAAATTAGCGAGTGGGGTATGGGCTCCTGCTTTCTTAATAGGGAGTATTGAGTTAAATATCATATGACAAGTTGGATAATAATTTGTATGTAGTATAGTTTATATGGTGGAAAGAGGAGGGACAGAAGGAAGGTAGGGAGAGGGAGGGAGGAAGCAAATAAGTAAGCATGCAAAAATGCACTAAAAAGTGAATTAAACAGTTACAACCATTCACTGGGGGCTAGGCCCTGTCCCCTATGCTTTAAATATGTTCTCATATTGGTCTTCAAAAAAAGCATAAGTTATTATTCTTATTTTACAAACAAAAAAACCTTGAGGGTTTGTTACTGCTTTAGAAGATTTGAGTGATTTTTTTCTGTTCTGTTCTCTTCTCTTCTTGTAATATGGAAACATTGCTTTGAAAATGGAAAACAAATGTTTGCTGCCCTGTGATTGGTCTTGTGTCTGTAGAGCACCAAGTGGGCAGCTGATTGCCCGGCAGATCGAGGACTCAGGAAGATATTAAGGAAAACCCAGAGCGGGACTTAGCCCTGGTAGGAGTGCCCAAGAGACCCAAAGAGCTCAAAAAACCTTGGTGGCCTGTCAGAAATCCTTTGACTGACCCTGCTTTCTTCTCTGCAAATGGTATAACAGTTTTCACCTCTCCAAGAGGGTGACTAAAATCCACACAAAACTTTTTCTCTTGTTCAACCTAGTCCTAGATGGACTATTTTAACTGGGTCAACTCATCACTGCCAAGCACTTACTTAAGAGTATTAGTTCGTAATATAAATAACATATAAGCACACACAGGTTTCCCTTTTTGGAAAAAAAAATTATGTCTTATGTTTTAGAATTGCAACAGTGGAGGTATTTAAGATAACAAGCTTGAAACAACAGTGAGCACCAGAGCAATCTTCTCTAATTGGGAGGGAAGTTCCTCGTTTTTCCATAACGGCATCTACATTACATCTGCAGATGTGCTGCCAGATTGTTAACTCTACACCCCACAGCATCTGATTTTGGCAAGCTTAGATCAGGACACACAGCTGAAGCCAAAACTGCCTAGGAGCCATGTGAATAAAGCCCAAGTCTCAATTAGCGGGTCAAGAAACAAACTAATCAATTAGCAGCCTGGCTTTCTCCAACTCACTAAATTAAGATGCCCTTAAAAGCACAGCTGATCTTTGTAAATGAACTTTCCCTTCCAGTGCCTGCTCTGGGAGGTTAGACATTATAAGAAAATAATTGTATGAATCATCTATATTTCTGAAAAATACTGAGTGCCTCCAGGTGTGATACAGATGGTGGACAAAAAAAGGGGAAAAATTATTTTTCATGAATAAGGTACATACATACATGCACTCATAAACACCTAATCCCACTTACTTCCCAGCAGGACTCTCCACCTCTCCACCTCTCCACCAAGGTCATCCATGGTACCAGTGTCCCCACATCCAGCAAAAATGTGGAGACAAAGGGATGAAGAAATCTAACAAATGCACAAAATGCCCTAAAAGAGCTCTGAAGTCAGACTGCCTGAATTCAAATTCCAGTACCACCACTTAACAGGTTGTGTGAAATTGGGTGAGTAATTAAGCCTCTCCAAGCCACAGTTTCTTCACCTATAAAATCGTGATAATGATTTTTTCTCTTAGAATTTTTGTGAAGATTAAATGAGTTAATGCCTGGAAAGTAACTAGCATGGTGCCAGATACCAAGTTTTATGATTAGGACATAATTGCTAATCTGCACTATTCCTAGAAAAAAAAGAGAGAGAGAGAGAGGGAGAGGAGAGGAAAAGAGAAGATGATAAGAGATGAGATAAAAAGAGAGAAGAGAGGAAAAGAAGAAAGTAGGTTTAATTTATCCTCTTTGTATTTCTGTGATGGTGGAAGAAAATTTAGCTGAACATCTTTTGGATGGGTAACAGCTGAGAAAAGTGAGATTCCCTTTAGAAGAGGGAAGAGGAAAGCCAGGAAAAAAAATCAGGTGTCTTAGTTTGGTTTGTGCTGTTCTGTGCTATAATAGAAGACTACAGACTGGATCATTTATAACGAACAAATAAATTCATTATCTCATGGTTCTGGAGGCTGGGAAGTCCAAGATCAAGGGACCAGCATCTGTCAAGGGCCTTCTTGCTGTATCATCCCACAGTGGAAAACTTGCAACTCCAAGCCCTTTTATAATCATCATTAATCAATTCAAGAGGGCAGCGTCCTCGTGGCCTAATCACCTCTCAAAGGTCCCACCTCTTAACATTGCTGCCTTGAGGATTAAGTTTCCAACACATGCTTTGTGGGGGGACCCATTCAAATCACAGTAGCAAGGAAAGCTGGCACTCCATGAATGCTGATGATGTGCCAATTACTGTGCACATATCTGCTTTCTGAAGAAACACACACTCTGGAACTTCAGGGACCTGCCACATGTCACATAGTTAATTGAGCAGTAAAACTGAGATTTAAACCCAGGTCTGTTTGTCTCTAAGATTCACCTTCTCTTCATGATATCCCCTCAACTGAGATGGCAAATTTGATCTAAAAATCATTTGCATGGTTTGTCTTTTTCTGTTTATCTTTATGAACAATGCTTGTAGAGAAAAAAATAAGCTGCAATATTATTTCCAATGAGTATTGTACAATTCCTACTTTTTAAATTCAAACTCTGATTGACATACTCAAGAGTTATAGGTTTGTATTATTGTTGTTGTTTTAGTTAATGTCAGAAGGAGAAATTATACTTCTTAGGAAACACTCTGGATAAAATTAAGTTTAAAATAGAAGCTGTCTTTCCAGAAACCTCGAACTCCACGGGTTTCAAATTAGTCTAGACATGCAGTGCCTGCAGGCAGAAGATTGGAGCAGTTGGTCCGTTCTCACTGATCCGATTAGGAAGGACAAGAGCAGCCCTGGCAGAAGGGTGTTTACTGCGCACAAGGTTGCCGGTGGATGCCCCCTCCACCTCCCTTGCCCAAATTCTTGAAAAAGCCTCCCTGCTGGTCTCCCGCCTCCTACTCTCACCCATCTCTAATCTAGTCGCTCCGTAGTGGTACAAGAGATCTTAATATGCATAAGATCATGTCAGACCCTTGCTCAAAATTTTCTAGTGTCTTTGCATTGCCCTTGGAATCAAGTTCAAAAATTTTAACATGGCCTTCAAGGCCCTGTATGATCTGGCTCTAAGTTTCTCTTGAGCCATACTCGTTATCCAGGTCTTTAAAAACAAGACCAAATTTGGTTTTCATGACCAACTGTCACCAAATCTGTTTTGCTTCAGAGCCTTTGAATATACTGCCCTTCCTACCTAGAATGATCTTCTTTCCACCTCCACACCCCCAGCCCCACCAACACACACACACACACACACACACAGAGTACCCCTTCCTTCTCACACTTTAGGTCCTCAGAGAAGCCTTTCCCAGCACACTGTCTAAAAGCACTGCTGGGCCCACACAGGCCTTCACCCCAGCCCTAGCTACTTGTCAACTTCACCCTCTGTTTTTTTCATAGTACTCCTCACAAGTTGAGCTCCCATTGGCTCCTCGGTGGCTGGCACAGTGCCTGCCACATGGACAGTCCTTAATAAAATTTTGTTGAGCGAATGAGAAAATGAACAAAGGTATATGTGGCATGTTATCTTCACTTTGCTTTTCTTCAGATCACTTATAACCCCCTCAAATTATATGATTGCTTATCTTTGTATACTTTTGTATTGTCTGACTCTCCCACTGCAAAGCAAATTCCACCAGAACCGAGACTTTGTCAGGTTCATTGTTTTATCCCAGTGCCCAAAACAGTGCCTGGCACATAATAGGCACATAGTAAGCATTTGCTCAATGAGTGAATGCATACTTGTGTCCCTAGGGTCAAGTGCAGTGCCTGGATCAGAATAAATGCTTAATAAACAGAAGAGAACTCTGATTTCTTCTTATGATTTAGTAATAATTTGATTTTGACCCAGATAGAGGTTACAATTAATGTTTCATATAGTTAAAGGTAACAATAGACTAAATTGCATGTAATAGATAGATAGTTCACTTTCAGGACCAGGGAAATAAATTTTGCCCCACCAAACTTTTGCAAGGGTCATCTGTGGCAGGTTCTGAACTGGAAAATGTCCTAGTATGAGCTTTTGGGCCACCTTGGACTAACTGGTCCTCCACCACCTTCCCTTAGGGCCAGTGCAAATCAATTCTAGGAGATGTTCTGTTGAGACAGAGAAGTAATATTCCCTTCAAACAGCTGTTTTCATGACCAAATCCCACTTCAACTCTTTCAAGTATTGCCTATAACACTCACAAAAGAAAACAAATCTTTCTTGACACAACATTTTGACCAAGTTCAATCTGGTTATTCATGTTATTCCAACTTTTTTTTTTTGGTGGAAAAGATAAACATGGTCTCTGAAAAAAAAACATAATCAGAAAAAGCACCACCCAGGCCCTTCCAAGGCCCAGCCCTGGTTTCCAGATGCTCTCCTTTTTCAGCTTGGTTTAATTAAAGCTCCATATGTCAGCAACCCTTCAGCTTCAGGTGTGATTCAGATTGCCCCAAAGCATCAGAAAACCTGCCAAACTACCCAAGCATGAGAGCAAAGTTGAGAAATGAACTCCCTAGAACAAAGCCCATCATTACAAGGGGAAGGCTTGTTTGGAGGAGGAGCAAAGTAATTATCTCCTTGCTTCAAACTTAGAAACATAGCAAAGATAACTCAGTTCAAATTCAGTCCACGTTGTTGAGCAGCGACAACGCTCTTGAGGGAGGCCCAAGGTTTCTGAAGTCTAACTCCTGGTCTAACTTGGCGACTTCTCAAACTATGGCCATGGTATGCAAAAGATGCTGAGAACCCTAGTGAGTCTGTACCCTCACACAGTAGAAAGCTCTCAGTGTGCTTATTTATTCTTCTTTTTCCTCTTGGTGTGTCAGATCTGAACTTTTTATAGTGCCTCTGGGTCTATAGTTAGACAAAAATGCAATTAGCTAGCAGAGTTTGCTGGCTGCGGTAGCCAGAAATTGAGAGATAACTCTCAACATGATTCAGTCACAGATGAAAACCAAGCTCCTATGGGAGAGGGGGAGAAAATTCTCTTTGAATAAACAGGGCCCTTGCTCAAGACCTGAAGCCTGGAGTATGCAGTCCCTAGACGGACAACAGGAAAGAGCATTTACAAAGCTCCCCCACTCCCAGATGTGGCATGTTCATCTCCAGGTTACACCAGTGGGAACTTAATCAAAACTCTTCAGAATTTTTCTTCATGCAACCAAAAAAAAAGTAAAGCGAAAGTGGTACTTACACGAAACCAAAATATATAAACAACTCATCCCTATGATTCTGGAAATCACTAAATATCTTTTCTCCACCACATTTCCAAGAGGTTGTGACCAGAGGTTTTGGATACTGCGGGAACATAAGAGTAACTCATTAACATTTAAATAATCTCTTCCAGAACCACAGATTTCAGTGGTTCATGTTCTGAAATGAGTGATTTGACTGGTTACTTTCAGATCGTGCAGAAAAAGGCTAGAAAAGTCTGTGTTTCTGGCAGCTCCACAGTGATGCATGTGGGTTAGGAGGGGTTTGCTTGCAACAGTTTTGGTGGAGGAAGCAGCATCTTGAAACATGCTCAACAGCAGCTAGAAAGAAACAAACAAAACCTGAAGCTCTGGTGTGGGCTTGACGCACACAATTGCAGAACAATGTGCAACTGGATAGGATGGTTTATCACTAGGATGTGAGATGTAGTTCCTTAGAAATTCCAGAGAAGCTACCTGAGTAATCAACGGGATATATTAAGAACATTTTTTTATTCAACCTCAGCAACAAAACAGCCCAATGGGATGGTACCAAGGTATAGTGAGAAAGGCAAACTTTTGTATACTAACCTTGTATCGTGCAAACTTGCTAACCTCACTTATTAGTTCCAGTAACACTTTTTCAATTCTTTGGGATTTTTTTAACATAGGTAATCACATCATCTGTGAATAAAGATGTTTTCATTTCTTCCTTTCTAATCAGTATGCATCTTACTTCTGTTTATTGCCTTATTGCATTTGGTTAAGACTATTAATAAAACGTGAGATAGGAATGGGAAGAGAAGACACCCTAGCCTGTGTCTGATCTTAGGGGGAAACATTCAGCCTTTCACCATTAAGTATGGTGTTAGTCAGAGGTTTCTCGTAAATGCCCCTTAATGGATTGAGGAAGATCCCTTTCATCCCTAATTTGTTGGAGGTTTCATCATGAATTAATGTTGAATTTTCTCAAATGCATTTTCTTTATCAAGATTATCATTTTTTCTTTATTTTGCTAATAGAGTAAATTATATTTATTTTCCCAAGTTGAACTGATCTTACAATCCTAGTATAAACCCCACTTGGTCATGACTTATTATCCTTTTTATTTATTTATTTATTTATTTATCTGAGACAGGGTCTCACTCTATTACCCAGGCTGGAGTATAGTGGGGCCATCATAGCTCACTGTAGCCTTGAATTCCTGGAATAAAGTGTTCCTCCTACCTCACCCTCCAGAGTAGCTGAAAATATAGGCATGCACCACCATGCCTGGCTAATTATTTTAATTTTTTGTAGAGATGGAGTCTTGCTATGTTGCCCAGGCTGGTCCCAAACTCCTGGCCTCAAGTGACCCTCCTACCTCAGCCTCCCAAAGTGCTGGGATCACAGGCATGAGCCACGGCAGCTGACCTATCCTTTTGAATATATTGCTGGATTTGATTTGCTAACACTGTGCTAACAATTTTTGTGTCTATGTTCATGAGGATGCTGATCTTTAGTTCTCTCTTCTTATAATGTCTTTGTCTGATTTTTTGTATTAGGATTATGTTATCCTCATAAAATGAGTAGAAAAATGTGTCTGTCAATCATTTTTAATGATTTTTTATCTCTGTAAAACCTTATTAAGATAATTTGTCTATACATATTGTCTGAAATTGAAATAGCCCATAGTCATTACTGATAAAAATAATTAGCTGAATCTGGTGGTTAGTTCAAATTGGCTATTTTTGAGAAGATTCTGTTGCCCAGCATGTCCAAGCGAGCACCCTTTTCTCATATTAAAGGGCCTTTTCCTAACTGGATGTGCAAGATGTGCTATATATTGCATTTTCATACTTCACAAAACCTCTAAAGCATGGTAGGTGGTAAGGCAATGGCTTTAGAATATAGCTGAGGGTTGTTTAGAGATAATTTTGTTGATTTCCTATTTTCTGTGTTATAGGAAAAGCAATGGTTTTGCCATGAAACGCTTTAATGACTTTTAAAAAAATTTTTTTTTATTTCAGAATATTACAGGGGTACAAATGTTTAGGTTACACATATTGCCTTTGCTCTGCCCAAGTCAGAGCTACAAGTGTGTCCGTCCCCCAGTGTGCATCACACCCCCTAGGTGTGAATATAACCATCTCCTCCTTCCCCTTCCCACCTACCCAACACCCGATGAATGTTACTACTATATGTGCATGTAAGTGTTGATCAATTAATACCAATTTGAATGGCTTTTATTTTTAATGCAGAATCTTATCTCACAGTTATTTTGTCCTGTTTAACCAAAATTTAGTTGTTCTCTCTGTTTTGCCTTATTTTTGTTCTATTTCTTTGCCCAGGCACAGTAATTTAAAAAGTAAATCCTTAGTCATTATTATAACAGTCAAGGCAGATTGCCACTTTTTTTTTCTGACTTTTGACTCATTCCCAACAAAAGTCACTGAGATAATCATAAAGGAAAAGTTATAATTTTCTAGGCTTTAAATCCATCTACATTTATTAAAATCTGCCACTATGACTATGTTTTTTCATTTGTTAACATCTACTGTGTGCCAGGAACTGTGTAAGCAATGGTGTTGCAAGAGTAAACAGGGCATACTCTGTAGATTTTCCTGTCTAGTAGGATAGATCAAGAAGTAAAGAAGCAATTGCAATACAACATGATAAGTACCATCATAAAGGGGAGCAAAGAGGGACATGCCAGGAGTTTAAAGATGGAAAGAAAGAAAATGGTCTTGTAGGAGATGCTATATAGTTTTGCTTTCTTTTGATGGCAATAGGAACTCACAATAAAGTTTTCAAAAACTAAGACATTCTATTATTACAGTTTTCAAATGTTCAGAATGGTTGAAAGAATTTTACAGTGAGCAACCATATACCCTCCACAGAGATTCTAAGACTAACATTTAACTCTATCACATTTCTATCATTCATCCATTCTGTCTATTCAATCCATTGTATTCTTGCATTTCAAAGTAAGTTGTAGACATTAGTACCCTTCCTTCTAAACACTTCAGCATGCATATCGTTAGCTAGAGGTCCAATATTTATTTATAATTTGCTTGTTTCCTTTTAATTAAAATTTACATGCAGTGAAATGCATAAATCTTTAATGTATCATTCGTTGAGTTTCAATAAATTTATACACCTGTGCAATCCAAATTCCTATCAAGACACAAGATATTACATTAATCCCAGAAAGACCTTTTATCTCCCTACACAGTAAATCCTGCCCTGAAGGATTTTTTCCCAGATGAAACTACTGCTTGTATTTTTTTTTCCACCATAGGTTAGTTTTGCCTATTTTAGAACTTTAACTCAGCAAAATATTTTTGAGATTCGCTCATGTTATTGCATGTTGTTTCAAGCATCATTAGTCCGTTCTCTTTTATATAGCTACATTAGAGCGTTTTTGCTCTCTTGATGAACATCCAAGCCATTTCCACTTTTGGACAATTATAAATAAAGCTGCCATAAACATTCTTTTAAGTTTTTTTTTTTTTGGATATATGCTTTCATTTATCTTGGGTATATACCTAGTAGAGGAATTGTTCGTTGATAAGGTAGGTGTATGTGTAGTTAGGAAACTACCAGAACTTTTCTCAAAAGTGATTGTACCATTTTATGCTCACAATGACAATGAATGAGAGCTCTGGTTGCCCCACATCCTTGCCAATACTTGGTATCTTCAGGCTTTTTAAATTGAGACATTCTACTGAATCTGTAGTGGTAATTCATTGCAATTTTAATTTGATATCCCTAAAGTGTGTCCTGTCTATGAAATCTTTGCCTATCTCAAGTTGTGCCCATCCTAAATAACAAAGATATTCTCTTGCATTTCCTTATAAAGGCTTTATAGTTTTAACTTTTATATTTAGGTTTAGAATGCATCTCAAATTAATTTTCATGTATGGTATGAAATAAGGATCAAGGCTCACTTTTTCCCCATATGGATTTCTAGTGGTTTGGGCACCATTTGTTGAAAAGGGATTCTTATCTCCATTGCATTGCTCTGCTGCCTTCATTGAAAATGAAATGGCCGTACAGTTATGGGATTGTATCTTGTCTATATCCTGGCCTATTCTGTCCTATTAAGTCACATTTTGATCCTCACCCACAGTGTCATAATACAGCATCTCTGTCTTAAAGTTACGTAGAGTAAGTACTCCAACTTTGTTATTTTTTAAAGTTACTTTGGTTATTCCACTCTGCATGTCCAAATAAATTTAGAATCAGCTTGTCAATTTCTAAAAACAAAAAAGCACAGGAGGATGGTTATTGGGGTTGTGTTGAGTTTTTAGAGCAATTTGGGGGGAAACAGTGGAAGAATTTTAAACAAATGGTGCAACATTACTAGATTTGTATTTTAGCTTATTCTAGCTACAATGTGAAAAATAAATTGGAAGGGAAGGCAGAGAGAAAATTGAGAGGCTTCTCCAATAACACAAGTGAGAGATGACGGCCTAAACTAAGGGAGTGACAATGTCGGTACAGAAAATAGACAAGTTGTAGAGCTATGACAAAGGCCAAATAAAAGGTTTCACTTGAAGAATGAATTTCACAGCTTTAAATAACTTCAAAAACAACAAATTGAGTCTGATGTTCTTATTTCACAAAATGAGGAAACAGAGGTCCAGGGAGGAAAAGTAACTTTACACATTGCCCTGACATCCTTATAGGTTTATTGAAATACTCACAGCTGTAGAAAACAAGGCTCAAAGAGCAGCAAAGAACTGAATACAAAAGAGTAGTAACCACAGTGACTGGGAACCTTGAAATCTCCACACAGCTCGGCTTCCCAGGGCTCTGTGTGAGCCCCACCAGACCTCATTTTGCTTACTATCGTGTTACCAATGGAGAAACTGAGGTGACTTTTTTTCATGGTTACGTTGCAGATTGTTATTATCAAGAGCAAACTGGACTTCTAACATCTGGCCCAGCACTTTGCCACCACTTCACTTTTATTCTGGACAAGAGCCAACATTAGCTCATTGAAAAGTAGTAAGTAACCAAGCTCTGACTTTTGTGCAAATAAACATGATAGGTTGCCATTTAAAAGACCATTACTCCGAGATCATTTTTCAGAGTTCAAGCAAAAGAGGACCTCTCTCGCAAGCAACACACTATTGTGCCCCATAGATGACTAAAGGACACAGTGGTTTCATGCTTTACATGAGGTAATGCCACATGGATCACAACCCATCTCTTAGGGGAGAATGAGGAAGGATTCGGTTTCAAGCTCCAGAGACCTCCCATTCTTCTCTGTTGAAAGCCATAGAAATGGCAAATTTAACCTCATGTGAAAATGATTTGAGTCTTCACTAACCTGGGGAATTTCATTCAACAGATAACCCCTTAATGCATGTAAACAGGGTTGTATACACAAGAATGAAAGTGTCCTACCCTGAACATTTCAATGTGAGCCCCTTGACCTTGGGAATCAGTGTGGAATAACCCATCAATTAAGGAAGGAAATTACTCTGAAGTTGGTTGTTTTGCATCACGTAGCTGGAATAAGGGTTTGATTATTAGATGTCCCTGCGTGTCCATTGGTCCTTCTGGTGTTTGAATATGATGAATCAGTACAGACTCTGAGGGGCTCTTTGGAATCTCAGTGCATCTGTTATCACAGCAGAGACTGGCAAAATCATCTGAAATCCTGGGGAGCTATTCAGAGTCATGTCGGTTTATAAATGAGGAGCAGAAATGACTGTACAAGCCCAAATACAATACCTTCCCAGGGCGCTGTTATCTAAAATGAGACTATGTACATTAAAGTAATTATTACATTGAAGTATTACTTTGTCCCTAAGAAATGAGACTGCAGCTGACTTTTAATTTCTTATACTTTTCGGTATTTCCAACGTTTCTGCAAATGCCCAGTGAATTGCTTTCATAATAAAAACTTGTATTTAAAGAAATGAACTTCAGGTTTTAGAAAATAAAAGCACTCTATATAAGTTGGAATACTGAGTGAAAACTAACAGCGAAATCTGATAAATGTAAAGTCCTATGTCATGGTTCAGAAAAGTCCAAGGCAAAATTGGAAGCATGGGAAGCAAAACCTGAACAAGTCTGTATTTGAGAGAGAGAGAGAAGTAAACAAAAAGGAAGCCCTTTTCAAATAAGTTGACTGCAATTCCAAAATAAGCCTATAAGGTGACATGGCTATAAAGGCGGTGGCAGTTAATGGCGTAGGAAGTTCCATTAGCACATCAAAGGAAGGAAGCTGCCACCTCCTCTGCACCACTCAGCCACATCTGTATCCCCATGTTTTAAGAACACTGTCAAAATGGATTTTATTCAGAAGAAAGCAGCCCCTTTCAACCTGGATGGTGAAAGGGGTCTGGAAAACATCTTTACAGAAGGATGGTCACAAGAATTCTGTAAATTTATCCTGAAAACAGTATATACACAGTGGCCCTAAAATGTTGCCTACACACTCAAAAAAAAAAAAAATAATCATCCTAACTCTAAAGTGATTGTTCTTTAGACAATGAGTTTGTCTCTCCTAGGAATATGAAAGGTGATGCTGGAAAACACAGACCCTCAACCCCTGGAGCTCAGGGTTAAGAGCAGATCTCTAAAGAGAATGTTCACAAACCATCCTGCTAAGGACAAGGGTGACAAGGTCCCTTTCTTTCTTGATTCTTGTTGTTCAATATTACCAGGCTCTTGAGATATCTTTGCAATTGACTTTCACTTTATAACTCATTACAGTTAGCAAGAAACTAACCGACATAGACATGGCTTTAGGGATCAGGCTAGGTGCTAGTATTTAAGGGAGAGGTGGTTGAACGGGGCTAATTTGATGTGCTTAGTTTATGTACCAGTTAAGGTATTAAGAGTTGCTGTAACAGAAAAAGACTCTGATATTTAATTGACTTCCAAAGTTATCCTGGACAGTGACTCCCAATCAGCAGTTTAAGAAAGAGAAAATTGCACATGGGCTGATTTTTATGAGCCACACCTGGAAATGTGTGCATAGCGGATCCACCCACTTTCTGTTTGCCAGAATTCAACCTTCTGGAATTACAAGGGAGGTTCCCTGCCTTACCCATTGTTCTTGTTGGCCCTGTCTCTGCTTTCAGAGAGGGGTTTCCCTACATGTCTTCGTTCAAAGCAACACACTAAGTGGGAGAGCATGGGCTCTTTAGGGATGATACTATTTTCACAGCTCACTTCCCTCCCCATCCCATTTGGCACCCCCAAACTTACGGGACTTAAATAGTTAAGGCTTTTGAGTTCAGAATCATGATTTCTTTGACAGTAGGATTCCCCTGAAACATAGTAGGTTTTGTATCTACTTGCTTCCATTCAGGTTCATCTGCCAGTAAACACACTAGAAATGTTTTTGCTGGAATATAATTCTCAAACCTGTTTAATCTTTTTGACTTGTTGCCACCCTCCCTCTCCCCACCGTTGACTATTTCTCTCAATTTAATGGCAGTTCTCTTGAGACCATCAGAGCTGGGGCAAAGTCTCCTACCTTAATTTGGTCTTTGCAACACAGCTGGGTTTTAATAGGCCTTTTCCATTCTGGCTATTTCAATCTTCTTATTGTTTGGGGTCTAGAAGCAATTGGGTTTTGCAACGTTTTAAGCCCCCACGTTTTCTTTCTCTATATGTTTTTTATTTGTGCTTGCAAACCAGCCAATTCTTGCCTGGACTCATCTCTTTCTTTGAAAAACTAGCCAAGTGAAGGCAGCAACACTCAACACACTCTAATATTCTATTTTCCAATTTATTTTCCTAGAGCTATATACTTTGTCTTCACTTTTCTTTCCAAGCTCTCATAGGGCAATGACTTCACTAAATATTTTGCCACCGAATAGTGTGAGTCTTTCTCTTTCCAGATTCCAATGTCAATTTCCCTACTGCCCATCACCAGAAAGCCACATGGGAAGCAAGTGTCACATATTTTGATTTTGATGCTATCATACCACTTTTAATACCAGTTTCTATATTAATTAAAGTAATAGTAGCTTCTTTTTTTATTCTCAAATATAAACTATTTTAATTTTTGATGTAAAAAGTATCAATATTTTTGAAAGAATTGGCAAGCACAGTTCAAGGGTTAAAGATTATATGAATAATAAAATGATTATAGGATCTTTAGAATTTGAGCAAAGTGACAGTTGCAAATAGTATCCCAAATGTAGATAGCAGTGTCTTTCTGGAATTTTAGGAGACCACAGTTTTGCTATCTGGGAGAGCTATCCTGATCCTGAAACCACACTTTGTGAGCTGATTCTGCCTCTTTTAAATCTGAATTGCATTTCAGGGTTTCAGAAAGCAGAAGTAACAGTGAACTGATGTCCCTGAAAATTCTGCCCAGCAATCTAGCATACTAAAATTCTACTCCGCTGTCATGATGAAGTTATAATAGCTTGGTAGAACAAAAAAACTTACTTTTAAAACTTCAGTTACGTGCTGTGTAGATGTTTTCCATAGTCTACTTATCTAACATGGCAACCCAACATTTCAGCAACACGAGGAAAGGTTAGCAATCGGGAGAGACAGCAAAGTGACCCAAGAATTAATTGAAATGGCATTATTCCACTAACAAAGGAAAATACATGAGAAGCTGGTTAAGTGTATTCAGGAATCCTATCCAGTCTGAACACAGATATTCTACGAGCATTTTTGAGCAGTTATTGTGTACAAGACATTAAACTAGATGGTTATATATACGTTAACTCATTTTACCCCTTGCAGTAGACAGTATTGGTCTCACTTTTGTAGTTAAAGATACTGTGAAGTTAAATAATTTCCTACGGTCTCAGCTCAGGATGGCAAGCGAGGCAAGCACCATTTTAACCCTGGTGAGTTTAACTCTAGAATTCGTTTTTCCCTCTCTACCATGCCTTTTATTATCCAGCCTTCTAACATTCTTGGTCAGCTCATAAACCAGCACCTGATTTCCCCACCCTTCCCTCTCCTCAGGATGTAACTGCTGGAGACATAAAAGTCAGAGGCTGTGACTTTCCCAAAGGATCTTCTGCTTCTACTCCAACTGAGGTTGAAAGCAGAGCATCTAATTTTCCCATGGCGACCAAAAAAATAAATACATACATAGCAAAACCAATATGCAGTGGGAGATAATGGGAAGAGAGTGTTAAGAGACATCAAAAGGATACCTTTTTTGATAGCTTTCTCCTATACACTTTAAGGAAGGAGAAGTTACCTAGATACTTTTAAAGGTTGGCTCTTACTTAAGGGATGGGGCTAAAAGAAAAGAGCAATAATGAAGAAAATCCAACAACTTATCGTGTACCTTATGCCTTTCCATATACAATGAAATTTATTGTATAAAAAGAATTATCTCCCTCTCTGTTGTAGAAGGCACAGTTTGACCATATCAATTAAGGACAGTATTACTTTTCCTATTTTACCAAAAGCATTCCAGCCAAGACATTCTAAATGGATTCATCTCTTGCAGCTGAACCCAGTGAACGATAAATGAAAAGCCATTTACATCACTGGAAATGTATGCCTGATGCAGCTTTCTCTTTTAAAAAAATCTAATATAAAGTTTCAGTTATGCCAGATGAATAAATTCTAGAGATCTGCTGCACATTAGCATGCCTATGGTTAACAATACTGTATTGTACACTTAAAAATTTGTTAAGGGCATAGATCTCAGGTTAAATGTTCTTACCACAATAAAAAAAAAATTCACATTGGATGAAATCAAGAAGCGGAGATGTAAAAAACTGGTCAGAACATTCTTGCTTGGAAATTTGAGAGGTTTTAAGTCTGTACTCTTATGGGACCAGTAATGACAGCCTGCCTAACTGGAAATCTTTCTCTGCATGTAATGATGAAAGGTTATTTTTAAAGAAGCTGGAATTAGATACTAAAGGAATCTTTTAACATCTTTTGTCAAAGCAGAAGAGTTTCTAAGAGGTGAATGCCAATCAATTGCTTTTCATGTCTGTAGTGATAAAACAAAGGGAACAGGTTTAAATTACAGTTGGAGAGCTTTCATATCAACCTAGGAAAGAGCCTTCTTGAGCTGGATAAAGCCCTCATTTAGAGTACTGGGAAATGTGGTAATGCCTCCATGCTTACAGATCTTCAAGGAGATAAAACATCTGTCCTGGATAAGCATTCCTCGCTAAAGTCAGGGGGCAAGACAAAATGTTTTCCTAAGGTTCCACCCAGCTCTGGCTCCATAAAATGAGGATCTCCCAAAAGTTCCTGAAAGTTCTGATTTTTTTTTAATATATTTTCTCTGTAAAGTCAGGGCTGAAATTCAAACTTAAGACAGAATGGTTCCAATGCCCATTTTGATTGCGCTTAAAAGTGACAAAATGGCCCTTCTCTGAAAATTGTTATTTTAAAGATAAACCTTAAATATTAATATGTCCTAGAGACCACAGAAAGTGGGGTTCATTCACGTTTCCCCTCAATGGTGTTCTGGAGCTGGCTCCTATCAAGTCCTAAGAGGCAACTGCGTGTGTCTCTTCTCAACTCCACACCCAGTGTCTTCACAGTGATAGCTTGAAATCAGCACCGTGCTAACATTTCCACCTTGGAAATTAGAAAACACTACAAATCACAGTTGTTTTTTGTTGTTTGCCAGAAAGCAAGTTGTTAAACATTTACCAATGCATCACTGTCTACCTTTGTGTTTAGAAAGAAACTTTAACTTTCTACCTGGCAGAGATTCTAGCGAAGATATTTTGCAAATTACTTAATCCCTCTAAATCCCTGTGCTTCCTCATCTTTGAAATAAAAACAATAATTCCAGCTACATAGAATTGTTGATAGCATTAATTTAAACAATGTATGTGAAGTACCGAATGTTGTGCCGCCATATAGGAAAGTAGTAGCTTGTTGTGATGATGGTGGTAGCATCCAGGTGATGTGCTCATAATGGGCGTTGTCATGGCATTGGCACTATCCACCTTGATAGTCAGTTTTTTAAACACTATTATTGCAACTTTGGAGACCAATAAAAAGATATATTTCTGAGATTCAAAATACGGAGCATCAATTGAATAGAAATTATTTGCTATTCAAACAAATCCCCATCTTCATAAATTGCACTGAGCTGAAATGGAAGCATAAATTGCACACATAAATTGTGTGGTTTAAGTTAGTGTTTCCAAAATTACCAAATCATAAGTATCACCTGAAGAATTTACAGGAGAAAAGCACAAGAAATTTTATTTTTATCCCAGCCCTTTTTAATCTATCTCAGAGGTTTTCAAACTTTTGTGCACATCAGAATCACTTGGAGGGCTTCTTAAAACACAGATTCTTGGGTCCTACCCCTGGTATTTCTGATTCAGGGGATCCAAGGTGTCATCCAAAGGTTTGTGTTTCTGAGGAGTTCCCAAGTGATGTCGATGCTGCTGTTCCTAGAACCCCACTTTGAGAACCACTGTTCTATCTCATCCTTCACTCTGAAATGACCCATTGTTTTTATTCCAAACTAGTACATGTTAGTGGCCCTTACCTTCAGGACACTTGCTTTTCCAGGAGACACTTTGGCCTCTGTATCAGTACGCATTGCTACATAACAAACTATCCTAAAATTTGGTAGCTTAAAAAAATTATTATTATTATTATTACTGAGTCTATGGTCCAGCAAGATGTTTCAGCAGGTTTGGGCCAGCTTAGTTGGTCTCCAGCTGGGCTTAATCATGTAGCTGGAGTCAACGGCTAAAGATTGGCTGATCTCAGATTGTCTCACATGGCTGGTGGGTGACTGGCTGTTATCTATGGTGACAAGGGTGACTGGGCCAAGTGCTGCTCATCATCCAGTAGACTAGCCAGGGCTGGTTTATATGGTAGTGACAAGATTTCAAGAAGGAAAACAGAAGCATCTGTGGCCTCTTGAGACCTAGGCTTAAAACTGTCATAATTTCATTTCCCTGCATTCTATTGGCCAAAGCAAGACACAAGGCCAGCCCAGATTCCAGAGGTGGAGAACTAGATTCCATCCCGGATGAGAAGAACTACAAACTCACTTTGCAAAAGGTGTGGCTCAAGGGAAAGACAGAAAATAGGGGCCATTTTGTGATCAATTCCTCATAATCCCTTCTGCAAATAAAACACTGGTTAGCCCACTTATTATCCTAAGACATGCCCAGACATTTCTTAATGCTAAGGTAAAAATAGCTTGTATTCTCTAGCTGAGATCCCTACCATTATACATAGATCATAGCTGTTTGAGTCTGCATTATCTGTTCCTATATCTGAGGATGAGAAAAATGCCCCCCAAAATGTAATTATCCATAGCCATGTATTCCAGGGCCAAAACTTCTGCTTCCCAGGTGTAGCTGGATCCAATCCACTCCTGCATGTACACAACAAACCACCTACCAGCTGTTTAATCTTGGAAGAAGGATGCCACATCATAGGTTTACCACATGATTAAGAAATATTTTTCCTGGATTCCTATATCTCCCTCCTCCACTTTGCCCTTCAATGCATTTTATATTTTAATAACATTTTCCAAAGACACTGTACTCAAAAAAAATTAGCGAAGTGTTTTTAAAGAACACTTTGATCTTACTTCCCAGATGAAATCTCCCCAAATCCATTTAACTCTAATTTCATATTAAAATGCCACATATTGTTTCCTTAATAGAAATAATGCCAACATTACCGCAGAAAAAGGTCAAAGAGATGAGAAGACTCAGTGAGCCATGTCATATTTATGCTGCATGTGGATATTTTTTCTTCTTTACTCTTTTACTATTGACATTAGCCTTTCAAAATGCTTTAAGGGATTTAAAATTATAACTATTAATATCTATTGGGAATTACTAAAATATCTATGGAAGCCATAACTCATTTCTAACATGTTGTGCTCTTATAGGAAAATCATCCCTAAGATTGAGCTTTAAAGGGTAATATCGTGGAAAAAAAATCCATAAATGGATAAGTGATATGTGTAGCAACCCTGGAAATTTGCTGATGAATATTCCTAGAGGGTCTACGGGATCTCATCTCTTCCTTTCCTTCACTTTTCTCTTCCCGTTTGCCTCTTTTCATACAAATAAATATCAAGGTTCATCTTTGATTTTTTTTTTAATAAAAAAAGGCACAAAAGAGCAGCATATCACCTAACACAGGAATCTGTGAGAATGGAGTGAACTAGTTCCATTTCACGTCAGTGACACTTAGAAGATGTGAGGTCATCGTATGTGTCGTGGATATGCGGTGGCTATGAGGTTTCTGGATAACAACAATGTTGCAAAAGTAAAGCTCCATTTTCTGCTACTGATCTCAACTCTGGATCCTCCATTTCAGCTCAGAAACAAAAAAATCTAGTACTATATGATCTAACTCAAAACTCAATTTAAACTCGGTTGTTTCTTAAAGGAGTTTTCAAAGCTTCTTCTGCACTCCCACTCAAGGTCACCTTCTACTGAAAACATGAAAATTTAGGCAGTCAGTTACCAGGAAGGGTCTTTGTAAAGACAATAGGGAGAGGGCTAGTATGTTCCTGTTCTTGCCATGGTTTTGTTCTCATCTTCTCAGAGGTATGGGCATTTGGCTCTCTAGAAAGGATGAGCATGTGACACAGACTCAGTCAGGTGGTGTTTTATAGCCACCGGTCAGGTCCCTGTGCAGCTCCCTGGCCTGAGTCATCCTCTGGAGACATGAGCACAGTTCCCACCTCCAGTGGTCAGTCTATAGACTTTATTCATGGAGTGTGTTCACTTTGCCCAGTGGCCTCTTGGATCCTGTTCACAGCTAATGTCACTGCTTTTTCTGGGTCCAAAGGAAAGGCATGGACCCTTGCCACCCACGTGAGG
>CM052450.1:10848681-10876641 GCA_028533085.1 Varecia variegata | reverse complement strand
CTAACTAGATTATAGTACCATGCAAAGCCTATGGTGCTTACCTGATGAATAGGGCCATGATTAGTAACTCAAGTGATTAATAAGAACAAAATTCTAACAAGCAAGACAGAGTGTCCTTAAAAGCTAAACAAGTATATTATTCCAACCCTTGGAATCTCATGTTGCCAAATTTATTTCAAAAGTCATTAGCTGATTTTTGACGTTCTGGATCTGAGAAAAGAAAACATGTTAAAATGTATTCCTCGTTCAGGAGACGTCAGCCACAAGGACCAAGCCCAGCGACACAGCCCATAGTATCTCCTCATCGAGTTTCCGAAATGTCGTGTGTTTCCCTCTTTCAGTTTAGAGCCCTGTGACTCCAGGTGTATGTGTCCCGGAAAGGGGTAACACATTAAACCATTATCAGCTGTTTAAAACTAAACACAAACTATTGCATCAAATAACTAGAAATCACCTTAAAATGAGATGTTGAACAAACTACACTCGAGGAAGATGATGGTGCACTCAGAGAATGGGTACACAGGAAGACCCCAGGTCGCTCATAATCCAGAGGAGGGCATTAGCACCTGGGGAAGAGAGAGCCTGATGGCATGGAGAAGAAGGCCCCAAAGGCAAACTTCCCTCTGTCATTTGGTGTGAGCCAAGCCCGTACAAGACAGCTGAACACGAGCAGTCCGTGCAAACTGAGTGCAGATCCCATAGCAAGCATGGGGATTATCCAACACAGGAGAGAGATGACCCCACATGCAGGTCTAAGAATGCTCTATTCCGTTGGGAAGGTCAATATTTTTTATTCAATTACATCAGAAAGCTTTGGGTCCCAGCCTATAAATATATAGAATTCTCCTGAGTGTTATAAACCTTTGTTATCTTTATCAGAATGTTTCCAGGCTGGTGAACATTTTGGTGAGTCCAGATCCTTTTTAAATCTTTGTACAAGTCTGATTAAATCCATCTGGCTCTGATTAATTCACAATTAACCTGCCAAGCACTGTCTCGGAAGAACTGCAGAGTCCAAGCATCTCTGAGCCATCATCTTCCTGAAACTAGATATTAAAAGAGTGTGTGGAAACCCAACAAGAGTACAAAGGAGGGTGGTATTATGGAGGGCTGGAAGTGTCAAGAGATTCCATGAAGGAAAGGGAATGGTGGACCAGGCTGAAAAGAAGCCAGAATTTATATTCCTTTCTAGTCACCCCAGTGTTTAACAGTGTCTTAGAAATGATATACACATGGTAACTATGTGTTGATTGAAAAGGGAGCAAATGAGGACTAATACACTTCTCAATAAATCACCAAGAGCAATGTCCCCAACATTTCAGTTAGAGGAAGCGTTTGTTAAACGTCATTCCAAGGCTTCTTTACATGTGGTGGGACAGGGAGAAGGCACAAGAATTGGTTGTTTGATCAAATTCATTAGGTTTATTCGTGGGTTGTTGTTTCTTTTATTCTCCTGATTTCAATCCAATCTATTTCAGCAGAAGGGAGGAGTATTTAGTGCCACTATGATACCCAAAATATTAGGGAAGAAAAGGGAAACAGTATATTTAAGGACCAATCCAAGTCCAGCAGGATGCTTGATGATTCTTGAGAACCTACTTGGTCACTTTTTAACAAGTTATTTTGCTATTTCATAGACTAAGCCTTTGGTTTTGTAAAGAGAAATAAGCGTTTTCTGAAGACTCAACATTCAATGGTCCTCTATCTTTGCTCCTGAGATTGAAAAACCTGTCCCGTTTAATGTCGTCAGTGGCTTTGACTGTCGATGTTCTTCCTCTTCCCCGCCGTCTGTGGATGGCTCCCCTTCCTGGGCCCCTCCCTAGGGGGCTGGCACTGCCCGCACTTCTGTCTTAACTCTCATCTTTTCTTACCCCCTGCGATCTTCCTTGCTTACTGGGTATATTCCACCACCACATATTTGATAATTACTTATACACTGATGACTCCCAAATGTATATCTTCACCCAGATCATACTCCTGAACTCTCAGTGACTGGTGGGCACATCTACCTAAAAGTCCCATGGGCACCTGTCCAACATGAAGTCACTAGCATGCTGGTTCTGCCTGTCATTCACCCCTGGACCACAACATCCCTTCCAGCTTCTAGTTTATTTCTATTTACCCTTTGGATCCCAGTTGAAACCTCGCTTCCTCAGGGTAATCTTCTCTGAATTGTAGACTAGGTTGGGCAATCCATATCATCCTGCTCCGATATTTCGGACCACTTGTGATTCTATATTTATTTGTGATTATCTGAGTTGTAAGTCCCCTACCAAAATGTAATAGCCATGAGCAGGGACTATTTCTGTTTTACTCACCATTATTTTTCCAGAGCCTAGCACAGTGCCTACTACATTGTAAGCAGTTAATAAATATGTGGTAAAAATGAATGAATGAATACTCTATTCCCTCTCCAAACAATGTGTAGCCAAGTGTTTTCAATTCTACCACCTTAACATTCCACATGTTCATTTCTGCTTTTCCATCCCCAATGCTCCTCATTCAGAGATTAACAATCTGTCACCTAATCTGTTACAGGAGTTCCCCAAAGGTCTCCATGTATCTGATCTCACAGTACAGATGCATCACGTTTTATTGCACTTCACTCTGTTGTGCTTTGCAAACACGGCATTTTTCACAAATTGAAGGTTTGTGGCAACCCTGTGTCAAGCAAGTCTATTGGTGCCATTTTTCCAATGGCATGTGCTCACTTCATGTTTCTGTGTCACCACACTAGGAAGCTCTGGCTTAGAAAATACCAGTGTAACATTCAAGTCTTACTGAAGAGTGGCTTTCTCTGTGAAAAGTTTTTCCCACTTTTGTGACTCCACAACTGCCTGGAAGGCATTTTAATAGTACTCTGAATACATAATTTATGTACATTTCTGCTTATTCTATGAGACTAAAAACCCTTTTGGAACAGAGAGCATAGCTTACCCATCTATGAATTCTCAGAACACAATGATAGTGCCCAACTGAACTGACAATGGACAGAAAAGGGGAATAGAAAGATCCAGGAGCCCTTAGTTCAAGTATCCTGAATGGTGGCTGAATTAATGTCTTTCAATCATCACTTTAATATATGTAGATTGTTTTTAAAAACTAAAGCAATTTATTTCTGTTGCCCCAAGCTCTTTTTCCTAGAGGTAAGCTTTCAAACTACTACTATGACTAAGCAAAGTGCTGGCATTGCAAATGATAAATATCCCAAAAAGCCAAAACTGGCTACTCTGCGAAATTGAGTTCTAAGTACCCAACAGGATTTTGCTGCCAAAACATTTTCTGTCAATTGATGCTTTCAAACTCAGATGTTTTTCATCAGCAAGAAAAGAGATTCCAGAAGGTGCAGATTTTATAAATGCATTGACAAATGTCAACGTCTTTGTTTCAAAATATGATTGAAATGAGTATAACCTCATATTTTAAAATGCAAGGAATGTTCTTGATGTGGTGAAAAAACACAAGGGAAAGCTCAAGCTGCCAGAACAATTTTTTGATTTCTCAGATGAACCTGACAACAGAATGAGCATGGCCAGAAGTCCATCCTCACCTGGAAAGTGTTCATGTGTTCACTGAGAAGCCAGTGAACATGAGCATCATAAAGCTAATGTCCAGTTCCAAGGAAGCTCATTCAAGTACATCCCATCCAAGAAAAGATGGCTCTGAGCAACATAGCCCAATCTTAATAATGTCCTTCAGACTTTACTTGTGACTGTCTACTTATTGCTACTGATCTAAAAGCCAAGGAATGCTTTTTTTGTGGTAGTTATTGTCCCTGCTTCTTTTCCAGCCCCAGGTTCCCTGGTGGATAAACACCCCAATACCCTCAACCATAGAATGTAGATGATACAATGCCTATCTTGGGTTATTGCAAGGAATAAATCAGAAAAAAGCCACAGAAGTTCATGGATCTACACAGCTTAGTACTGAATTGGAAATTGATACCATACTCTCTTTTTGCAGGAGCATGGAATTCCCTGGGAAAAGCAGAATAAGCCAGCTCTGGGAATTCATCCGAACACGTAGGTGAAAAGAAGGATCCTATGAAGATGTGGTTGGTGGTTTTGTACTGTGTGTCATCTGAGATAAGCTGGAATACACGTCTCAGAATTTCCTTTCCTGCACAGTGCCAGGTTAGGATTGACAATGAGAGAAATTTTAGCATGTTTGGAAGGCAAAGTGAAGTAGCAGCCTTTATACTCTGAAGGTAGGTCAAGGGTGTAAGGCGCGATTTCAGCTCCTGGATATTGTCACTGATCTGCTGGCTCACCCTGTTGACATGGGACTCTCCAGGCTCGCAGAAACTCCAGTTCTCACCAGAGAGCTTCCTTCAGCTTCCTGAAGTCCAAGTCCGTTTGTCTTTGAGGGGGCCAGTGTAACCTCACGGGTTCCCATTGGAATTTGCTCTTTCCTGCTTCATATCCAGCTTTTCTCCCTGACAGCCAATCCTGGAGACTCACAGCAACTTCAGGCCCACACCAGACACAGAGGCCACAGCCTCCCATAGAATTCTTCCCCAGATCCTACAATTGTATAAGGTCTAATCCATCTCATAAACCCCTATCTCAGGCCGTACATTGTAACGCTGCTTAAGAGTGGGCAGGGGGTGTCTATGACCATGAAGAAAGGTGAGAAGCAAATGATGCTGATAAGAGTGGTCTCTTCCCCTCAGAAAGTGACTTGAATCTGTTGATATGGCAGAAAAGAGTGTTCCAAGTCAGCAGTTTGTGCCTACTCTGCCAAGCATTTGCAAGAGAGGAGCCTCAGGAAACTCGGTTTGAGCAAATGTCCACAGTCCAGTTAGCGATGACCACCACCCGAATAGACTCACCCAGCTTCCACTGTCAGCTTCTCTGGGTGAACCTGGCCAGAATAATCCTCCACAACAACAGCCCCCGAGGAGAGGGTTGCAACCAGCCCCTGACTCAAACTTCTAACAACGAGTTGGGTAATGTCCCTCCACCCCACACAAAGATCACACAGCACTGGCTCAAACTGTGGTAATGACAGGGAAATGGGTTAAAACAGAACAGCTGTTTTAAGGTGCTCAGTGTACCCACCCCTCCCCTGATGGGTCAACATTTCAGAGCAGGACACAAAAGCTCTCAGCTAACAGAGATAAAGAAAGACAAAGAAGGTCATTATATAATGGTAAAGGGAGAAATTCAACAAGAAGACATAACAATCCTAAATACATACGTTCCCAAAATAGGAGCTCTCAGATACATAAAGCAAATCTTACTAGAGCTAAGCAAATAAATAAATAGCACCACTGTAATTGCTAGGGACCTCAACACCCCGTTGTCAGAGCTTGACAAAACATCAAAACAGAAAATAAATAAAGAAATAATGGGCTTAAACTGGACTCTAAATAAATGGACCTAACAGACATTTATAGAACATTCTATCCAAAAACTACGGAATATACATTTTTCTTAGCAGCACACAGCACATTCTCTAAGATTGAGCAAATCTTAGGCCACAAAACATGTCTCAACAAACTCAAAATAATTGAAATCATACTATGTATCTTCTCAGACTACAGCAGAATAAAACTAGAAATCAATCACAAGAGAAACATTCAAACCTACACAAACTTATAGAAATTAAATAACCTGCTGCTGAAAGATTATTGGCTCAAGAATGAAATTAAGATGGAAATCAAAAGATTCTTTGAACTGAATGACAACGGGGACACAAGCTATCAAAATCTATGAGACACAGCAAAAGCATTCTTCTGTGAAAAATTCATAGCCTTAAATGCCTACATCAAAAAGACAGAAAAATCACAAATCAACAACCTAATATCACAGCTCAAGGAGCTAGAAAAGGAAGAACAAACCAAAACCAAAGCCAGCAGAAGAAAAGAAATAATGAAGGTCAGAGCAGAACCAAATGAAATAGAAAACAAAAAAATAATACAAAGGATCAATGGAACAAAAATCTGGTTCTTTGAAAAGATACATAAAATTGACATACCTCTTGCTAGATTAACCAAGAACAGAAGAGAAAGGACCCAAATAAGCTCAATCAGAAATGAAAAAGGTGACATTGCAGCTGATACCACAGAAATACAAAACATGATCCATGAATACTACAAAAATCTCTAGGCACATAAAGAAGAAAATGTAGTGGAAATGGACAGATTCCTGGAAACACACAACCTCCCATGACTCCAACAGGAAGAAATAGAACTCCTGAACAGATCAATAATGAGCAGCAAGATCGAAGTATTAATAAAAAACCTCCCAAGAAAAAAACAATCCCTGAACCAGACGGATTCACAGACAAATTCTACCAGACCCACAAAGAAGACCGGTACTCATACTACAGAAGATATTCCACAATTATGGAGAAGTAGGGAATTCTCCTCAATTCATTCTATGAAGCCAGTATCACCTTGATACCAAAGCCAGGAAAGGACACAACAAAAAAAGAAAACTACAGACCCATATACCTTGTGAATAGAGATGTAAAAATCCTCAATAAAATACTAGCAAACTGAATTCAAGCCTCCAACAATTCCTCATCCATCCTCATGCTCAGCTGATGATCTTATTTCCCACTTCAGTGAGAAAATTAGACAATCAAAAGAAAATTTTAATAGGCTCACACTACCATATCTACCAACATCTGTTGACATCTGTACCCATACACTCTACTCTCCTGCCTTTTACTAAAGAGGAACTATCTGTGCTCCCATCTAAAGCCAATCCTTTTACTTGTACACCAGATTAAAAGATAAATTATATGCACTCTCTCCAATTCCTCTACTTTCATCCTTAATGTTTCTCTTTGCAACCTTTTATTTAGAAAATATCAAGTCTACAGAAAAATTATAATAGTAAAATGAAGATCCATATACCATCCACCTAAATACACCAATTATTAACATTTTGCCACATTTTCTTAATAAAGCTCTCTTTATTCTTTTCATATAAATATTTGATATGTACATGTATGTATGTATTTATGTGTGTAGTATATTGACACGTGCATACACATTCTTTTTTGGTTGAACCATTTCAGAGTTAATTACAAACACCATGTCATTCCTAATTACTTTAGGGTGTACATCCTAAAAATATTTTCCTATAAGACAATACAGTCATTACACTCAGAAAATTTAACACTGTTACATTATTGAGTAGTCCATTTTCAAATTTCTGTATTTGTCCCAATAACTTCCTTTACAGATATTTTTGGTTATTGTTGGTGATGGTGGTGCTAGTGACAGTGATGGTGATGGTGGTAATTTAATTCAAGATGCAATCAAGGACCATGTATTACATTTAATTATAATCCTTGAATTCTGTATTAAATATATCCCAGTCCATATTTCACCTCTAACACTTTGCTCCATTGGTAATCTCTTGTACTGAATCCAATATCCACATACGTGGCCTATAAGCAGCATTTTTACATGGCTGATCATTCTGTCTTCCTGAATACATATTTTCTTCACTTAGTTCCAAAACACGATAATCACCTAGTTTTCCCTGGGCATTGTTTATCAATATGTTAATATTGGTTCTTTTGCTTTCTTCATCTACACTCCATTAATGATCTCAAATAATTTCATAGTTTTAAATATCATATTGCAATGACTCCCAATTTTATATCTCTAGCCTAGACCTCTCACTTGAATTCCAGACTCATATATCCAATTGTCTTATGAAAGAGAATTTCAGAAAGAAATTCTGAAAGAAAAGGGAGATGAGGGAGAAGCCTCTTCCTTTATTTTCAACAGGGAGATTTAAGCCTCTTACTGTCAATTTGTATTTGTCTTTATACTGGTTCGTGGGTAAGAAAACTTATAAAAAAAATTAATCTTGTCTGGGCATCCTGGCTCACGCCTGTAATCCTAGCACTCTGGGAGGCCAAGGAAGGAGGATCGCTTAAGGTCAGTAGTTGGAGACCAGTCTAAGCAAGAGCAAGAACCCATCTCTACTAAAATAGAAAAATTAGCCAGGCATTGTGACACACACCTGTAGTCTCAGCTACTTGGGAGGCTGAGGCAGGAGGATTGCTTGAGCCCAGGAGTTTGAGGTTGCAGTGAGCTATGATGATACCACTGTACTCTAGTCAAGGTGACAGAGCAAGACTCTGTCTCAAAAAAAAAAAATTAATCTTACTAAAATGAATATATACGTGTAATACAGTTCCAATTAGAATCTCAACAGATGGAGTTATTTTGGAATTAGATAACTACTGAAGTTTACATAGATTAATAAATGCCTAAGAAGAACTAAAATGAGTGTGAAAAAGGAGACACAAGATACAGAGCACACTATAAAACCATTTTAATCACATCAATTTGGTAATGGCAGGAATAGACTCATCAACCACAGACACAGAGTGGGAAGTACAGAAATAGATCTGTATATAGGAGAGGTGAAAATAAAATAAAGGTGGGGGAGGTTATTTAATTAATGCTGCTTCCATAAATGGCCAAAAGAAAATAGTTCCCTATACAACATACACAACTGAATTTCATGTGGATTAATGACTTAAACATATAATACAAAACAAAATCTTGCAAGAAAATCTGGGCTACATCAGCATGGGGTTGGATGATGCCATTTCAACGACACTGCAAACCCAGAGAGATAGAATATTTGTTCGCCAAAGCAGAGCACATTCAGATTAATGCCCATAATTTATTTATTAATTTTTTAAAAAGTTCCTTCAGACTGTCAGGAAGTCAAACTAATAGAAAATAGGCAAAGGATATATAGATAATCCAGAGGAGAACAATTCCAAATAGGCATCAAACACGTGAAAAGAGGTGTAAACTCATTAGTAAGGACATGAAAATAGTACTTGAGATTTATCAGACTGCCAAAAATTAAAAATAGCAATAACTCCTGTTACTGGAGAAGATAAGGAGAAAATGGGAAGTGATGGAAATGGGAAATGTTACAGCCTTAATCTATGCATAGACAAACTGGTTACTGTAAAAGTATTTCTTCAGTCAAATTGTTGAATTAACGTTTTGTTAATTTCTTTTTCTAAAGAGATAAGGTCGCACTGACTCTGTTGCCCAAGCTAGAGTGCAGTGGTGTGATCACAGCTCACTGCATCCTCGAACTCCTGGACTCAAGTGATCCTCCTATCTCAGCCTCCCAAGTAGCTAGGACCACAGGCGCACACCACCACACCCAGCTATTTTTTTTCTAGGACAGGGTCTCACTATGTTTCCCAGGCTGGTCTCCAACTCATGGCCTCAAGTGATCCTCCTGTCTCAGCCTCCCAGGATGCTGGGATTACAGGTATGAGCCACCCCACCCGGATGAATTAACATTTTTAAAAAGGCTTCATCAAAACAGCAGCCCTACATAGAAGCCTTTCAAGCAGTATCATCTACCCAGAAAAATATCCAGGATCCTGGGAGAGGAGACAGAGAGAAAAGGAAATAAAGAAAAAAAAAGGGGGAAGGTAGCCATGGCCAAAGGCCCTCTGTTCCACCCTTAGATTCCCTCCCAGCCAGTTAGCCAAAGCACTGGAAATTTCCTGAAGGGTTTAAAAAAAAAAAAACCATCAGGAGTAATAAATACTGATTTCCAACACAATTAAAATCCTTCTAACCAGCACTGCAAGCCCCCAGCACACAAATAAGTTATATTCCAGTTGTCTGTAGCTTGGAATTTATTTGCCCATAAAAACAGTACGATAAATCTCCTAACGCAGCTCACAAAAATTAAATCACTTACACTGGCAAGGAGAAGAAAGAGAAAATGCAAATTCTTATTGCTACAGCACATTATTTCAGGGATGTTCTGGGTTTGCCTTGGAACCTAAACTCAACTTGCAACAATGTTTCAAGGATTGCATGTAAAACGGGAGAAGAGAATATAAAGGCAATAGAATACCCTCTTGGTGGCTTCCTATATGCTCCTCTCCCTGACTCTCTAGTTGGAGAATAATAATGATAACAACGTCTACTACCCACTCTGGTCAAGTTCAGTTCAGGATATTTTTCACACGTGTCATTTAATTTAATCCTCACACAATCTTGTGATATAAGTATGATTATCTTCATTTTACTTAAACAAGGCAGTAGGTTCCAAAATACTTAACTTGTCCTTTGTCATTGAACGAGTAGGTGGCTGAGAAAGACATATCTGATTCTAAAGCTATGCTCTTACCTGCTACATGCCATCAAAGTTCCAGTCTTCTACCCCCAGAACCCTGGGTCACCTTGGGTTCCTGGACCATGTGCACAACTCCAAATTCTAGAAGTGCCAGGCTCCTGGATTTTACCACCACATCATGCATCTTTCACAACCATCTACCCAGAAGAGACCATGTGGCCATCCAGGCCACACATCTCTGCTCCAGAGAACATTCCTTGGGACAAAATGGGTCTGCCATTCAAATGTATGGAAGGATCTAGATTCCCTGGAGAGCTCCTGCCTAGTGTTTGGTCACATCTGTGTAGGCTGTAGGGATAAGGATTATGTTCCAATCCCTGAAGAAAGTTCACCAGGGTCCAACTGGCGGCAGACACTCCACATTTGGGAACACTTTGACTCATGGATGTCCGTGACCTCGCATGCTAGCCCCACATGAATCCAGCACACGAGGTTCTTGTTTAATAGGTGACCTTCTCAAAATAGCTTCAGATATTAGCTCTCCCTGCAGGGTCTCTCTGGGGAAGCTTAAGAGACAGATTTGCCTCTCAGCTTTCCAAATCCCTTGTTTGGGGTTCCAGAAAATAACCCGCAATCACAGCATTCCCTCTACCTATCATCACTTTACTTTTTACAAAATTGAATCACTTGGAGCTTTGTGCTATATTCATTTTCACTGATCTCATTTTTTTCCCTGCCTTCATTTTTTCCACTTCAGGGGCCATTTTCCCACATTTTGCCCAAGGCTCTGTTCCATGAGAGGTGATAATAACTAGGTTAAGTGCTGAAAACCTTCGAGATGTTTCACGTGGGTCATTTTGGGTGGTTGCTTTCCTTCCTTTTAACACTAAAGACAAAAGGGGTGATAGGGGAGGATATCATCGAGATATTACAGTGGGTACACGGCTTGGCCAAGATAAGTGCCTTTCCTATTTTGGAAGAGATGGAGTTTTAAGAGATGAATTTCTCAAGTGATATCGTCATCCTGTGAGGGAAAAAGTCTAGAAGACAAAGGACTCCAGGGGAGCAGGATACTCTTCAAACAAAGAGCTCTGTAAGCACAGAGGCAAATGAATTCATATAACAAGGAAGCCAGAGGTCAAGGTGGCCACACCCGAATTCCATAGGAGTCCAGAAAAAGGAATTGGGCGTAGCATTAAGTCAGCGTAAAAACTCATTCATTTGTTCACACTAGTTATTGAACATCTACTAAGTTCCTAACACATTGTGCTAGGCACTAGGATATAAAGATAAGTAAGAACTCATCCTTGCCACCAAAGAATTCCCCCACTCAAGTGCAGTAGCTTCTAACATTTGCGGTTATAGGACTTCTTTTTAACATCAAAAACTTCACTGAGAGTAATGACAGTAAATCTATCCTTAAAAGCCATTGGCTAGGGAGAATACATATGCATGTGGACTTAGAGATTCCTTTCAGTAAGTCTGGGCAGTACCAGATGCACAGAAGCACGGGGCTAATGAGATGAACAATGCCAGCAGCATAAGGAGAGGTGAACCGCTGCTCAGCTCTGCGTGAAACAGGATTTGCCTTTGTACTGAAAACTTTGACATCTAGGCCCTCTGCACTCACACAGACATCCCCCAATTCATCGTCTAATGTCCAAAATGTCATATGCATAATAACACTTCTCTAGCTCTAGGACATTACAAAGCACCATCAGAATCATCATCTCCTATGGTTTTTTATAAGGATCACTAACAAGGGAGTGAGGTTCACAGACTGGGGAGGTGGCTGGCACAAGATCCCCGAGCTACGGTGTCAGAACAGGACTCCTCAACCCCAGCCATCGTCCGCCCAGCTCCAGATCCCATGGGCTTTTTACAATATCCAGCTGTTCCCTCTCACAAAGGTGATATTTAATCCTCTAAAATGTATTAGGCCTGTACCAGATGGTAACGGAAGGAGAGAAAGAAGGAAGGAAAGGAGTGAGGGAGTATAGAAGAAAAGCACTTAGCGAGGTGCTCTTTTATAATTTTATCATCCCTCTCGCCTGCCCACTTTTGAGGCTATAATTATTTCTCAGATAATTTTACATATGAGGAGACTAAAGTTTAGAGAGACAATCATTTGTCTAAGGTCACACAGCTTATAAGAAATGTAGCTAGAATTAAATTCCAAGTGCACCTAACTCCTAAGCCCTTGCTTCTAACTCCTTACCTCACTGCTAGTGTGGTGTGTGCAACTTCGAGGAAATCACACAATATCTGAGGATTGTTGTTCTCATCCCTCACATGGGCCCTTAAGAGGAGCCACTATTTGTTGAGTATACTTATCTATATCTATCTTTTTCAGATCTCATAGCGGTGCTGCAAGATAGATATTATTCTCTCCATTGTACTGAAAATGAGATTGAATGTCAAAAAATCAGACTGAAGGCAGAGCCAGGATTTGAACCCAGGACTTAGCATGTCCCATCTACCCCCAGCTACTGCACAAGCATTAGGTGGGGGACAAAGGAGACAATAAATATGGAAAGCATTCATAAAGTATAAACTAGTACACTAATATATTATTGGAATTATTATTTCAATTATTAAGCTGAGACATTAGACACAGAGGTTAGAGGCTAAATAACTTACCTAACATTATATTGCAAATATAAAACCAGGGTTTATATCTCTGGTTCTAAGTTCTAATCCAGTGTCCTTTCCACTTACTGCCATGGCTCAATTCGTTAATTTATTGGTGCCTCAGCCTGCCTGGCAGTAAAATGGGAGCAATGATATCTCATTGGCTATTGTGAGGATTAAATCATTTCATATATGTACCTGTTAGGTGCTTGGCAAAATTACTTTCTTCCTTCCTTCTACTCAATACTTCAATCACAGAACCATGCCCTGGCCTCCATGTTTATAATGATTTGTCACATTTTTACAACCACAAAAATAAAATAGCATTTTAAAAGGTCATGTCCATTCTCAATGGCTATTTCTGGAAAAACTGTCTACAGATCTGCCTAAAGTCTTCTCTTTTTTTTTTTTTGAGACAGTCTCACTCTGTTGCCCGGGCTAGAGTGCCGTGGCGTCAGCCTAGTTCACAGCAACCTCAAACTCCTGGGCTCAAGCCATCCTCCTGCCTCAGCCTCCTGGGTAGCTGGGACTATAGGCACGCATCACCATGCTTGGCTAACTTTTTCTATATATATTTTTAGTTGTCCATATAATTTCTTTCTATTTTTAGTAGAGACGGGGGTCTCGCTCTTGCTCAGGCTGGTCTCGAACTCCTGATCTCAAACGATCCACCCGCCTCAGCCTCCCAGAGTGCTAGGATTACAGGCGTGAGCCACTGCGCCCGGCCTAAAGTCTTCTATATTATGCAAACTGCTTGCAGGT
This sequence comes from Varecia variegata, assembly GCA_028533085.1. NCBI lineage: Eukaryota > Metazoa > Chordata > Mammalia > Primates > Lemuridae > Varecia > Varecia variegata. The sequence goes on along the minus strand of CM052450.1, from coordinate 10,863,154 downwards.
AATGCACAGTAACATTTGTAGATTTGGGGGAAAATGGTGCTCCTGTCATGTCTTCATCCTTTTCAGCAAATGTCCCAACCATTCCTTTCACAATGAAGAACTCTAATGACTAATACACCGGAACTTTAATGCTACTTACACCATCTTCATAATCAATTCACTCTGTCAAGATGCTTCCAGGAATTGTACAGTTCAGCAAATTGAGGTTCTCAAAGCAAATAAAAAGACCCAAGTTCTCAAGGGTAGGTTTTTCTCATGGGAGTGTATAATTCAGCGGATGTTTAACTAGTGCCAGATTTATCAGGATCCTTCCAACTCTGCATCTGATAAGAAGTGTCTGGAGAAGAAATATCTTCAATTTCTCCTCCTGGGCCTAAACAACTCGACTCCCACCACTGCCAGACACCACAGAGTTTGCATTAGCCTTTGCTACTTGACTGAAGGTCAACCGGATAAGCTCATGTGTGGTTTACAAATATATTTGAAAAATGAAATTCCTCCAGCAACTGCAATCAACCAGTTCAACCATATTCTTTTTAGGCGATTCCTTAACAAACATCTATCTTCCTATGACATGCTTATTTAGATTTTCTAGTGATTACTGGATAATATAATAAAATCATTTGTGTTCACAACCGACTACTTTCACACTGATGAGTTCCACATAGTTTCCTCGGGGCAACACAACTCAATGAAGCAGGCAGCAAAAATTCCACTGATATTCAACTCACAGGCAGTTTTTAAGAATGTCGCACATTTGTGGTCACTCTTTGCCCTGGAAAAGCCACACCGCACGTGTCTTCACTCCGTGTGAGGAATTAGTCACTCTTCTGTGCTTCCATAGCATTTTATTCTTGATTTGTTCGAGCTTGTGGTTTATCTGTTTACACATCTGCCTCCCCGGAAGCCTGTGAGTTCTCTCAGGAGCAAACCAGGAGCCACAGCTTGTTGGTTTTTTATATTTCCATCTTCTAGCCCAATGCCAGGGGTCCAAATTATGTGAAATGAACAAACAGTTAATGAACTAATAAATTAATACAACCCTGAGAATACATTTCTGTTGGTTTTCTGAGGACAGTGTCAATGAAGTGAAATTCTGAGAATTGACTGTGTAGGATAGGCCAAGAGTTCCTGTAATTGGTTTTCTTTTTACCTGCCATTATCCAAGTGTCTGGATCCTGCGAGCCATGGACAGAACCATGGTTCTGAAAGAAAAGGCAGTCAGCAATACAAACCACTCCAACGTCTCTGGAGTCAGTGACAAATGTTCCCTAACCTCAGCACTGTGAAGCGCTCTCAGGCAAAACCCACCGGAACTCTGAATGAAGTCCCTTGTGTTTCTCCTTTAGCTTAGTACAGAGCTCTGCAGTTGGTGGCTTGTTGGCAAGACTTCTCTCCACCAAAATGGCGCAGCCTGACTCTTGGAATTGATGCATCTCTGTGCCTGACCAACCCCTCCTCCAACAACTGAAGTTGACTCATTCCCCACCAGTGTCACATGAAGATAATCAATTGTCCCAGGGCTCACTGGGCTATGAAAAAGCAGCTTGGCACAGAGAAAAATCCCACTCTCCCCACCCCAGTCACAAGCCTATTTGGCGGTCTGGCCTATCTCTTCTGCCTTTCATTTACTCCTCACCCCTTTCTCATTCTCTCTTCTCTGTAACCCTACACATGCTCAGAATTGGAATCAAGGAAAATGCATAAAAGAATCCACTCAAGTATTTTATAATTACTCAGAAGTTGGCAACTTTGGCCTCTAACCACGTTCTACAAGTGAAGTTCTGTCATTTGGAGAAGGATCAGGATGAGGAAAAAGAATTTTTAAGTAAAATAAAGATTAAGATGAAAAACATAGCAAACATGATTCTAACAGGTCAGTTTGGCAGAGGTGCACCGAAAATATCAAAAACTCAAAAATGAGCTATTATTTTCAGAAAGACATCAGATTGTTCATAAAAAGACTCATCTTCAAGGAATTAAAGTAATGAAGGGTGCTTTGGATTATAAAAACCATTTAAGGACGGCTTCCACTGCTTCTGGGACATGTGTAAGAATCTGTATGAAAGAGAAACAGGATGTTGTGGGACTGATATAATTTTATATTACCCAGACTGGAAGACAGACTACTGGAGATATTAGAAGGACTTGGTTAAAAGAGAAACAGTATTTTTCATAACTAACTTCATACCCCATTGAGAGGCACAAAAGAGTAGTGTATGTAAACAAAAATACCACTTTAATTTTTGATCAATCTCATATTGGAGAATGTGGCTTACACATGCAGCACAATGAGCCCTCTATTACCGAATCCCAGAAGTAGGCACATGTAAATCTGAAAAAACAAAGACCTCCTCATGTGGGAGCTTGCCCCTGTAAAACTTTCAGCATGAAGGAGCAGATCAGAATGTGTTTATAAGCAGTCAAATTTCCTTTCTGCCCTCCACATCTCCCTGCTATGTGCACACACACACACGAGGCAAAAAGAGGCTGAGCTACTTCCTCATCCTGTTCTTCATCCCACACTTCTTTGCTTCCCCATCCCAAACTTCCTCTTCTCAAACTTACTCTCCCATAAGGCACTGCTTCCCAAGGGAGATGTGAAACCAGGGTGTTCTGCTGATAGAAATCCCTCAACACAGAAAGAAACATCAAGACCGGGGAAGAACAGTTCCTATTCATACGGCTGTTATAATCACGCACCCCATAAGAATCTGCAGGATGCTTACTTGTCGACACATTTTGTCTTAGGCATTAAGGAAAACGGCAAAGGAAGAAGGGGAAGCTAATGTTTGTTGAGCACCTACCAAGTGCCAGGCACCATGTTAAGAGCTCTTACCTACATCACACATCATTTCATCTAATCCACACAATTCTGAAAGAAAAGTGTTAGTATTCTCTTTTTTCCTTTTACAAATGAAGAAACTAAGGCTTGGAAACGTTGTAGAGGAGAAGGCACGGAAGAGCTTGCAGCCAGTTTCCAACATAAAATAAACACAACTGAAATAATTGTAAGGCCCCAGCAAAACCTATTATTCATATTGAATACAAAGTGAACATAAGGAAAAGTGAACACTGTGATGTTTAGAATAAGAACATAACATATGGATCAACAGGCTACAAAGTCAGAGATGATGAAATAGGATTACCACTGCAAGTGCGTACTGAGGGCTGCACACGGACGTGGGCAATCAGAGCAAAGAGAAGCTCCAAAGATAAGGGAGGAAGTCAGAAATCTTGGAATGTGGCCTGGATGATACAACTTTGATCGATAGCAGGCATCTGCACTAAAGTGCACTTCTGTACTTAGGTCATTATCAGCTCTTGTATTTTCCTGCATAGATCTGGAACCCATTCTAAGTGAAGTATCCCAAGAATGGAAAAACAAGCACCACATGTATTCACCATCAAATTGGTATTAACTGATGGACACTTAAGTACATATATGGTAATGACATTCATTGGGTGTCGGGCAGATGGGAGGGAGTTAGAGGGGATGGGTATATACACACCTAATGGGTGCGGTATGCACCGTCTGGGGGATGGACACACTTGAAGCTCTGACTCGGGTGGGGCAAAGGGAATATATGTAACCTAAACATTTGTACCCATGTAATATACTGAAATAAAAAAATTTTTTAAAAAGATGGGTGACAACAGAAAAGTTATTAATACTTAAATTCTCCAAGCTTTAATTTCCTTATCTATAAAACGAGAATAAAATAATTTTACATGTGAAGGAATGTTGCAATTTGTAGAACTCTAAAACTATGTTTGTTAGCCATTAGTCTATCTTCTTTTGGAAAGTTTCTGTTCATGTCCTTTGCCCACTTTTTATAGGGTTGTTTGATTTTTTTCTTGCTGATTTTCCTGAGTTCTATATAGATTCTAGTTATCAGCCCTTTATCAGATGTGTAGCATGCGAATATTTTCTCCCATTCTGTAGGTTGTCTGTTTGCTCTCATGATAGTTTCTTTGGCTGTGCAGAAGCTTTTTAATTTGATCAGGTCACATTTATTTATTTTTGTTGTTGCTATGATTGCCTTTGGGGTCTTCTTCATAAATTCTTTGCCTAGGCCAAGGTCGATAAGAGTTTTTCCAATATTTTCTTCTAGAATTCTTATAGTTTCATGCCTTAGGTTTAAGTCTGTTACCGACTGTGAGCTGATTTTTGTGAGAGGTAAAAGGTGCAGATCCTGTTTCAGTCTTCTGTTGTCACCCATCTTAACGACAGTAGGTTAAGACCCAAGTCCAGGGTTCTCTGGCTTCAAAAACAATACTTCAAATCTTTCATTATGCTATCCAAAGAAATATGAGACAAAAGTACCTTTAAAATTCTGAAATGGCTCTTAATATCTTTGATTGAATACCTCTCTTGTTTTTTTGAGTGAATTTGAGCAACTATCCAATTAATCAAAACTTTTGGTGGCTTTTTTTTTTTTTTAGTTCCTAGTGGACCTACAAGAAAAATATTTTTATTTTCCTTTTTTCTTCTATTGAAAGTGAGAAAAGCACTAGGACAAATGTCATGCTACTAAATGTTTACCATAAAAATCTTCAGGGAGGAAAGCTCTGATTTATAGAATTTGCCAATTTCTGTGGCGTAAACACTCCCAACATGGTCCATCACAATCTACCAATGTGATGTCACTGAATGGAGTATTGGGAGGAGGTGCCACAGTCAGCTCTTGTAAACCAGTACAAGCTGCATCCAGCACACTGCTGCCTACAACTATCAAATTAATCACAAACCCTCTTGGTGATGTATCTTCTGAATAAATGCATCAAAAATAGAGACCTATGTATAAATAAGAGTCTCTGGGTATGGGGTTCATTAGGTTGAGTACAGAGCAGTCCATGGGGGACAGGGATGTCTGAAACCACAGATAGTCCCCAACTTGATTGCCATCAATTAGACCACATTTCTGTTCACATCTTCCACCCCCAAATGTAATACCTTTTCCATCTTAACTACACACCTATTATGCACTGTAACCATAGCTTTTACAGTCTGAGGCATGACAGCAAAACTAGAATGAGTGTCTTCTTCCTTTTTCACAATTTTAAGAATGGAAGATTCATTCTTACCTTAGCCTTCAGCAATCTCAGCATACAACTTCTTTTTTTCCCTTAAGTCAAGAACTTTCACCTTTTCACTTAAAAGAAGCACTTCATGGCTTCTCTTGGGCATATCCGAATTGCCAGCATCACTTCTCTTGTGCTTTGAGGCCATTATTAAGTAAAATAAGGGTTACTTGAACACAAGCACCTGCTACCACAACAGTAGATCCAACAACCAAGACGGTACCAAGTGACTAACAGGCAGGGAGTGTAGACAATGTGGATCCACTGGATGAAGGGAGGATTCATGTCCCAGGCGGGTCAGAGCAGGGCAGCACAAGATTTCATCATGCTATTCAGGATGGCGTGCAATTTAAAACTTAGGAATTTTTCATTTCTGGGATTTTCCATTTGACATTTTCAGACTGCAATTGACTATGGGTGACCAAAACTGTGGAAAGCAAAACCACAGATAAGGGGGGTGGGGGGGCTACTGTACTGGAAATAGAAATTGATCTGATTTGCCACTAAAGATGTGATACCTTATAAAGGAATCTCAGTTTTTCCAAGAAAACTAGTTCCAGAACTGCCAACTTGAGATTTTTAGCTTGAGGAAGCAAAGCGCCAGGTGAGAAGGGGCGAGTTGCCATGGTGCTTTGATTTGCCCCCTTGGGCTTTGCCCTTTCCCTTAGGGTCCTCTAATTTCAATCCCCACGACCACCACCTCACTGGTCTTCGTGATAAGTTGCTTCCCTTTCAATACTGTGGATTCCCCTTGGCATAGCTCAAAATTTCAGAATCTTTCCATGCATCTCTGAAAGGCCAGAAAAAGCAAGAAACACAAAGAATATGGCTTTTGATCCTTCCTTGGTTGGATTGATCCCAAGGTTCACAGACTCTGCCCTACTCAACACTTTGTCTCAAGCCCTGACAGGCAGGTGCAACTGGACAGCCACCCCTCCCTGCTTCCTCACTGCTGACTTCTGGCCTATTTCCACCAAGAAGCCACCATGTTAAGTCCCACGACCTGGTGGCCCCTTTGGAAACAGTCTGACATTTTCATCTATGCGTAAGACCAAGCTTAATAGAATTAGATTCTCACCTGAACTCACTTCATGATCTCTTCTTTCCTTGTGCCATTTTCTGACATGAATGATGACATTTCCTTGTACTAGAAAAGTCCTTACCCCCATGAGGGTACAACCACATCCCTCTTACAGACTCATCAAATGTCATAAAAATATACAGTAGTGACAGCATTCTAATAATGAGGATTACACAGACAGCAATGGGGCATCGTTCCTCACCCTCCACATAACCTGAGCCCCATGCAATCTGACCTCCACCACCTCCACATTTTAGGGAACCAGAATGCTATAGTTATTCCAGATTTGGGAAACAGATGGTTCTGCCCCGGATGATATTTAAAAAAAAAAAAGCCATCTTCCTTCCTTGAACATCAAGTTTGTTTTTCCAAATCAGTATTCCCCTTAAAGTAGCCCTGTAGGCAGCCACGCACACATCCTAAAAGTCCTGCTGATGCTAAAACCATTTTGGAACTTCCCTTGCAAATTGCCTTCAGATCAAAGTTATGGCTCACCCAAGGTTGTTGATTTCATTATAGTTTATTTTTCCCACCCAACATAGACACTGGACTTGGATCCTGACTACAGGCCAAAGCTCTGTCATTGGGAATATTCCAAAGTGTTGTCAGGCAACAATATCCCCACCACTACACACACACATACACAGGCACACACACACACACTCCCCATCCTGCCCCATGCCACACAGCCCCAAACACTCTTCTAAGGAACTTGAACTTCTTTTCATATCTGAAGAGTCTATTATTCACTCTTACCCATTTCCGTTGTTGTGACATGTGTAGAGATCAGAAGGTAGCACATAATGCAACCAAAGCACAGGCAGGTCCCCTCCTGTCAGGGGACATCAAAACCGTGACACTAGGAACTAAAGAGGGACCTAAAGAAGACGCCTAATGCAGCCTCCAGTCTCAAGCTGGGTTTCTTCCCACGTTCAGGGCTAGCAGAGGCTGAGAGAGACTGGACCAGGTCTCGGTGTCACAGAGACCTGTGCTCTTGCCACTTGCTCTTCCTCACACACGCCAGGCATAGTCCCATTTAAACCATTCCCGCTGCCTGTAATGGCACTTATGTGTGGCTGACTCTCTCACCTCTTTCAAGCCTCTGCTTAAATATCATTCTGCATTCTGCTTTCCTTATTTAAAATTGTAAACATTCTTCAGTCCTCTCCAGAGTCCTCTCCAGCTGCCACTTTCTCTCCAATTATATGGAGAAAAGAAATAGAGCCAATCCTTCTCTATTTGCTTCTCCATATAATTTTTACCTTCTAATATACTATGTAGTTTACTTATTACATTTATTATTTATCCTCTGTCTCTCATCTCCCCTATTAAAAGGTAAGCTCCTAGAAGGCAGGAATTTGTGTCCCTTTTGTTGATTGAATATCCAAAGTGCTTAGGATCGAGGCTAGCACATACCTGGCACTCAAAAGTATTTGTTGAATAAGTAAATGCTAGCAGAGAACTTCTTGTCCTGCCTGTCACTGCCCCCATTCCTGCCCCAAAAATAATATGCTCAACAGATAGCCATGGGTTCTCTACTTGACCATTCAGAGTCCTCCCTTATGTTTCCATTGTCTTGGAGATGGCAGACACTAAAACTAAAGTGTTTTCATGAACACATGTACAGGAGTCTTCTAATCTTGCCTTTTCTTCCAGAACCACACACTTGCACAATACTGATCATCTGCAGCACCATCAGCAAATGCATTGAGACACACTGAGTCAGGGAGGATGGGGGAAAGAGAGTGGGGTGAGGAATGCGGTATGCATGAGGGTCAGACAGATTCTGCAGGTAACGCAAGACCATGCATATATACAAGTGTGAGGGAATGAAGTGAGGGTGTGCATGTTCAATAACCCTTCTGCCTGCACCATCTGGGAGGCAAGCCATTCCACCTGTCAATTACCATGCCTCCCTGAACCAGCAAAAATAAACACATCAAAAGCTCAGTCTTCATAGGAGTTTTCACCATGTGGTTTAGCTCTCTCTACAACCCTTCCTCCAAAGAATTTTTAAAAAAGCAAACTTTCCTTCTTATTTTTAAACCTTTAGACTGCAAAGAAAGGATAAAGATGCAAAAGTACCGTTGGTGGGGTTGGGTTTTTCTTTTTTCAATTTTCCCTCTCTTTTTATAAAATAGGCAGCTTAAAATGTTTTAAAAAGGCATAACTCACTATCAGTGAATTGAAAACCATAATTAATTTGAAATGTGTGCTAGCACCTAGCCACCTATAGAGGGTTTTCCTGTGTGGTTTGTAGAGGTATTCTAAGTGCACATAAAATATGACTGTAAAATGGAATTTACAGTCCAGCACCAGACTGAGCTGGAGCAAGTGAGAGTGAGGCAGTCCACTGTTGTGCAGAGAAACCAAAGATACAGGATCCACACGTCTGCCAAGGAAAATTTGTGCCACTCATCACCTTCTGGTGCCCTAAAGAACCATCATCAGAAGTGAATTGTTAAAGCACTCACCTTTCTCCACAAGCAGCTTTCATTAAGATTACGTATGCATGTACCAAAAATCTGCTATTAAAATAGTATCAGTCTTAAAGATTTTTTACTTTCAAAGAATGTTCTAACAGTATGATTGTTTACATAGAAAATCCAATAAGATCTAAAAAGAAGCTATCAGAGACAGTGCGTTTGACAAGGTTATGGAATACAAAAATCAATGTATAAAAATCAACTGTATTTCTATATACTGGCAACAAACAATTAGGAATTGAAATTTTTAAAAATACTATTTACAATAGCAACAAAAAAATTAAATAGTTAGGAGTAAATCTAACAAAATACATATAAGATCTGAAATCTACAAAACATTGCAGACAGAAATTAAATCAAATTTAAATAGATGGTGAGATATAATATGTCCATGGGTTGGAAGACTCAATATTAAGATGTCAATTTTCCCCAAATTGGTCTGTAGATTCAATGCAATCCAAATCAAAATTCCAGCAGGCTTTTTCTGTAGGAACTGGCAATCCAATTTTAAAATTCATCTGGAATAGCCAAACCAACTTTGAAAAAGAACAAAGTTGGAGCACTAACACTATCAGATTTCTGATCAAGACAATGTGATATTGGTGTCAACAGAAACAAATAGATCAATAGAAAAGGTACATGTTCTATATGTCTCACTTATATGAACAACTTATTTTTGCAAACGTACAAAAGCAATTCAGTGGACAAAGCATAGTATTTTCAACAAATAGTGCTGGAACAATTGGACATTCACATGCAAAAAATTAACTGTAATCCATACCTTACACCGTATACAAAAATAACTCAAGTGTTCACCCTAAAATAATAAAACATCTAGAAAAAGCCATAGTTGAAAATATTTGTACCTTAGGTAAGACAAAGATTTCTTAGATAACACCACCGAAAGCACAATCCATGAACATAATGGTAATTTAGACTTTATCAAAATGTAAAACTTCTACTTTTTGAAAGACACTGTTTAGAGAATGAAAAACCTAGTCACAGACTTGGAGAAAATATTTGCAAATCATATGTCTGATAAAGGACTTGTACCCAAAATATATACGACGAACTCTTAAAACTCAATAATAAGAAAGCAAACACCTGAGTTTTTTTAACAGGGGCAAAATATTTAAACAGATATTTTACCAAAGAGGATATACAAATGGAAAATAAGTATATGAAGATGTTCAACATCATTAGTCATTCGGTAAATAAAAGGTAAAACCATTAATAAAATAATATAATACCACATGCATATTAAAATGGATCACATTAAAAAGACTGACTATACCAAGCGTTGGTGAGAATGTGGAGAAAGTGGTAGAAATATAAACTGGTACAACCACTTTGGAAAACAACTTGGCAGGTTTTTTTTAAAGCTAAGCATTGTTCTACAGTATGATCCCACCGTTCCATCTCTAGGTATTCACCTAAGAGAAATGAAACCATATGTCCATGCAAAAACTTGGACGGGAATGTTGATAGCTGCTAGTATGTTCATAGCAGAATGCAGTAGCCAAAAGGTAGAAAAAACCCAATGTCTATCAACAGGGCAATGGATAAACACACTGTGGCATATTGGTACAATAAAAGCAAGGAAAGTATCGATACATACTCCAACATGAATGAATCTAATAATAATTATTGCAAATGAAAGAAGTCAGACCAAAAAAGAGTAAGTGTTAGAACATGCAAACTAATCTACAGTGACAGAAAACAGATCAGTGGTTGCCTAGCAATGTGGATATTCAGGGGTGAGAGGAAGAGATTACAAAGGAACACGAGAAAACTTTTGGGGGTGATGGATATGTTCATTATTTTTATTGTGGTGATGGTTTCGCAGGTATATATAATACATATGCCAAAACATATCAAATTATACACTTCTAACATGTGTAATTTACTGTGTATTAATTATACCTCAATAAGACCGTTTTTATTTCAATAAACAAACAAACAAGAGTATTCTAATAAGATGTCAATATCCCTGAAAGAGATCACACCTTAAGCCTTATCAGCCAATACCTTACTGGGGAGAGAGAATGAGAAGTGGGTATTAAGGACAAACCTCATAATTGTTCCAAGAATTGGTACTGATGACACACTTATCAGACAACTCAAAACTGACAAAAGTCTTTACGATGGCATGTAATACTGCACCCACTCAGGGACATTCCCTTTTTACCCAAAGGTGCCACTCAAGCCCATGTATAATAGAACGAAAGGGTGGGTAGTATCCAGCTTGGAGCGATTTTTCTCACAATTTGGGCTCCTCTCCCAGTCCAGGTGCCCAAAGGAAGAGTCAACCAATTCCAGAAACAACAGAACAATTTCCTGGATGCTAGTTAGTCACATTAAGCTCTTCATACTTCTTCAGTGCCAGGAGAGGAAACCCAGATGTCCTAACACCCTTGGGAACAGCTTTGTGCCTGAATCAAGAGTCAGGACCCTGTCCAGCTATGTGGATGTGGCCTCATCTTTATGCCATGTTCAGGTCACTAAATTACAAAGAGGATGTTTGGTCCCCAATGTAGGAGTTCTCGGGTTTGAGGAAATTCAGTGCCACCGTGCATGTTGATTGGAGCAAGTACCACTGCTCAGAAATGAAGAGAGAATGCCAGAGACTGGAAAAGTAGGAATGGGTAACATCCTCATACTTTCAAAATAGACCTGTTAAGATTCCCTGTCCCGTGAGCTGGCGAATCCCTGTATACGATGCTTAGCACCACACGGGTGCCCATCGCTGACAACCGACTGACTCAACTAGCAGTCGCAAAGGCAAGGACGTGAACTCTCTCTGTGCTCTTTTCATTGAAAAGGTAAGAGGTTTCTGGTAGCATGGGATTTCTGGAGAGGAATCATCAATCAGCCAGCAGAGACCATTTCAAACCCCGCTTCCTGTCCGATAGCATCCTAACTCATGACAAAATTAAAGGCAAGTTCCAATCTGCACAGTGAAAGTCAGCGACTTGGCTGGCCGGTGGCGTGTGGGCAGCCCTCGGCTCCTCTGACCTCCCTACACCGAAATGAGAGGAAACTGGGATCCGGGGCTGACGTTTCCTCAGAGCATCGCCCAACTTTCCCAACAGAGGGACTACAATTCACTGATAATGGAGCTTTGAAGTGCCTGGCCCGGGGCCAGGAAACATTGGAAGTGTCCTTTGGAGAGTATCTGTTTTAGATTACTCCTAGTGTGTAGGAAGCAGCACATGCTAACTTTAGCCTTTCTCCTGCCTTCAGAACTTAGGGGCTTCAGGCTGATTGATCTCAAGCCTGCTCCTTTGGCTCAGACTTAAATGGCAGGCCTGCTGGGTTTGGCTGTTTTTGTTTGGATTTTTTTTTTTTTTTTTTTTTTTTTTTTTTTGCCTTCTGTGTTGCATTCCAACCCTACATCCATTCCTCTTCTCCCTCTCTTCACTCCGACTGTTTTGTTCATAATTTTCCCATCTTGAGAAACCTCTATTTCTCCTTTGAGAACATTTATTCAAAAGGTGTTTCTGCCATGGAAACTTAAATCCATCTGACAATTAAATTCCTTTCTGAAGGGCCTCATTATAATACTCCTTTGGTTGAATGGTAGGTCAAATGATGCGCCCTCCACCCAAGAAAAACATACTGAAGCATCTCTCTCATTGTAACTTAAAAAGCCAAAAATCCACTTTATAATGGGATTCTACCCCTCAGGCAATTGATTCTGTTAAAATGCATGCTGTTAGTTCTACCAGCACATCCAACTTGACCTAGGCTTGATTGCTTCTCCCTGGAACAACTGCTTGGCTGATAAACGTGAATTACACTCTAAACCCGTTGCCACTCAAACTGTGATCTTTGGGCCGGCAGCGCTGCTATCACCTGGGAGCTTGTTAACAACAGAATGTCAGGCCCTCGCCCCAGACCAACTGAATCCAAACTGCATTATAACAAGATCATCAGTGACTCCTACATTCCAGTTTGAGAAACACTCCTCTAGATATCCCCCATCCCCTTGAGGTGAAAGGAAAAAAATCAAGGACCAAGGGCATCAGCACCGCAATGGACAAAATTCCAAAGAGGAATTTGGGGCCGGCACCTTGCCCAGTGCTTTTCAGCTTGTAACCCCCCCACCCCCATCCATAAATCCCAACTCGTTCTTCACTCTGCTGAGCTAAGAGTGACTATTTGAATGAATCAATGGCTTGGGTTAGTTTACTTAAGCATCAAAGAGTCTGACCACTTAATGAGGCTTCTCTCAATCTTTTGGGCCTGGAAAGTAAGCTGGAAATTTTTGGAGTTGGGTTTGATCATCAGCTAACAGGTCATTCCTGGCTCCATCGGAATGCAGGTGCCAGGGGAAAAAAAAACCTTCTGCATGATGACCAGGGCTCTCCTCAGGAGAGGTCATCTCCAAGACTGCAAAGAAGAGTTTGAACTCAGTGAAAGACAAAACAGGTTGGGGTGGGCCTGGGGGTGTGGGGAGCCTCGCATCTTGAAGGGTGGCCCTTGTGGGGCATAAGGTCGAGGTGGTCGCCCATGCTCAGCAGCTGGTAACGGTGAGAGGCTCAGCCCCAGCCCAACCCTAAGCCAGCGCTGGCTGTGTGATGTCTACTGCTACTGGGGGATGTGAGGAACAAGTGGACAGAAGGAGGACCTGGAAGATGCTGCCTGTGGTCCTACTCCCGATGGCCGGCACACCTTGGACGGTTCCTCTGCACCGTCCGTCGCCCCTGTCTCAACCAGCCATATCCCCTCAGCCCCTGTCTTTCTGTACTCAGACTTGGCTACTGTTTTCATGTCTTGAGTTTTGCATCAGTTTTTCCCATGACACTAGAACTCTACCCTGTCCCCAGCTCCCCTGGTAGAAGTCCCTGTCCAGCACTTGCCAGGCTTCTTCCGGAAGCTAGAACTTGTCCCTGGTACCCCTTGGGATCTTGTTCTAAAATGGGCAGTTGACTAAACTGGGTACAGATACTATCAGACTGTGAGTATCACCGCTGCAAGGGAACCCTTCGCTGCTCTGTTCCACCTGAGAAATTAGATTTTCTTCTATTCAGTTCTGATCTCTTGGGCTTTAAATTACCATCTGCATCTGTCCATTAGACAAGCCAGCCTTCAATCAGGCGGACACTCCCAGACCCACTGAAATCGACATTTGGGCCAGCCCCATTGTTTTCACAGAGGTCACCTGCTTCAGTGGTCCTGGACACCCGTGGGCTTAGCCAGCTCCTGGTGCACTGCACACAAATACAGTGCATGACATGGAACACACCACACAAATGCAGGAGACCAAAGGCCAGAGTCCCTCTCTAGATCACTGTGCACTCACCCAGAATGCAGTGGGCAGCAGAGAACCTGTATACTTATTTCTGGCCCTGTCTCTATGAGTTTCCACTGATAGATTCTGCACCAGAACACAGATTTGTGCGCTATCTGATCTTTCATCCTTGTGTGCTGAATATATTCATTCATTCATTCATAAAAATTTCATAAATATTTGCTGAAAATAAGAACAGCAAATACTTCTGCCTACTTTTATGTGCCAGGTACTATTCCATGAGTTTTACCTTAGTTAGCCTACTTAATCCTCACAGCTACACTACAAGGTAGGTATTAGTATCCCAATTACACATATGAGGAAACTGAGGCATGGCTCCAGCATCTGTGCTCTTTACCACAATCATCTACTGCCTCTCCCAGGTGTCCACTATGTGCTTAGCACAGTACAGGGCACTAGTAGCAATGGTGAAAAACAGGCTGATCTTGCCCTGTGGACCATACTGTCCAGTAGGTGAAACATACATTAAAGATAATTATTAATCAAAATACTGAAAGCTATGCAAAG
>CM052450.1:10823675-10848181 GCA_028533085.1 Varecia variegata | reverse complement strand
GGGGTAGGGGCGTGAAAGGCTGTTTGTTCTCTCTAGGGATTGGCTAATCCTGAAAAGAGCAAGGCTTCCAGGCTCAGCAAGCCCCGCCCCCATGCCAGAGCATCAGAATACAGAAAATAAAAAGACCTGGTTAATATAGGCTGGGTATCCCTTATCTGAAATGCTTAGGACTAGAAGCGTTTCAGACTTTGGATTTTTTCAGACTTTAGAATATATGCATTATATCTGAAATGTTCCAATGAGCTTTTCCTCTGAGTGTCATATTGGCATTTGAAAATTTCAGATTTTGCAGCATTTCAGATTTTGGATTTTTGGATTTGGGATGCTCAGCCTGTGCAAGGAGTCATCAAAGGAGATGGAGAAGAAGTCACCAATGATGTGGGAGGGAAACTGGAAGAGTGCGGTGTTCCAGAAGACTAGAGAAGGAAGTATTTTAAAGAGAAAGTGAACAACCAGGCTGCATTCTATTAATAGGCAAAGGAGGGGGAAAAACATAAAGTAGATTTGGTCAGATGGAATCACTGATGACCTTAACAAGTGTCATGAGCAGTAGGAAATAGCACCTGTTTAGAATAGGTTCAGGATAGAATAGGACATGAGAAAGTGCAGGTAACGAGTATAGGCAACGGTTTTAGCAGGTACTCTTAGAAGTAGCAAAGACAGCTGGGCGCGGTGGCTCACGCCTATAATCCTAGCACTCTGGGAGGCCAAGGCGGGCGGATTGTTTGAGCTCAGGAGTTCGAGACCAGCCTGAGCAAGAGCGAGACCCCGTCTCTACTAAAAATAGAAAGAAATTAGCTGGACAACTAAAAATATATAGAAAAAATTAGCTGGGCATGGTGGTGCATGCCTGTAGTCCCAGCTACTCAGGAGGCTGAGGCAGAAGGATTGCTTGAGCCCAGGAGTTTGAGGTTGCTGTGAGCTAGGCTGATGCCACAGCACTCTAGCCCGGGCAACAGAGTAAGACTCTGTCTCAAAAAAAAAAAAAAAAAGTAGCAAAGACATGAGGCAGTAATAGGAAGAGGGTGCCGGGGACAGGGGACAGCTTTTAAGACAGATCTTGTTAAGACTAGCTTATGTGCTGATACAGAAAAAGAGGATAACTGGTAGTGGGAACAAAGACAGGGTAAATGAGCACCCCAGTCCTTCAGAAGGCCAAGGCAATGGGATCTTGGACAGAAATTGAGGGAATATTATCTTTGGTGAAGAGACTCCTTGTTCCATGCTGATCTGCATCATCACATAGATACAGATGCAGATACACAGGATATAATTATAGACCTAACTCTCCTCTGGTTCCTTCCACATTCTCAGTGAAGTGGAGATGAGCTGACCCACTCGGTGAGAATGAGGAAGTGAACTTACCAGGGATGTCTGGTAGGGTTATCGGGCAGGATGGAGTGTCCAGTTGAGATCTGTCCTCATCACACATGTGTGATCACCTCCAATAACCTTCAGGGGCTCAGAGGCAGGTGCAGTGCGGTCGGATACTTGTGATTCTGAGTCCCGTGCCCCACACTGTGTCTCTGAAATCCAAAAGAAGTAAAAAAGTTGGTCCCTACCTTCATGGAGCTTATTAAGAGCTTGAGAAAGCAAAACTAATGCAATAACTAGAAACACACCTGGAGATGTAGAAGACAGAGATTGTCATCCAAATCTCTTCACCCATGATGTATTTATTAGTCATCTAATATGGAAATGGACAATTGACAAAATGGACAGAATCAAAAAATTATTTATAATTGACTTGGTGTTTTATACATTTATTCTTTCCACCATCATTTTTATTATTGAAACTGCGTTGGAATTCAACCAAACGTCAAAGAGGAGGCAGGCTAGAAGCGTGGTAGGTAGAAAGCAAAAAGGAAGCCTTTAAATTTTGTAGCAAGTAATCTTAAAAATGAACAGACAACGTGTGTTTTATCTCACAGATGAGGGGTCAGCAAACTCTTTCTGCAAAGGGCCAGATGGTAAGTGTTCCAGGCTTGGCAGGCCACATGGGCTCTGTTGCAACTGCTCACCTCTGCCATTGCAGTGTGAATGGAGTCTCAGAAAATACATAAATCAGTGTGCATGGATGGCTATGTTCTGATCAAACTTTACTTAGGGACACTGAAATTTAAATTTCATATAATTGTCTCACGTCATGAAATGTTAGTCTTCTTTTTATTTTTGTTCAACAATTTAAAAATGTAAAAACCATTCTCAGCCTGCACGCCATAAAAAAACTGGTGGCAGATTGGATTGAGCCCACGGGCCATAATTTGCCAACCTCTCTCCTAGACCATACATAGCGACTTGGAGCTGGAGGGGGAAATGCGTAGCCAAATGAGAACAAGCATGTTCAATTCACATCAGCTCAACAATTACTGAGCACGCGATATGTACACAGGCACTATGCCCAATGATTCTAAGCTATTCAGAGATCAAGTGAATTTACTGAGTAAAAATTGAAAAGACGTTTCAATGAGATCTCCACGTGGCTTATAAAATGATCTCACATATGCATCAGTTAAGTATATGCTATTAAACTCCCCTACCCATGAAAGTTACCAGCTTCACAATACAGAGCATGTCTCAAAGGCAAAGGAAAATAACCTACAGTGTCTGCTCAGTGCAGTATTTTTAAACATCCATAACTTTGTTATTTCAAAACCCAATTTCTTCAAACAAGGCAAAGCACACATTCCTCACTCAGGGTTATGTACCAGGGATGCCAAGTTTAAAATTTCCAAACAAAGCTGCTTTTGAGTAATTCAAAGACAAAAAAAGCATTTGAAAAATGTCTGAGCTGCTGAAAAAATAGCATTTTTTTTCACCTTTAGATAACTCTGAAATGAGTAAATGGACTTACATTTACTTTCCAAAATAAATCCATTTGGGGCTGGAACTGAGAAAAGGAACCACAGAAATCCTCCATGGATTCCATTCATTGCTATCGGTGCCGGGAACTTTCGAGAAGAAAGGGCTGGGAATCAGAAAAACTGGCTGGCTAACTCTTAGTTGGCTGCAACACGTTCTCAGTATCACACATTCCCTGCAAAAGTGGGCCGCACACAGACACCTAGTAGGATACGGGAATATCGCCACGCTAACATCTGTGCTGATGCAATGTCCCCGTTAACCTGGAGTGACAAGTCAGAGCCCAGACAAAGTGAGGAGGGTTTCCACACAAGGGGAAGTCAGTGTGAGAAGGTCCAGGCAAGAGTAGGGGCTGGTCTTGGGTGTCAGAGTCCAAGCAGAGTAAGGAGGGCACCCACGTGATGGGAGTAGCCAGTGTGGGAGATCAAAGATGAGGAGGGCTCCAATCCAGGGAAGGGGACAGCAGTGACAATGAGAGTTTAGTCACACGTGGCCAGGGGTTGGGGGGGAGGCTGATGAAATAAGTAAATATATTAGATATATGAGGATCAACTTTCTCAATGGAGGAGACAGGATTTGTAAATATGGAAAAAGAGAAAACCATAATATACCCTGTGTTTTTGTTGGTGGTGGTTTTTTTGAGATAGAGCCTTGTTCCAATTGCCCGGGCTAGAGTGCAATGGTATTGTCATAGCCCAATGCAGCCTCAAACTCCTGAGCTCAAGCGATCCTCTTGCCTCAGCCTCCCAAGTAACTGGGACTACAGGCACACCCCACAATGCCTGGCTAAGTCTTCTATTTTTTGTAAAGATGGGGTCTCAGGCTGGTCTTGAACTCCTGGGCTCAAGTATCCTCCTGCGTTGGCCTCTCAAAGTGTTAGGCTTAAGGGTGTGAGCCACAATGTGATCTCATGGCTCACAATACACATAATAGATAAATAGAGATAATAATAGGTAAATAGACAAGATAGCTGTAAATGTGTGTCTGTGGATGTGCACATACATACATCTATCCTGCAGCTCTGTCCACTGAGAAAGGATGACAGCAGCAACACCCCAAAAGCAAACAGCACGCGAGCCCTCTGATCTTCACTTCTAATTACCAATCTCCACTAATAACAATCAGGGCCCCTTGGAGAAACAGCTGGTTCTGTGGCCAGAGCTGGAGCAAGGAAAGTATGAGATGAGCCCAGAGCCAGAGCAAAGAGGTAGGTGCTCAGAGAATGCAGGGCCACAACCAAGAACACAGGAGACAGACTGGAGGGGTCCCCACTGGCCAAATCTGGGATAATTTGAGCATCAAAGTAAATAACGATAGTAACAAATGGTAACCCTTTGAATAAATAGGAAACATGAGTCTGATCAGATATCAATTAGTTCATTAAAAATTTATGAGGAATGGGAGGTTTACATAGTTTCAAAGTAACTCTCTACCAATATGTTTATTAATTCCAAAGGGGAAAAGAACTTTACAGTGGAAAAGTCTAGCAAACACCACCTTATTCAAGCTGTCAAAATGACTAGTATCAAGAAAGAGTCGGTTGTACCCCCATAATAAGCTATAATAAATAAATAAAAAAAAAAAATTTAGAACCTAAAAAAAAAAAAAAAAAGAAAGAGCAAATTGAAATTGTGTAACACCTGAGAGGGTGTGATAACAAGAACAAGTAGTCTTCCTCCTTCCAAGCACATGGAAGGATTGTGCTTTCCCACTTTCTTGAAGTTAGGTGTGACCCCTATGGCTTGTTTTGGCCAATAAAATGTGATCAGAAGTGATTTAAACCATTTCCAGACAGAAGATTTAAGAGCCAGTATGTGATTCACTACTTCTCTCTTTTTTTTTCCTTATATTTTTTTAATTCAAAATATTAAGGGAGTACAAATGTTTTTGTTACTTGGATAGTTTTTATTAATATAATGCTTAAGTCAGGACTGCAAATGTGCCCAACACCCAAATAATGTTCATTGTACCTGTTAGGTAGGTTTTTACCCTTCCTCTTCTCCCCCTCCCTGCTTCTTGATTTTCAATGACTTTTACTTCTGTCTTTTTTTTTTTTTTACTTTCTTGCAGTGGATGCATGTGTCAAGATGGAACCTATGTTGGCCTTGGACCACTGACTACAATGAGAAGAGCCGTCCCACCCGCCCCTGTCTGCTTTGGACGTGTAGCATTGCAGAAGAATAAATCTCTGCTGTATTAAGTCACTTATTCTAATGGTCATTGGTTAGCACAATGTAACTTAAGTTATCCTTACTGGTACATTGGCTGATGGAGTGGTTTGATTTGCATGTTTGTCTCCTCAATAAAATATAAACTTCATCAAGAATAAGAATGATATAATTTAATTCTTCTCCAAAAATCTGTACTTCCTCCTTCATTGCCCAACAAAATAAATGGTAATGCCATCCACCCAGTTCTTAAAGTCAGAAACGTGACCATACATGTCTGTATCCTTTTAGAACTGTCAGAGCCTTTCAGATCACCTGTCCGGGATCTGACCTTGTCCACGGTGCCTTCTTAGTACCTCTGGAATGGCTCCGTTTATTTCCGGCCTACTGCACTATCTACATTCTGAAGAGCATCTTCTTTCTTGCACCAGCCTCTGGACAGTCTCCTTGCACGTAGACTGGCCTGTCCCAACCATTCTCCACGTTGCTCTCAGAGCTGAAATTTCTAAAATGCAAAAATCTGATTGTGTCACTCTGAGCCAGGTTTGAGCATTTCAAAGACTGTCCATCACCTTCAGGCTAAAGTCCAAACCCTTAATTATGACACTGTAGGCACATTAGCACCTGGTCCACTCTAGAGGATATACTCTGTGAAGACAGAGATCTTTGTCTATTTTGCCCACGGTCGTGTCTCTGGCACTAGCACAGAGCCTGGTCCATGTGGGCATTCCATAAACCTAGTCCTCGCTTGCCTCCAGCCCCACTCATAGGCTCTCTGCCTCCCACTCCTGTCACACAGACCTCTCCAAGGTGCACTCACATTCCCTCTGTCCTTGCCGGTGGCTGTCTTAGCTCATCCTTCAAGCCAGAGCTCAAATGTCACCTCCCCCTAGAGGTAGGTCTTCCTTATCCATCTTATCTAAAGTAGCCCCACCCCACCCAGCAGCTCTCTTGTCTGGACCCCTTTTTATATCCTTCTTAGGACATTTCACAATGTATCTATTTATTTGTTTGTTTTTATTTATTGCTTATTTATCTTCTTCCTCTAGAGTATAAACTCCTTGGGGAAGTATCTGTCTTGCTTTTGCCTGACAACAAAGTAATCACTCAATAGATACATGAAGGAGTCTCTACCTGGTTCCAATACCCTCTTCCTTCGTATCTACGATGGGCTGCACTTTCTAGTCTATGAAGGGATCTGTGTGCAACTTCAGATTTTAGAGTTCATGATTGGCTTTTCCCCCCTTACTGCCAATTATTTAATACCAAGCCATCTAGATGGGAATGAGATTTCATTATTAAATATCACTTTCATTTACCTTGAATTTTTTTTTAATTGATACTGACTTTTCTCTTTAACCACACCCTTCTCCCAACACACCAAATAAAGATTTTACTGTAAACATCACATAGTGTGATTAAATTAAAATGTCACCAACATGAAAAAGAAGCAATATTTTAATGACCCATGAAATTTTTTGGCCAAAATTTTGAAATAACTGGATCATTTTTGAGAAATCTAAAACCAACTTAGAAGGGAGCTGGGAGGCACGCCCCACCCCTGCCCACTGCTGGGGTGAAGTCTGACATCCTCATGATCCTCTCCTGTCTCACCCCCACCCTGGCATGTTTGCATTTGACTATTTTGATCATGAGGAACAGAGATCAACTCTAGCTGCCTCAGGAAATGAAAGTTTATTGTAAGAATTTTCATGGTAATAAAGAAAATGGGCATGTCAGCCAGGAAGCCAGCCTTCAACTCAACTCAAGACAAGAGGAACAACCAGACCCCCTGGGAGAAACTGAAATGGAGACACCAACTAAAGCGTTGCCCTGGATCCAAACCAATTCAAAGGATTTCAGGAGGAAACTTTCTGGATTCTCATTCTGAGGCTCTGCCCTTCACCCCTCTGCCACTCGGCTGCTCTTCTGCTTCTCAGCATGTCAGTCTACTGCTCTTCCCACCACAAATCACTTCATTGCTTTCTTCTCTCTTCCTTGGTAGCTTCTGCCCATTAGTGGGTTCAGCTTCCTCAAAACCTTACTTTGCTCATGATACCTCATGCCTTGCAGTTGTACATCAGAGCCCACTTTTTGTATTTCTTCATCTTTGGCTCCCTGTCATTGCCAGAATTTGTCCTGCTTCCCAATTACACACACCTAAGAGTAAAACTCTGATGGGGAAGCCCTTTCTGATTGGTGAGAGCATCCCAGTTGCTTAAGCGCGGAGCGGCAGCCTACACGTTAGTGCTCCCCTGTCTTTACTCAGCTGTGCCTGGGAGGACAGACACACAGCCAGGACCACGCCAGCAGCAAGAGCTGAGATGGGGGCAGTTTCCCTGAGAAGGAGCTGTGAACAGGCATGGAGCATGATTTACATGTTCAGTACTTAGCATTTAGCACTGATGTCTTTGTTTAATATTTTCGCAACTGTATTGTGTTATAATTGGCTTCCTTTGTAACCTCATGTGCTTCATTGTCTTCCTCTAAAATCACCATTCTGAGAAGGCTTCTACAGGCTTCACCAGACTGCCAAAAAGGTCCATAGCACAGAAAAAGTTAATGTCTCCCGCACAAGGCTCAGGTCTCCTTGAGAGCAAGGATTGTGTTTCGTTCTCTCCTGAGCCTTTAGGGTCCAGCACAATGCCTATCATGAAATAGACATGAAACATTCATAGCAATAAGAAATATTTAAATCCCCACCATCTAAAACCATGCCTGGTCCATGGAAGACACTCAATGGACGTTCTTAAATAAAGAACTCAACCTCTGAAGCCCCAACTTGCTGGCCCATGGCCTCTTTCCTCAAGTCTCATCTGCATTCCAGCAGACTAAAGCAAGGAATCATTTATCAAGTAGGCTGGTACACTATCAACAACCAATTTTTACAACAATGCAAAATCCTCAGTCACTCATAAATTACTTCAAGATAAACACCAGGCCTTGAAGCGAAGCACTGCCAGATTAATGAACAGTTCCAGAATCAAATGAGCAGTTTCTAATGTCTGGAGGGCCTCCTCTCCGGGGAATTCTCCAGCACTGAGGATGGGCCCGTTACTTAGCCATCCATGTTCCAGGCCCTGCACAGCACATATTTTCAAGCCAGCTGGTGAGGGTTAGTGAGGCAATCTGAGGACTTGGACAGCTTGCTTTGTGTGCAGAGTTAACTGGCTCATCTGGAGACTGAAACTGTGAGCTTGATTTCCTTAGCCCCAGAGCCTAACCAGCTGAGCTAATCAACTTGACCACCTTAACAGATTCAGGGCCTCCCAAGGAAGGAGCATGGGACAGAAGAGGTACACAGGAAGTCATGGTGATACAGAGCTCAGCAGCGAGAGAATTCTTGAATAACATCCTTGATACTTCACTTCCTGCTCACAAGAATGGCAAAGGGCTTCAAAGTCACCACCTCCTTTCTTACTCCACCCAAGCTCTGACCCTTGACTGTATGACAGCAACGAGCGATGAAGGGCATGTCCTCAAGTGTCTTGCAAGATTGCTGGCAGTGACACCAAGAAGAACTAATCCAGATTTTTTGCTACAATATATTCTGAGTTTTCTTTTGCCAACTTTATATGAGCTTTGCTTTTGATCCACCCAGAAGAATATAGGAAGATCAAGGTTGACATCCTTCTCTCCCTCCCCAAGAAAGCCCTTCCTGACTGGCTGCCGGGACGGTCCAGGGCTGTGATGTGCTCCCAGAGAAGGGGTTAACATGCAGCAGAAACTGCACTAGGCATTTTACATCTGTTATTTAATTGCGAGGGATGAATGTTTGAAAACAATCTAAAGCAACATCTTTCTAACCTGCTTTCAGAATTGGTTTTTAAAAGTTAATGATTACTACTGTGCATTATGTTCAGTCCACGAGTACTCTATATATATATGTTGGGTGCATTTGTGAGTGAAAAGAACTAGTAAATTAATAGAATAATACATATGCTACCTAACTGTTACTAGGGATTGATTTATCAGGCTAACCCATTATCACCCGTGTCATGCAGGAAAAATGGTCAACGGCACACTGTAATTTTAGGAGGTTATTTTTTGATATATTTGTGCCAGGAATATACTTACTACAGGCTGGGTGTGGTGGCTCATGCCTGTAATTCTAGCACATTCGGAGGCCAAGGCAGGAGGATCTCTTGAGGTCAGGAGTTCGAGGCCAGCCTGAGCAAGAGAGAGATACTATCTCTGCAAAAAAAATAAAAAATGATCTGGGGGTGGTGGCTTGCATCTGTAGTGCCAGCTACTCGGGAGACTGAGGCAGGAGGATCACTTGAGCCCAGGACTTTGAGGTTGCTGTGAGCTATGATGACCCCACTGCACTCTAGCCTGGGCAACAGAGTGACACCTTGTCTCTCAAAAAATAAAAAACAGGAATATAGTTGATATTACTGGAAACATAATAAATTTTGAAGTTGACGGGAGTAGATGAGAGTTCTGGGAACCATGCCAGCAATGAGATGTCATCACATGCTGTGACGAGAGGGCACTAGGTAGGATGACCATATTTCCCGATCTGCCCAGAACTGTCCTAGTGTAGTCATACTGTACCCTTCATTCTCAAGTGTCTCAGTTTGCATGTTCGAGGGTCAGAAAACTCAGTGGTGTTAAGATGTCAATTTTCACCAAATCAATCTGTAGAATCAACAAAATGTCAGTCAAAATCCCAGCAGGTTTTTTGCAGAAACTATCAAACTGACTCTAAAATTCATATGGCAACAGAAAGAACCAAGAAGAGCCAAAACAACTTTGAAAAGGAAGAACAAAATTGGAAGACTGACACTATTTTGGCTCAAGACTTAATATAAACCTACAGTAATAATAGGTTTATAATAAGTTAGTAATAATGTGACATAAACACAAAACAAAGCAAAAAAATCAGTGGAACAGAATGGAAAGTGCAGGAGCAGACCCATACATATGTGGACAACTTATTTTTGACAAAAGCACAAAAGCCATCTAGTAGAGAAAGAATGGTGTTTTCAACAAATGGTGCTGGAACAGTTGGATATTCATATGCCACAAAAATGAACTTTGATCCACACCTTGCATATACAAACCATATACAAAATTCACTCCCAATGTATGGATGGTAGACTTAAGGGTAAACCCAAAACCATCAACCTTCTAGGAGAAAACTTGAGTTTGGATTAATCATAAAAGAACAAATTGATAAATCAGATTTCAGCAAAATTATAAAATTTTGCTCACAAAATACCTCCTAAAGAATGAAAAGATAAGGCACAAACTAGGAAAAAGTATTTACAAAACATATATCTGATAAATGATTTGTTATCTAGGGCTTATAAAGAACTCTCCAAACGTAAGAAAACAAAGTATTTTTTAATGGGCAAAAGATTTGAAGAGACACTTCATCTAAGAAGAGAAATGATGGCAAATGAAAAGATGCTCATCATCATTAGTCAAGAGCAAAAAACTAAAACCACAATGAGATACCACTACACACCTATTAGAATCCCTGAAATTAAAAATACTGAGCATAGAAACTGTTAAAGATGACATGGAGAAACTAGAACTCTCATACACTGTTGGTCGGAATGTAAAATGGTACAACTACTTTGGAAATAATTCAGCAGTTTTTTAAAACATTAACTATACATCTCCCAAATGATCCAGCCATTCTACTCCTGGGTATTTACTCCAAAGAAATGAAAACATAAATTCACACAAAGAATTATACATGAATTACAAAGAGCAGCTTTATTTATAATAGCCAAAAAATTGGAAACCAAGCAAATGTCCATCAGCAGGTGAATGGATGAACAAGTTGTGGTATATCCATACAATGGACTACTATTCAGCAATGAAAAGGAATAAACTATTGATGCAACACAGAATGAATCTCAAAATAATAATGCACAGTGAAAGGAGTCACACCAAAAACTCAAACCTACTGCATGATTTCATTTATATAAAACTCTAGAAAATGCAACTAATTTAAGTGGCAGAAAGAAGACTTATGGTTGCTTGCAGCATGGGGCAGAGGGCAGGGGCCAGGGAGGGGTTAAAGGAAGGATTACAAAGGAACATGCAGAAACTTTTGTGGGTAATATATAGATACACTCTCTTATTTGTGGTCTGGTTTCATGATTTCAAGAGTGTATGCACATATCAAAACTTTTAAATGGTACATGTTCAATATGTACAGTTTACTGCAGTTTATTGTATGTCAATTATACCTTAATGCAATTGCCAGAACTTTTTTTAAGTAACTTGCCCACAGATATCACAGTAATAAGTGAGAGAAGCTAGGATTTGAACTCAGGATATCTGGCTCCAGAGTTTGTGGCTTCAGCAATCTAAGCAACTAATCAGAGTGACTAAGTACTTGAGAAAATACAGCTACTACTATTACTATTGTTGTTACTATCCAGTTTCAAGCCTTTCCTTCCCAGGTACAGACACTGGACCCAGAGAAAGGAAAGGACTTGTCAAGTTTCCCCCAGGAATGAACGGCAAACCAGGGACCACCCTGCATCTCCTGACTCCAAAGTCCCAACCCCACCCTCTCTGCCATGGAGCCCCTTGCAAGAATCAATATGGAATGTGAGTGGTGCAGTAAGAAAGCACCCAGATCTTAACTTGAAATCCTGGCACCACCACTTACTTTAGAGCATGTGTATGACTTCTCAGTTTTCTCACTGGTATATTGGAGAGTCATTTTTAAAAGTGCCCTTGTTTGGGTGATAAATTATAAGGTCACTTTACCATTACATGACCCTGGGGCATATGGAATCACCAAAAAGGAATAAAGGACACTAAAAGGAGAGGTGAAGAACAGCCAACGACAAGCTTTACCCCTTCAGAACCTTGCCTGGACTCTGGGCCCAATATTGCAGTTATGAGGAGGCACAGCTGCTTGTCAACCTGTCCAAATACACTTCTGAAATCCCACCAAGAAGTGCTTAGAGATACAATTCTCCAATTGCCCCAGGTTCCATGTTGACTGCCAGGAAGTGCCTACTTTAGAAAGTGGGGATTCCTCTCCCCAGGACTTCAGGTAGCTAATACCTTCACAACAGGACCCAGGCTTTATGTGTTTAAGTACATGGTATAGAAGAAGGTCTTTCTGACATCTCAAGTATTTTCCTTTCCCCTCATTTGTATTCCTTCACTTCCTTCATGCCAGCTACCTTAGCAGTTCTACAAAGTGGAGGTCTCCCAAATCCTTTGTATAAATGTTCTCTCTCTCTCTCTCTCTCTCTCTCTCATACACACACACATACACACACACACACACACAATATGTGAATTATTCATGTAACCTTCTCTTTTAGTTTCCCCCATAGACAGACCCAAAGACACAGATTCAAGTACAAATAATTAATTTTAGGGAGAATCCCAAGAAATACTGTCAGGGGAGTGAGGAAATGAGACAGGGAAGGGGAGATAGCCAATGATAGGTTTGTCGTCAAGGAAGGACAGTTGAAGTTTAATCCAACTGACCTCTCTGGGAGCTAGTGTAGAAAATGCACCTCAGGGGCATCTCGCCCAAGTAGTGAGCGATCTGGGGTATTTATACGCCAACCCCCATCCATCATTGGTTGAGTCAGTGGTGCCTTTGACAAGCTTAGTCCAGTTAAAAGCCAGAAATTTGAGCAGTATAAACTCCTCAATGGCTGCTATATGACTATCAAACTTTGCATCCCAGCCTGACGTAGGGTAGTTCCCTGACACTGAGAGCCTCCTATGCTGGAGCCAAGGCAGCCTCTGGTGTCCCAAGATAAACTTCAGACCAAAAAAAAAAAAAAATGCAAACATTGGCATTTGGAAACTAGCCAGCATGCACTGAAGTGGTAAGAGTGAGGGTGGGACCCCAACAGTTAATCTCTCAAGGTATTGCAGCACCATTTAGCAAACACTGACTAATATATTTAGTGTGGCATGCTCACCAAATTTCCTTGGGCTCGCCCATATTTCCCAGCCTTGTGACCAAAAGACTGCGAACAGAAGTAACATGGATCATTTCCAGGTCAAAGCATTTGTGAGTCAGTATGCAACTTTTCCATCCTCTTTTCCTGTCACACAGCAACTCAAAAGCTCCATGTTCCAGATTAGATAGCTCCAAGATGCAAGGACTGGAGCTTAAGGACTGGATACTTAAGTTGCCACTGGGAAAGGAGATGACCTGAAAAGCTTCAAGACCCACAGCTGACTTTGTGCAAAAGAGAAATAAACCTATATATGCTTGGACACTGAGATTTCCAGGATTGTTACTGCAGCAAATCTTAACCTAACCTGACTCATACAGTTAAGCTGTTTTGTCCTGATTTTAATTTTATGTATTCATTCAACAAATAATTATTGAAAGCCTACTATGTCCCAGGCAATATTCCTGATGCTGAACATACAACAGTGAACAAAAGGACAGAAAGTTTCTGCCTCTATAGGACATAATACATACTAGTGGGAAGTCACTCTTGTCATAAAGTGAAAGGTTTGTTTCTCCTCATAGTGGCCATAAGAGGCACAATGGGAAATTAGCAGCTCAGAGGGGAACATGTTCTGGTATTTTGACAGGAGGAAGACAGTTAGCTGGCATCTGGAAGGCAAAGCTTTTAGAGAAAAGGAAAGAAAGATATCAAGGCAAACTACCCTTTGTGTATCATTTCAACATTTGGTGAGTATCCATCATGGGCCAGGGTCTTCTATGCCAGATGCCAGGGATTGGAAGGTCAATAAGAATAACGCTGTGCTTACCCCACTGCTAGGTATCCACCCAAACAAAAAGAAGTCATTATATCAAAAGGACACCTGCACTTGCATTTTTATCACAGCACAATTCACAATTGCAAAGACATGGAATCAACCTCAGTACCCAGCAACTGATGAGTGGGTAAATAAAATGTGGATAAATAAAATGTACACACACACATACACACACACCCCATAGAATACTACTCAGCCATAAAAAAGAATGAAATAATATCCTTTGCAACAACTTGGATGGAATTGGAGACCATTATCCTAAGTGAAGTAACTCAGGAACAGAAAAATAAATGCCGCATGTTCTCACTTATAGGTAGGGGCTAAGCTACGGGTACACGTGTTGACACAGAGTGGTACAATGGACACTGGAGACTCAGAAGGGGGAAGGGATGAAAAATTACCTATTGGGTACCATGGGCACTATTCAGATGTTGGGTACACTAAAAGCCCAGACTTCACCACTATACAATATATTCATGTAACAAAAAAGCCACCTGTACCCCCCAAATCATTGAAATTAAAAAGAAGAAGAATACTGTTTGACAAACTGAGTCAGGCAAGAGTGGAGAAATGTAAGGCAAGTATAAATTCCTTGACGGCTGCTCTGTGTCTTACTAATCTCAGACTGACACAAGGTAGGTGCCCAATAAGTCTTTATGGAATATACCAAGAACTGCACTATATTGTTCCCCTCAATCTGAGAAGAAAAGCTACGTTAAAAAGGAACAAATCAGCCAATACCCCTACGTGCCCTCCCCCTCGGCCTTTGCATCTCGGTGCCAAGGCAAGATCAGGCCTATGACTTCCTGCATCTCCCCTAGAGCGCATGGCACGGGGCTCTGCAAAGAGCAGTGCAGCGGAAAGACCACGCTCTGGGGCACACAAAGGCCTCTTGGCTGTTCAGAGCTTAACTCGAACCTGCAAGCTGGATGGAACAGTCTGTAAGGTGGAATGTTAGCTCCAGAGACCAACATGCAGTCAGCAACCTTTCATGTGAAGCATGCCCAGGCTACATGCCAAGGACTCAGGAGCATCTTATAAACTTTAATACCTCCAGCACTGCCCCTATTTTAAGGAGACATGAAGGCACTATGTAAATCCAGAAAATAAGTCAAATCGGTGCGTCTGTTAAGTCCTGGGGCCTCTTGTTGCCATAATCTCACCTCCAGGACTGTTCTCAGCCATCCAGATCCCTCCGTCCTGCTGGGATTCTCTTGGTTTCTGTACCAAGTGAGCAGATCGGGGACACTCCTTGGCAGATTCTGCTATGGGGCAGCTAAGAAACTAAATCAAGTTGACAAACCATTTAACAACACAACTCAGAGCAAGGTTGTTCTTTCCCTGAAAACAGGGCACCCTCAGCCCCTTACCATTTCTAGGTAATATGAGAGGTTCAGAGAATCTCTGGCCTGACAGTTGCCCATCCTGGGGTCTGTGGAGCGGGTAGAGTGCCAATTCCCCGCAACTGGATCCTGCCTCTTCACCCAGCTGGTCTGCAGTGTGTCGCCTCCCACCCATCCCTCACTCACGGGCCCCCCCCTTCCTTATGACTGATCAACCGCCACTGGACTAATCCTACTTAAAATAGAGAGTACCTAAAATGAGCACTGCAAGTTACCAGCCCCTTTAATCTTTGGGTAAATTCCTCTTACTCAGCTAACTGCTTTGTCTGGCCAGCAAACAGCCCTGTGAAATCTAATCCAAGGCACCACCAAGCTTAGTAATCTCTTTCTGTTAGATGTATAGCCCGCCCCACACCTTACCCCAACAGTTGGAAACGATATCGACTGACCTCTGATAAGCATCAGAAACCAGTCGCTTCTCACCACTAATCATCTATTTTTGGAACTAACTGCAAAGGAAACATATGCTCAGTCATGACTCTGACTCTTTAAAACAACTGTTGATCTTTCATCTTCCCCCATTGTTTCATCTCTTTCTTGCTCACCCCCCTGCCCCGCCCGCATTGCTTTAGCCCTGAAAAAGATCTTTTAAAAACTGGACTGTTTTTCTTTTCTTGCTTCATCCCTTCCCCACCCCAAGTCCTCAGCTCTGTAGAACAGCAAACCACATCTTACCTATGTGGAATGCAGAAGAAATGTTTTCTTTTTGATATTAAAAAGTTCTCCCACCAACTAGGTAAACATTGACCACACCACAGAGCTGGTAAGTTATTGCAGAGCACAGAAGAGCACAAATCCAGAGTTTTTTCAGAGTCATGTCAAAAGGAACCTCAGGCTTTGGCCCCGACTCTAGGGAAGAGATGAAAACACTGTGTTCATGTGTCAGAATGCCAAACTGCAATTGCATGCACGGATTGCTACAGTGTAGGAGGATTTGATTGAACAACGGGATCTTCTTTACAAGTAGCTTGTGGGATTCCCTCTCCTCCTCCAAGACAGGCTCCAGGCTGAGATCAAACACAGAGTTCTTGGAAGTTCCAGCAACAACAGGTCAACTTTTGAACAGTGGTGTCAACAAAGCATCGATGCAGTCCTGTGCTTTGGGAACTGCTG
Source organism: Varecia variegata (assembly GCA_028533085.1). Classification (NCBI taxonomy): domain Eukaryota; kingdom Metazoa; phylum Chordata; class Mammalia; order Primates; family Lemuridae; genus Varecia; species Varecia variegata. The sequence continues at coordinate 10,831,899 of CM052450.1, read as the reverse complement.
AACAAAAGGCAGAGTGTCAGACTGCCCCACAGGGATCAATCTGCCAAGTACACATCTTTCCCATGTTCTTGGGGGTGTGACATTCTCAACCAGAACTGCAAAACAGAAAGGTGGGACCAGGGAAAACTTAAATGAGTATTTTCAGTGCATCCGTGTTTCAATGTGCAATGGTCTGAGATGAAGTTGCAACAGTCAGAAATGCATCACTGAGCTAGTGCAGACTGTTCCAAGGCTTCACAGAGGGAATGTGGCATGCTGGTCCCATTCTGTGCTGAATTTGTTTAGTGATAATAGGAAAGTCATTTCAATTCTCTTTCTCCATTTCCACATCCCTTAGAAAAGAGACAATCTTAATTCTTCAATACAGCATCCAAGAGGACTAAGAAACAATAAGGTCCCCATGTGAAAAGTCACCCATTGTACCCATAGGAGTTTCATTGATTATGAATAAAAACACCCCAAGGCTTCCATTTGTCCCCAGATTCTGAGTCTGTGGTTACTTTTGTCCATGGCGTCCAAGGGCAAGTTAATTTTATTAAGAACATTTTTAGAAAGCTAGAATGTCAGAAGTTGACACTACTCTCTTTCCAGTCCTCTATTCTTGGTAACATCATTAAATATCGGCTGGCCCCAAAGGCAAGTTGCACCTTTTTTTAATCTAACAGCCATTCTGTGGATAGCATTTGTTTTCCATTGCTGCCAAGGAGACAATCTGGCTCTCATTTCCTTTGAAGAAGAGCCCATTATGATGAGTCAGGTCTACACTGGGAATAATTAGGTCAAATAAATGAGCCCTTCCAGCTGCCTGTGGCATCACTCAACACCCCCCTGTTGCAGATGAAGGAGACAACACTGAAGCAAAAGCAGAGTTTATCTGTTGCCAGTTGCCCCTTCCTCTTGCCCAAGGGAGGCTATCGACATGTATGCAAGGTAATTAAGGCGCCTCTCTTTGCATCTGGAAAAGTGAAAAACTGATCCATGAAATTGTATGGGGATCTCGCTGCCTTTCCACCCTACAAGAGAAAGCCCCTGTCCCAGGAGGAAACACAAACCAGCTGGCAGGCTCGGGACAGCCTTCTGCTTTGTGTCACACTTGCCCTCATAGTCGTCCAGCCACCTTATCCTGAGCTGTCATGTCCACTGGCAGGAGAAAAAGGAAACTCAGTATGTTGGGAGTCATGTGCCTGCTCTCACTAGTATTCCGCTCAGCGGTGTCTGCAGCTCATCCCTCAGGCAAGCATGTGCCCTGGCCACCCCCACGACTCAGAGATTCTCAGGTAGTTTCCCCATGCGTTCGACATCTCACACACACGGCAGGAGACTAATCCAGGGCCAAATTAGAAATGCCAAACAGCTACCCAGGTTAAAGATCTCCCTTGCGCAGAGCTGGGTGACAAGAAGTGGAAATGGAAGAGAAAAAAGCATATATAGAATAAGTTAGCCTTTCATCCAAGAGTCTTATTACTCAGAGAAAGGAAAAGAATCTTTAGCTTTGCTTCTCTCTCTTTATCTCTCTCTCTCCTCTCTCTCTCTCTCTCTCTCAACTTTATTAAACCCTTTGACGATTGCTGTAATGTGGGAGCTCCCATAAGTTGCTACACCAAATCCCACCAACGTGGAATTTCTTACCTAACATTGACATGGGTCACTGACCTCCTCCAAGGGGCCAATGATGCATCTCACCCCATATCGGGCTGACCAGATCATGTGACCTTCCCAAGAACAGGTTGTCTTAAACATCCCATCACCTTGGGAGGTTGCTTGGTGGATACGATGTGTGTTGCCCCAGTGATGGATGCGCTGACAGCCCAAGGTTCAACACAATGCACCATATCAGTGTAGCAAAGCTGCCCTTGTACCCCTGGAATATATAAAATAAAAACAAAAGACCCTAGCACTTAACTTTTTAAATCTAAATTGCCATTTGAAGCCTTTTGTGCAAATGAATTGTCATGAGTTGGAGTTGGTTTGCTTCCCCAAGGAGTTTTGTCATTTTGGGTTACTCTAGCGCCACAGGAAATGAGAAAATCAATATCTACACTCTAGCTCCACAGGAAATGAGAAAATCAATATCTACACTCGATCTTAAAAAAAAATTAGAGGAATTTGGCCTCTATTGAAGTAGTAAGTAGGAACGAAAACACTGTTTATGAATCCTTTCTTCCTTCCAAGCTGCCTGTCCTATAGTGATTGCCTCATCACATACCTTCCAGGAGTTATGTGATACCTGAGCAGAACCGCAGGAAGGAGGCAATAGCTGTGAGCCTCAAAAATGAGCACAGAGCCGGGCGTGGTGGCGCTGAGATGGAAGGATCGCTGGAGCCCAGGAGTTCAAGGCTGCAGCGAAACAAAATTGATCACAAAATAGTTTTCATTCAGTCATTGGATAATTACTGAGTGGCAGCTAAATTCAAGGTACTTTTCTGTCCCTACTCCACTCCTGCATGTGACCATCAGCGCTGCTGTCCCTCAGCTGTGCCGCAAACCCTGAATTGAGGAGGCCCCTCCTCCTCTGATGCCAGGTAACTGTGGTTATGGGAGGTGGGAAAGGCTTTCCTTGGGAGACCCAGTTCAAACTGGCAATGCTGGCTGTCCGTCCAGCTGCCACTCAGATCCCGCCACCCTAACTTCCTCTGACATGAAATCTTTCAGGTGGAGGTTGGGGAGCCCTAATCCTACATTGCCTGTGGATTAAACCAGGAAAGAGAACATCATAACCCTAAATGAAGAGCAATTAAATTTTTTTTTAAATCTCATCGCAGCCTTTAAACGATTTCATTCATTTGTCTTGCTCTAACCTAACTTCCTCTCCTGGGATGTGTCAGCAAGACTCACTACTAAGAAATGCTGGCATCTCGCGCCTGTAATCCTAGCACTCTGGGAGGCCGAGGCGGGCGGATTGCTTGAGCTCAGGAGTTCGAGACCAGCCTGAGCAAGAGCGAGACCCCGTCTCTACTAAAAATAGAAATAAATTATACAGACAGCTAAAAATATATATAGAAAAAATTAGCCAGGCATGGTGGCACATGCCTGTAGTCCCAGCTACTCGGGAGGCTGAGGCAGAAGGATCGCTTGAGCCCAGGAGTTTGAGGTTGCTGTGAGCGAGGCTGACGCCACAGCACTCTAGCCCAGGCAACAGAGTGAAACTCTGTCTCAAAAAAAAAAAAAAAAAGAAAGAAATGCTGGCATCGTCCACATTATGAGCTTGTGACTTCAGCATCTCTGTTTCCGTGAGCAAACCTCAGCTGTCCCAAAGCGAAGCTGTATTGCACCTCTCCCAAGAGGCCTGGTCCAAGCTACACTGCAAACTTCAGACATGTGGGGAGAGGTGGGGGAAGAAGGAAGACCCCCTCACTGTAGCAGAGGAGTAGCCTCAGGTCCTCTGCCACCCCGAGGAGGTGCGTGGTTAGATGTATTCTGACGTCCCCTAACCAGAGGTGTAGCATGGCTCACGTGCACAGTGAGCTCAGTATGTGCTCTGGGTAGACGGTGGGAATGAGAAGGGAGGTGCTCACACATGCAGCCACTGAAGCCTGGGCTGTGCTCAGTGATGCAAGGAGAGGGGACCCCAGATCTAGCAAGACCCATTAAATCCTATGATGGTTGTCCTAGCTGCTTGGGCTGGATGGAATTCACAGCAGGGTGGCCTCATCGCCCCTGCTGTTATAATCAAGGTGGGGACCAGCAAAAGTTGTAATTGCTCGTAAAACAAATGGAACAAAACTTTAAAATACTATTTCCTACCTCCCCCCGCCCACCCCCAGTCCCACCCCATCCGTGTCTTTAATCTGTGATCGGAAGGATATTAAGATCTTGGGTGTATCAACAGTCCAGAGAACAAGAAGCAAAATCCTGTGATGTGAAATATTCTGCCACAAGAAAAGCAATTGGAGAAGTGATTAAATCCACTGCAGCTGCTTTACCTTCTTCCTTTTTTTTCCTCTCTCCTCTCTCTCTCTTCTGGAATTCCCCTAGTAAAAAGTAAAAGAGATGATGGTTTTGGAGTGTATGTTTTTGTTGGAATTGGAAGGAGCTTTACCAAAAGGAGCTCTTCAGCATGAACCCCCTAGTCACCTGAAGTAGGACCAGGTCTGGGCCCCCCATCATGTGGCCCCAGGTTGGGGTGGGAGGTGGGTACCACTGATAAGCTCTTAGCAATTCCCCTATTTGTGGGCACTGAAGCTCCCCTGCTTGACAAGCGATGAATAAGTTTCTTTTGTGGAATAAGAATAGGTGACCTTTTCCCCCTGAATTCCCATCCTGGGGCTGGGGAAGAGAGCCCACCGTGGGAAAGAGTACCTTGGAGCTAAAAGCTTGATAAATGCCCTCGAACAGCTTTGAAAACCACTCAGCGTGAGCACTTGCCCCCGTGAACAAATGTCCAAGTTGTATCAGGGTGAAAATGCCTCTCGGGTCTTTGACCCAGAGGCAGACACAGAGGTGATTCTCTTTGTAAATAGATTCATGCCGCTTGTCTCGTTTCTGAACACAGTTTCAAAAGAATTACTTGGTGAAGTCAGTTTCCTAGGAGAACCCATCACATTGCCCCAGAGATATTTCCAGCCTTGCAAACCATTAGAGAAACTTAAAGAACAAATTAGTCCTCGTGGTCATCCACCCCCACCTCATCTCCTGTTCCCTCTCAGTGGATTGGAAGCCACGCTTTCAAATCAGAGCCCTCCAACCAAGAGCCTGAGTGTGTAACTCAAAAGAACAATGGGCTAACCACGGTGTTTTTCAGTTTCTCACATCTGGTATCTGCTGCCTTGTGAATGGGGTGCCCACCAGCAGGAAGGGTGAGGGTTAGGGTAAGAGTGTGGGGAGTAAGCCCTGAAAAGGAAGGGGGGAGGGACGAATAGCAGAACCAGAACCAGCACCCCAGGAGGTAAGTGTCAAGGATTGTGAAACTCCTCAAATCGCTGTTTCTGCTTGCCTTGACTTTGTCCACCTCTCCTCTTGTTTTACATACCTGCTGCCCTAGAAACTGTGAGCTGTGCCTAGCCTCTAACCAGCCAATGGCTGGGAACTTTGAAAGAGTCTGTTCCCCATCAGAATCACAACAAAAATCTTTAAAAAAAAAAAAAAAAAAAAAAGACTATTTCTTAGAGAAGTTTTAGGTTCACAGCAAAATTAAGAGGAAGGTACAAAGTGTTCCATACACCCCCCACTCCCACACATGCACAGCCTACCCCATTATCAACATTTCCCACCAGAGTGGTACCTTGGTTACAACTGATGAACCCACACTGATGCATCATCTTCACCCAGAGTCCACGGTTTGCATTAGGGGTCGCTCTTGGCAGTATACATTCTGCAGATTTGGACAAACTTATGATAACATACATCTACCATTATAGTATTGTACGGAGAATTTTCACTCAACGAAACTTATGTTAATTCAGTTGGCATCCAATAAACTGAATTAGCCATCATAACAGCACAGTTTAGTGGGGAAAGCACAGATTCTTGGGTCAGCCAAGCCAGAATTCATATTTTGTCTCTACCACTTGCATCAGTGTGGTTAAGGCGGGTTACTCCCTGAGATTCTATGTTCTTCTCTATAAAATTAGAATGATTATACGTATATTGCTCAATCAGGAATAAAATAGAAAAAATGAAAGAACAAAAGGTAACACACTTGGTACGATGTCATAAAAAATAGCAGCTAGTTCCCTTCATACTTAATGTGTCTACAGCCACAACTGGGATCCCATTGCTAACTGGTTCTGACATTTTGACTTGTCTTGGTTTTCTTATTTATAGTAAGTGGCAAATGATGCCAATAGCCAGCCCAGCTACCCATAACAGTTATAATATTTAAGCACCAAACACCAAAACAATAAGATGTCAAATGATAAAGACAAGTATCTCGCACAAAATAGGAAAATGAAAGGTTGGAAAGAAATGAAAAGTAAATTCACAATTTTTGCTGTGCATTCTCTGAGAAAAAGGAGTTTCACATTAGCTTAGGTCATTTTAATATAGAGGTATAACACTATGGAAGCACATTTTATTGAATGATAGAATTTCGGGACCATTAAGTCCACATCTTTATCCGATCCCTGAATACCATTTAAAATGCTTTTTACTTTTAATTTACTCTTTTAAGAAATTTTTTAAAAGGCTATTTGAGGAATCCCTGCGGTAAGTAAAATGGTCATGACCCAAGAATAAGAGGGCAGAAGTGATAAGGGGAGATTAACGTAAGAGAATCCTTTCCATTTATATGCACTAAGCTGTAACTGGATTTATAACCCTATAATAACCCTTCAAAAGAGATGGGTTAGAAGAAACTTACAAATCTAAATCTAGTGGTTGATCACTAGTATGCCAAGGAAACTGGGGGGTGATGCCATAGTAAAAGACAAAGTTCAATCAGTTTCTCTGGTCCAATAGTTCTCCAAGTGTGGTCCACAGCCCAACGGTACCTAAATCCTCTAGGGACGGTAAGGTGATCATGGTGGATATTGAAAACACAGACTCTTGGACTCCATCCCAGAACTTCTGAACAGAATCTTTGAAGATGGTCTTGAAGTTAGCACTTTTTCACAAAAATGTGCATTTTTAATTCATTCTGAATGTGAAATCAGACATGTAATGTGAAGGTGAAAAGACAAAGCATTATACTCATCATTTAAAAAAAGCAAAATAGATAATGTACTAATGGAGAGAAAAAGGGAAAACAGAAAAGTCAGTCATCTTCTTCATGGGCTGATGTGACATAATGTATTATTTCGAAAGCACCCATGTGACTCACTCCCAGTTCAACTGCATCTAGGGGAATCTCACTCTAAATATTACCCCACTCTTCTAAAATGATTCCCAAAGTTTAGTGGAAATTAAAATAGAAGGGTGGAAGCAAGAAATATTCATTTGCCTTAGTATATTACTTTAACAATCAATATCGTATTTTTCTTAAGACTTGGTGGCCTTTTCCCTGTAGTCAATATAGTAAAGAAAAGAAAAAAGAAAGACTTACTGGCCTTTAGAGAAACAAAAGCCTAGTGGAAAAACAATATTGTTTCATCAGGTATAAATACATCTTTCTAGAAAACCAATTAAGTTACATTCAGCCACTAAAAGATAAATTCTTCAGAAAAGATTTTCAAGAGATAATAGTAGGTCATGGTTTAACATAAAACACTTTTCTCAAATTTCCAGAAAGAAGAATCAGCACCCTCTTCCAGTTCATTGAGAGATGTGGAACGTATGACTAATATTTTCTTACCAAAGGGTGGGTTCCTCCTATTTCATTTTAACTAGAGCTCCCAGGAAGCTAACTTTCAAACTTCGTCACAAGTTAAAATATTTTTAAATAAAAGGAGTAAATACATGATCAAGAGAAATCCAAATTCAGATCACCCATAAAATGGAGTTTGTAATTTCATCTTGGTCATTAGATCATGTAATCTTATACTTATCAACAGTCTCTTTTCATTTTTCTTGTTCTTATACCATCATATAAAGCCTGAACCACATACTATCCACCTAAACCCAGGCTGAGGAGGTCATTCACCTAAAATAATGAGATGAAAGTTGAAATATAGGAAGTGTTACAAAATTTTAAGAAACTGGAGGTAATATCTGCCCGGAGTAATAAAGAAAGATTTCATGAAAATGATAGTTAAAAAGAGTCCTGATAAAAAGGATGGATTTCAATAAACAGAGATGATCAGAAAAGGATATTACAAAAAGAGAGAACATGAATAAAAACATGAAGGTCAAGAATGAAGAACATAATTAGAGAAAGACATGTCTCTCTTTCCACTTTCCCTCCACATATTTCCTCATTCCCCTTACCTATTCGACCCTTTCAATACCCCTCCAATCTCTGCTTTATATTCAATTCTCTTTACTATGAATCTAATATCCTCAGTCCTTTTTCCACCTATTGTGACAATCTTCCAAATGATCTCTTCCCCCCATTTCCTCAGCTTTGGATTAATCTAGTTATTGCTTAGATTAACAGCTGAAAAACAGAATTAGATCACCCAGTGCCTACTGAATAAAGCCCTAAATCATTCCTCTAATACTGACTGTCCCAATCTGCCATTCTACTTTTGGGTTTCATAATTTCCCTTAATGCAGACACACGGAGGTCATAGAATAAGCAAAGAAAGGTAACAAAAAGACTGAGAACCAATTAAAAAGCCGTGAATGCTTAAAGTGTGATTCCTGAGGCTGTTCCAACGCTATGAGGAAATGCTCACGATACTCAAAAAGA
>CM052450.1:10787729-10823575 GCA_028533085.1 Varecia variegata | reverse complement strand
CTGGCCAACTAAAATATATATAGAAAAAATTAGCCGGGCATGGTGGCGCATGCCTGTAGTCCCAGCTACTTGGGAGGCTGAGGCAGTAGGATCGCTTAAGCCCAGGAGTTTGAGGTTGCTGTGAGCTAGGCTGATGCCATGGCACTCACTCTAGCCCGGGCAACAGAGTGAGACTCTGTCTCAAAAAAAAAAAAAAAAAAAAGAATGAATACTACATATCTTGTATGAGCTCGATTTTTTAAACTATATGCACATACAGAGAGAAAATATTCAAGGGGAGGTAAATGAAATGTTATAATTCTCTTCGGAAAGCAGGATCATGAATGTTTTTTCTTTGTATCTTTCTGCGTTTTCTAAATTTTGCATAATAAGCCATAATGCTTTTCTAATTTAGAAAAAATGATATTTAAATAAAAGTATGTCCTAAAAAAAAACCCATGAATGACCTTTGAGAGCCCCATGTCAACAGAGTGGTGGAGTGAGTCACAACAGGAATGAAAAAAACTGAGGCATAAAAGGAAAGCTGAAGAGATGAGAGTGGCTGGTAGCTGGTGTAGATAATTCTTTGGGAAAATCAGATGGTAAAAGGAATATGAAGGACAGGACAGTGTCCTAGCAGTGTTAGGAGTGGCCAGGAATGGCTTCTTGGCGGTAGTAACAGTGGATGCTGGTGGTGGTGTTAACTGTTTGTGGTGGGTGGGATCAGGAGAGAGGAGACTGAATTCCCCAGTCCCCTATCCAAAATCACAGCAAAAAAGAGAGAGGCACTCACCCACAACAAGGGAGGAGTGGAGAGCAAGTCAAAGGCCTTTACCGAGCCAAAAATCTGCACAGAAATCTTGAAACCATTTATAAGAACCACAGCTTTGAGTAGAAAGTTTATTTCAGCATATTTTTGGAAAGAAGGGGGCAATATTAATTCAATATAAACTTATTTACGTATTTGTTTATTCCCCAACTTTGTCACAGAAAAAAATCTAAGGCAGCCACAAAGCCACCACGTCCTGGAATATGAGCTAGACTCCCTTGGCCACCAGTCCCATAAGACCCAAGCAAATAGATCGTAAACAAAGAGCTCAAAGCACCAAGCTCTTAAACAGAAGGAAATAAAACTATGAAGGACCACGATGAGAAGGGGCAGGTCCTCCAGGTGTACCTGAGTGCTGAGCTGGTTCCCACCACATCAAAAGCAAGGGCATGGCCCCTAATTCCAATTGCTGAAACATTTTAACAGCTGGGAATTAAAATAAGCTGTCAGCCAGCTCAAAAAGATTTTTTAATTCAAAATAAATCAGGCTAACAACCTGCAGATGTTTGGAAAGAAAATGTTTGGGTGACTCATTTTCAAAACCCAATTCCCTAACTTTGCCATTTCAGGGTTTCTGAATGGCTGCTACCTGCCCTTAGCTTCTAAGCACGAGACAAACCCTTACTCTGGCGTTCTCAGGCTTGACATTGGTCTAATGTGTTGATGAGAAATCACGGATTCTGTCTGGTAAACTAAACTAGAATTGGGGACCAAGAGCAGAGAGTTGGTTGGATCATGGAATGTGTTATGGAGTCCCTGGTTCTCCAGGGACCCCTCACTCTGTAGTAGCAGGTGGAGATAATCAGTCCTGCCCAGCAGTCTTTGTACTTAGCTTTGCATTAACCTGTTTACCGAATTCTTAGAATAAATTGAGATAATCTCAGTGATGGGTTGAACAACAGACTAGAAACAAGGGGAGAAAAGGGGGTTCGAAGAGACTGCAGGAAGAATGAGCAATACAGCAGATTCGAGATTAATGGCCAAAGAGAAATCAGCACCTCAGAGCCTAGACCAAGGACAGCCAGAGGAGGTGCATGCATCAGTGGACCATCAATGCAGGAAGAAAGGGTAAGCTTCAGCTTCTCCACCAGAGAACCATCCAGGTCAATGAGGACTTGCGTTCATTCAGCTGGTGAATATGCAACAGACCATAATAATACAGGCAGCGCTAAATCTAGTTCTAAAATCTGGTGAGCTGTTGGTTGATCAAAGTGATGAGGTAGAGGTGTGAGATCGCTGCTGGTGCTGGTGGGGCTGGAGCCTTCTCACCATTCGTGCCCAGTAGACGTCTTTGCCCCTCCGGGAAGGCCTCCCCTTCCTCTTTACCTCCCACTAGCCTCAAGTGGCTGATGCCGGGAAACCACCCGTGGCCTCTATTTCTGTTTCTTTTATGCATCCATAGGCCATTGCTTGTACCCCACTGAGGGTCTCACACATGCACTTGTAGGACAACGGTGATCTGCCTACAAGTCTCTCTCTGTCTCTCACCCTTGAAAGCAAGAGCTGTGTCTTCCCATCTTTGTGTCCTCGGCACCCATCCTAGGACCTAACACATAGAAAGCAATCAGTAACTATTGGCTGAATTATTCAATTAAGATCATTAAGGAGAGAGAAATTCATTACTTCTAAAGGGAGTAAACTCAAAAGTCTCAAAAATGTTCTTTAGACATAAAGTCAGTTTCCCAAAATGGGATGACCTTTCCTCAACCAAAATGACCTCCAAGACCAGAGGCTGAAACAATAATAGAACATCTCTGACTAGAGGTTATTTGATCAAACTAAGAATGAGAAGAAAGATTTCTCAGAAACATGATACAGTTGAACCTTGAACAATATGAGGAGTTAGGGGTGTCGATGCTCTGGGTAGTCAAAGATCTGCATATAGCTTTTGACTCCCCCAAAACTTAACTACTGACAGCCTACTGTGGAATGGAAGCCTTACCAATAACACAAACAATAGATTAACACACATTTTATATTTCTCAGAAAGTACCAGGTTTTCATGCCTGCTGGTGTAGCTGCAGCAACAACTTACAAATTTCCTTTTCTGTTTTTACAAAGGTCCTTATGCTGGATTCATTTATCTTGAAATAGCAGGTGAACACAGCTACAAACCTAAATCGTTGGTACAAATCAAGCAATTCAACTTTTTATTGTAATGTCATGACTTTTCTCTGCTTCTTGGGAGCACTTCCAGCATTTCCAGGGATACTTCATATGGGTCCCATGGTGTTATTTAAAGTCTATGGTATTGCATTAAACATGAAGAAAAATATCCGAGTACCTCAAGAGATCATTTTATACTACAATACACAATTTACTGCAGAGACGGCTCTTGTGGAGATGATCAGTGTCTCATGGTGTTTCAAGTGGATATCTGCAACACTTGAGTTCCCCGCAATAGCAACAGGAGGTGGCTACAAAGCTGTCACAGCAATACAGTAGGTACCACAGTTAATTTTGTGCAGTTATGATTGTGCATTTTTACATTTGTTTACATTTCTCTTGAATGCAAATGGTGCCATGTTTGTTTCTGTGTGTAGGTTTTGATAAATTTTAACTTTTCATAACAGATTTGTATATATTTTATGGTAGTAAATGATATAATAGACTGTATCTACATATATTGCATACATTCATGACATACCTTTTTCTTAATTTTTTCAATATTTCTATGCTATGAGTTTCATCTGGGAGCTTTTTCAAGTTGTCACAAATCTCCAAAAATTTTTCAATATATTTATGGAAAAAAAAATTAACCTATAAGTAGACCCACACAGTTCAAACCTGTGTTGTTTGAAGGTCAACTACATATTTATTTCCACCTTTGGAACCTCCGCATGTCTCACTAATATAGCAAAAAAATGAAAGGATCTCCCCTGAACCCCTTTGACCCAGAATTCAACGCTAACAAAAGGTAAAAGGCCACAGGTACTCGGCTAGAAGAGAAGACAAGCGAGCAGGAACAATGTGTTCAGAACTGATCCAATGTGCTTTCCTCACCACATCCGTGTGATTGGGGAAGAGGTAACGAGTCCCTACTCTGCCATCTTACATCCAGCTAAGGACTGTCTCACCAGAACCAACATCCTTGGTCAATGACAATAAATTGACTACCAAGATTGCATTTCCAGCAAGGACCAACGGCCAAAAGGACATAGACTGAGCTTGATTCTCTCTCCCATCACAGGAAATAGACTTCCACTAGCCATGATCATGTCCAATCTGAATTGTCAAGATCAAGTACCTCTGCATTGATACTTGGCTCCACTACGTACTAGTTTTGCCACCCTGAACAAGTCATATTATCTAGTCAGTCAACAAATATCACTTAAACTCCCACTATGTGCCAGGGACCACGCCAGACACAATGGATAAGTGGATAGACATGATCTCTGCTCTCATGGGGCTGAATCTAGTTCTCCCCACCTTACACCCTGTATTGATAAACTTGGGCTCCTGGTGTAAAGGGTTCTAATTAGGAATAAATGAGATAACATGTTTCAGGTGTCAAACATTGTACCTGGTAAATAATATGAACTCATTAAACAAAAAATACTATTATTATGATTAATCAAATGAGATAACGTCTAAGTCCTATGAACTGTTCAGTGCAATACAGTTGTTGCTGTTATCATTTCTATTACAGAGAATTTTTAGGACAAATTGTTAAAATTAAGTTCATATATTTCCATTCATTAAAAATGCAGAACTTTACGCACATATGAATTTCAATTGTGGCCATTCTGACAGCCTGGGCACACTTTAGACCCTAAAAAATGTCTTTAGATATAGCCTTGTCCCACCACTCTCCATAGCACTCTGCACACCAGCTGCACCTAATGGCTTGCAGGTGCCTGATACGACAAGTCATCCGTCCTGGGCTCAGGGGGGATCTGTGCAGACCTCCTCACCCAGAAATCAAGTCACTGACATGAGCCTCCTTCCACCTTTGTTTCTATCCCTGTTGGCTCTTTGTTCAATCTCTGGGATGTCATAAGGATTTGGTCCATCAGTGTTCATTATGTTAAGTATAATGATTAAGTGATGAACACGAGGGAAAAAACAGAATATATTACTTCTGTTCTAATCATCTTCTTATGTGTAAAGTAAATCATGGTAGAAGCAGAGCTCCTTGTGTTTTCTATTTATCCAGAATTCAACACTCACTTAATAAACATGCGATTAACTATTGTGCGCACACACCCCACATGCTGATGTGTTTTCAAACTTTGGAGGCTACCAAAAACAAAGACTCCGGAGATCACATTCTTCAAAACTGGCATCTTGTTTAAGTGATGAAACTAAAGCTCATAGAGTTTGACTTGATCAAAAACAATGACAACAAACGTATATTATACACTTACCATGTGCCAAATACTTTACGTCTCTGCTTTAATTCTCAAAACCACACAATAAAGTACTTTATTATCATCTCCGTTTTACAGATGAGGAAACTTAGTATTAGGGAGATTAAGCAACTCGCCCAAGACAACGCCAAGTTGAAGAAGGAGGCTGCAGGAGCCCCTGTCCGATTCTCGTGCTACCTCACCTTTCTGACCCAACAGCTGAAACCATCCAAAAACAACGCGTTAGTGGAATTCCAAGCAGCAACGCTGCTAACCTGGCATCCATCAACACAGCCGAGAGCCACGTGGCCCGAGACAGAGACTGCCGCCTCCTACAGTGCATCAGAAGCAGAATCCAGGGTGCACGACAGCTTGTAACTCCTCATCTCTCTTGTGGTTTATTAAATGTGACTCTGGTTACTCTAATAAAAGGAACAGAGACGGTGCTCTTCTTTGCTCCCTACCCTCACCCCTGTCTCTTGGGCACGAGAATGGGGACAGAAAGAAGATGGGTGGGGTTTTACATTCAGAATCAGAGATCATCACACACACCGCACAGTTGCTCACATCAGCAAAGCAGGACATCTCAGAGTCCACTGTCAACAACGGACTCACCACTCCCCCTCACGCCCCTGTCCCCCAGAAGCAAGCAAAGCCCTCGGTCAGGAAGTCCAACTCCTCCATGAGCCACGCCTGCCACTTAGTGTGAAGAGACCTGGACAGAATGATTCGGGTTGATAGAAGAGGAAACACAATTCAACCTCCAAATTGCAAAACATTTCCAAATAAACACCGTTGACTTTCCCCAGGCTATTTTAAAAGCTACAAAATAAATGAGCATTCCTGGGTCAAATGTAGTAAATTAAGGCCACTATCATGAACCCAGCCAAAGACTTTTTGACAGAAGAATGTATCATGAGTGTAAGTTCCAAAATCTGCCAGACTTACTTTAAGATCAAAATCACAGGTACCAACTACTCTAAATTTCAAATCAGCAGGGACCAATCCAAGCCGATTTTATTTCTCTCTACTATGAAATTGTTCCTCCTAAGAAATCATAGTCCAGTAGAAGCCCATCTGAAACATGAGAGAATCTTTATTTACTTGTTTTTGTTGTTGTTGTTGTCCTGGTTTTAAAAACACAATGTATGGCCGGGCGCGGTGGCTCACGCCTGTAATCCTAGCACTCTGGGAGGCCAAGGCAGGTGGATCGCTCAAGGTCAGGAGTTCAAGACCAGCCTGAGCAAGAGCAAGACCCCGTCTCTACTAAAAAAAAATAGAAAGAAATTATCTGGCCAACTAAAAATATACATAGAAAAAAATTAGCCGGGCATGGTGGCACATGCCTGTAGTCCCAGCTACTCGGGAGGCTGAGGCAGTAGGATCGCTTAAGCCCAGGAGTTTGAGGTTGCTGTGAGCTAGGCTGACGCCACGGCACTCACTCTAGCCCGGGCAACAGAGTGAGACTCTGTCTCGGAAAAAAAAAAAAAAAACCACAATGTATGACGAAGGGTAACGTTTTCGAGAAATTTCTTACAATAAATATGATGTTTCACACAGTGGCCCGCCACCATCAGTCGGTGCAGGCTGCATATAGAATACTGTGGTGAACTTCAGCGACTCTCTCACAACATAGAAAAAGAATGGATAGAAAAGAGTTCAAATCTGTAACTTCTGGAACGACCTTAGAGTGAAGACAGTCTATGATTCCAATCAATAAAATACTCATTTTGTTTAACAATTAACAGAAACACGGGTAAGGTGAATGTCCTCTAATGAAAACTAAAGAGCCAGTGAAGCCCCATGCCAGTGTGGATGGACCAAAACAAAAACAAAAACAGCAAAGTAGGGTGAGTAGAGTCACTCTTAGATCCAAACCGAATTGGGAGAGTTAAATATAAATACTGAGACTTGAAATTCGTAACACTAGCCCCCACGCCGGCACCCACCCCCAAGTGTACACAGGCACACACAGACAAGCAGAATGTATTGGAATCTTCATTTCGCAAATCCTCTAGTGCAGGAAATAATAGACTTTCGGGGAGACCTGCTGGAAACCAGAGGGGCAGTCAGCTCAGACTCACAGGCTGGCAAGCCCCCGGTGACTAGTTTGGGGAAAAGGAGCATGAGAAACGCCTCTTCAGGCCCAGCAAAGGGAATCCAGTTACATCATAGGGGGGGAAACCACTTCAAAGCCTGGATATTGGCAGCCTGAATCCCACAAAGGATTGAAATGAAATACTACCTAATTCACCAGGCCTGGAGCTACGAGTCAAACAACTTAATTCCTCCACCGAGCCTTGCTTAATGACCAAGATCCCCGGCCCTCCCTGACCCACTCAGCACATTGAGTGTAGTTCGTCTTTATGTACGTGTTTCATTTTTTGGAAAGCTGTATGAGATGATGGAAAGGCATAAAGCAAAGCAGTATTTTTATGGGAGGAAAAAAAAAGTCATATATATATTTTTTTAGTCCTGCCACCTGCAAAGTCCGTTTAGAGCCCTAACCGATAGAGAAGTTGAGATTCTACAAGGGGAAGAGGCAAGAAGCAAAGGGCTGCACTAGAAAAACAGGAAGCCCTCTAGGGATTTGGTTCTAGGCCCAGGAGTTTAGACTGGTTATCTCGGACAACAATTCTTTGAAAAATATTCTCCAAGAACAAGGACCCTTATCCCTAAATCAAGATGGTACCAGGGAGTTCCTAAACTCCAGTTCAGCCTCTTGCCTGAACAGGGTCTTGTAATATCAAGGAAAGATGAGTTCAAAAACTTAAAGAAGTTGTACTACGGCGGTGCAGTGTGTCGCTAGTCGGGGAGGTCGTGGGTGTCTGGGGACAGGGAGGATATGGAAACTCTCTATGCTGCTGCTCATTTTTCCTGTGAACCTCAAGCTGCTCTTAAAAATCAAATCTATTAATTTTTTTTAAGTTTAAGAAAGAGGAAAAAAACATACAGAAGTCCTACTGCGTATCTGTCCAACATTTTATCTACCTCTCCTTCTCTCTGCTCACTTATGTTTTTTATCACCTCTATGTCACTCACCCCTCCAACTAGGAATGCCTGTCCTCTTTTCTGACAACTGTTCGAAGCCCAATTCCATGCCCAACACCTACAAGAAAATATTTTTGCAAATCACATAGGTTTGTCAAGCTCTTCCCTAAAGCCCTACCATGTGTAGAGCCACCTGTCATATACCTTAATTTCCTGATTGTTCATGTGTTTGTCCCGTTTCCAAGATGATTAGTTTTTTATAAGCATTATGTCTAATTATATTTCAGGATTCTCCCAGCACCTATTCAGCCATACAACGTAGTAGATACTCAGTGAACAGTTGATGGTTGACTTTAAGTTCTAGATAAACTAGAACTTAGCTTGAGTTGTACCTCATACCTCTAAAGTCCTGGGATGTGGCCAGGGAGGGGTACGCATGAGGAAATGATTATTCCATCTAGAAGGGGAATGAGTTTACCATGGTTTCTTTTTTCTTTTTCTTTTATCATTTAGCACAGCCTAAGGTAGAGACTTTTCTTGTCTCATGATTGAAAACCATGAAGTATATCTTACATATTTAGAAAGAATAGAACAGCTGCTTAAAGAAAGGACACAAGAAACTGTAAAAAAAAAAAAAGACTTCCAGCTCCATTTTTCATCAAGTCCTAAAAATCTAAAGGCAGCTGCCAAGCTCAGTTCCAACAGCACGTGCATGAGAGGACCTCCCAGAATTGGGGCAGTTCTAAGAAAGTGGGGTCCAGGCAGCGACAGAAAGCTTTTCAAGGCAGGGGCCTGTGTCCCAGGGAGCTGGGACTCTGAGAGGACACCGCCACTTGCTACAGGACAAAGAACTCTGCTACAGAGGAGAATTAGCTGTGCAGAAAAACCGATGTGATGGAGAAATCAGACCCGAATTGAGTCACACTGTGTCTGATGGAGCAGAGCCAGCCTGAGCCCCGATTTTCAAACAGACTGCGTTGGCCCCGAGCGCCTTTGCAGCGCCCTGTCTGCACCTGTCCTTCCTGTCAAGCATCCTCCAGGTGGATCTCTGTGCAGACTGAGGAATCGATTCCAGGGCTCTCGACTCCGGGCCCCACACGGTCCTGCTCTGCTCTGTGCTCACATCCTCTAACTCTCGTTCCACAAACTAAGCACCTGCTTTGTGAACCGTTCCCTCTCTCCATTTGTAAAGCAATCTGATAAACTCATAGAAAAGTGAAACTTCTGAGCAAAAATGTTCCTTGGATATTATTCTATCAGATTCCCTTAGGCCAAACCAAGACCACAGAGTTGGCATGACTTGCCCGAGGACCCACAGCTAAGTCGCAGCAGAACCGGGACCACCCGAAGCCTCCTGGTGGCCTCCTGGTGGCTCTTCCGGCCACACCACACCATTCAGCCACTTACTCGACACATATTCACTGAGCAGATGGCACCACCTTGGTGCCAAACCCTGTGTTAAACTACAAAATTGGGATCACCAAGATATAAGAGACTGATTAAAGCTCAATGTTATTATTTAAATCGTTTATTCATTCAATAATAATTGACCAAATATACACTGTGTAATAGATTCTGCTTAAATGCTCATCTCAGGAATGTCTGAAATTAAGTCATCGTGATGGCTTTGTACTGCATCAACTTAACCAGTCTGGAACTCAGTTTCCCAGCACTGCATCCCTGCAGCTGGTGCAGGTCAGGCTCGACTTCAAGTGAAAGTTGTCGGAGATTCGGGGGGCAGAAGGGAAGCAGTGGCCGTGACATCCCGAAGGCTGGTGCAGGTACCAGACGCCGCTGTGGCCAATCTGCCAGCTCCCTTTGCCAACGCCAGGCAACAGCCAAACCCGTAGCTCTTCCAGTTCCCACCAGATTGCCTCCTTCAGCTTCTGCATGTCAGGGCTGGAGGCAGTAGGGGACACTCGTCCGTCCCTTCCAGACTTTCCTCGCAAGGTGCATTTACCCTTGCACGTCTGTGCTCTTTAATTCCCAGTTTTGTTTCTTCCCCCCAACTGCCGGCTCTGCAGAGGTACAGCAACTTCACGTTCACCATCAGACCAGAGAGACAACAGCCTTCCTTAGACGTCCTCACCAGCTCCCACCCCTTGCATAAGGTCAAATAATAAACCCCTATTCCGTAGCACTCATACTGGTTCTCCTTCTTTGATTAAACCTTGATACAGAAAAACACTCTTAAATAGCCTGTAATCCAGCATTTCTAAAACATGAGTAATGTATGAACTCTTTAAAAAAAAAAAAAAAACTTGCAATTTCCTGGTGCTGACTTAAATTATTTTTATTATGACCTTACCTAAATAGGTACACATACTGATCGAGATATAGAACTATAAATGAAAATAAGCTTTCCATTTTAAATATAAATAAAATGAAAAGCCAGTGAAATTCCAAATCAGTTACATTAATTTAATGTGCCTGATAATGCCACTTTGCTGAAATGAAGTTATGAATAAACCTGCAGGACAGGTTCTTTCCCAAACCTGCACCACGAGTGCTGTGTGCTGCGAGACCTCTGCTCCTCTTCTGTGTTCAAATCACTGCAAAGCCTGCTGTCACACGGCTTTCTGGGTTGTCATTTGGCCTTCAGTTGGTGCAAACACGTCATTCAGTGACACATTTAAACTCTAGGCTCCTTAGTATATATTAAAACCAGTGCCCAGGTCTCCCTCTTCAATCCCTCCCTCTCCCTCACATTGCTCCCTGGACACCCCACCCTGCCCGAGCATAGCTGGATTCCTCCTCCTGGCAGCTAAGTCAGTCTTTCCCAAGAGGACAAGGCATTTAGTCCCCTACGCACCAGAGCTGCCAGCCAAGGGAAAGCCGAGTCTTTATTGGAGATGAGAGAGCAAAACACCCAACGCTGCCATATGTTGGAAAATCCAATAAAAGAGAAAATAATGTCTTCCCTGATTCTTCGTAATAATCCAGAATAACCAAGGGCCACCACCACACGGCTTCCAAACATCTGTCAGTTTCAGCATGGAAGGTCTAACAGCACCTCTAGGGGCTCTCCTTTCCTGCCTGGAAAGCCACCGAGCCTCTAGGGGCACATCAGCCACAAAAAGGACCGTGGGACTGGTGCTCGGAAGTTGTGTGCAACCTCCATGCGGCTCTGCATTCAGACTTCTAGCAGAGACACTTGCAAAGCCTCAGACACACAATATGTTTGCCATAATGGTTGTGTCCAAAGGCTGGCTTGTTTGTTGCATTTCTGTATGTGGAACGTAATTAAAATCTGCGCTTGAATCTGAAATCCTTTTCTCCCTTTGTTTCCCTTGGGCTCAAATGATCATCAGTGAAGCAGTAAAGCAGCTTATGGGGACTCTGCCACCTCTCAAGATAAAATTATAAAGCAGAGCTAGTCTGTTCAGATAAATGCATGAATGGTAGACTCATAATGAGTCTTAAACAAAAGTTAGAACGTGAAAAGGGCAGCACCAGGACTCGGTAACGAGGCAGCCACCCCTGCGGTGTTCTATTTTCACTCTTGGGGAGGTGCTGCAGGACTAGGGCTCCCAGAGCCTGGTTGTCAGGTGTTCAAACCAAACAAGCCTGGTTGTTTCCCTGCAGAATCTGCTGCCATTCCTGGGATGTTCAGGTGTCTCCCCTAAGGCTCATCACCACTGTGGGGTAATTGAATGAGGTGAAATCAATTAGAAAAAAAAAAAAGGATGATCACAATCAGAATAAAAACTGACACTTCCCTGGGCTTTCTCACATGCCAGACATTGCCTTTAACCTTTGACCTACTGTCTCCTATTTCATATTCACAGCAACCCTTGATTTTTTAAATAAAGAGCTGGGGCTTAGGAAGGTGAGGTAGCTTGCACGCCCTCCTAGATGGATAAGTGAGGAAGCCGGTTCCGTCTGACCCCAGAGCCCAGCTCTTGACTGCACCATCCTTCACTCAGTACAGTGGGTTTGCACAACCCCACTCTTCTCTGGCCTTCGTGAATTCTATTATAACTCTGAGATCTCTTGTATCTGCTCATCCCCAATTAAATGAAAAACAAGCTTGCTGGTATATATTTTCTGTATTTCTTTAAAAGCATCTTTTTAATGTTTACAGCCAAGAGTTGCTTGAACCGCAACAAATGCCAAATGAGGTACCTCTTCCCTTTTCCCTGTACATCATGCTAACATTTGCTTATGTCCATAACTGCAACAATTAATCGTGTGGCTGTTACGCTCACCCTTTCGTGCTTGTGATTTTAACCAAAATATTATTTAATCTATCTGTAAACCCATGCAAGCAAGGACCATATCCTCCCTAATGCCTACCCTGGCGCTTGGCTCAGAAACCTGTATAAATGAGGGAGGGATGAAAGAAAGGAGGGAGAGAAATGCTTAAAATTCCTCAGTTTCTTGAGCACCAGGTGTGGAGATACACAGTAGCTGCCCTGCAAGAGCTCTGGTCCAAGGAGGGAAGCACACTTGGAAACAAACGATGAGAACACAGGGACAGGAGAAGTGTCAGAGAGGTAGGTGCGGAGTAGCGTGAGAGCCGGGAAGGGGGCATGTGGAAGGCTGCTCCAAGGAATGATACTTGGCATTGAAGAAAGAGTGAGTGGCATTTAGGCCTTGCAGCCAACCACGGGGAAAAGTTGGAAGGAAAACAGGCAGGTGCTTTTCCATGCTATTTTAAGGCCCAGAGTAAGCCTGAGTGGTGGGCAGTACCAGGCCCATTTTTACAGAGGAGAAAACTGAGATTCAGAGAGGTCAACCGACTTGCCAAGGATCACAGCTTGTAAATCTTGGACCCAGAAGTCCGCTGCTTTCCTCTGGATGGTCTGGCTAGCAAGCCGGCCACTTAATGCACAATGCGCCTCTATTGTTCCTGAGATTTGCCAGGTTTTGCAGATCATTTGATGATCTGGCCTCTAGGTGAACAAAGAGGAGTTTGTTTCCATGGCTGGTCCTCTTCTCATTCTTTAGACTCTCCTGCCCTCTTGTGGTAATGTGGAGCTACAACAGCCACCTGAGCTGTCTTCATACATCACAGGGAAAAAACTACCTAATAGTGAGGGACTGCGGCCGGATCCCTTCCTTGTTTAAAAATAAAATAAAATATCTCTTGGGCCATGAGTCTTTTAAAATATTTATCAAAGAATAGACTCATGGTTTTAACTTATCATGCATATTTTAAATAGCAAAAGATCCACAAATGGAGGTGGGAGGAGGGAAGAGGAGGCGTAAGTATATTAAATTCTATTTGTATACACAGGCACGTTTACGAAGCCCAGCTCAAAGGGACAAGAACATCAGTAAATATCATAAAAACGTAAAAACTAAGGCACAGAGTGGCAGGAAAGATTGCCCTACACAAACCTACCATTTTAAGTTCTGGACTCCAGCGACTGGTCCAACCAGGCTACAGTTTTGCCAGGTAGGAAAAATGCCTTCAACCAGTTACAAAATAGGCAACAGTCTGTCCCCTAAGATGGTACATCTGCATGAAACCTACAGGCATGTGGGAACCAGATCTCGACCTTGGTCTCAAAGCAAGAATTTGAGAAATGACTGCAAACACAGTGACTACTAATTTTGCCTTTTATTCTTCAGAAGTCTTGCTAACTTCAGATGAGTGCTAACATGAAATGGACATCACCCCATCCAAGCAGAGGAGAATGTCAGCTAACAGGGACAAAAGACTTCCCGTTGCCAGGAACAATGGCCAACACTCATCACTCTTGGTGGAAATATTTAGGAAACTGGGATTCAAATGCACAGTGAAGAATTCAAGTTCAATGCAAGGAAGAAATTTCCACAGGGAGTGTGGATTATAATGTGGTATGTTGCAAAGAAAATTGAACTTAAAATCTAGAGCACAGGGTTATAGTTCCTGCTCTGCCACAAACCAGCAGTGTGACCAGGGGAAGGCCATGTCACCACTGTGCATCTCAGTCCCCTCAACTGCAAAAAGAGTGTCACGATAAATCTCGAACTGTCCATACAACCCTAGATGTTCATAAGCCTAAGATTCTATAGTGCTTTCGTTTGGAGGCTATCATGGAAAGACAGAATATTTCAAACTGTTTCCATTCATTTGGACGCAGATGTACTTAGAACCAGAAGAATAAAATGACCTCTTCAGGTGACCTTCTCTTCCCAAATCTAGGGAATTTAGGGATGCTTTCCAAAATGGGCTGTTTGCCTAATTAATATAATTCCAGCACCTCTGGGTTTTGAACCTTAATGGTCATCTCGTCCAACCCTCCGGACCCTCCCACTAGCATGCCTGCTCCTTCTTGAACACGTAAACACCAGGGAATGCATTCTTTTGAAAACAATCCAAGCGATCTCTGAAAATCTGGTCATTAGAAAGGTCTTCTTCGTATTCAGTTAAAATAAATAACTCCCAGAACTAGTAGACACAAATTGCAGATTGAAAATGCCCATTTCCATCAAGTGACCAGCACAGCAGATGAAAAGAGACCCAAACTAAAGCACATCATTATGAAATTTCAAAACAATAAGGGGGAAAAAAAGGTCTTCACGGCTTTCAAAGAGACAAAAGGAGTGTATGCAAAAACCCCAAGAACGCTATGGCTTAAGAATTCCCTTCAGCAACCCTAGATACTAGAAGATAATGGAATTACACTTGCAAAGGAAAAGGATTCAATGCAGAATTTTCTGCCCAGCTAACCTAGCAACTAAGTGTCAGGATAAGGTATCAGTTAGTTTTGGCTGTATAACAAATCACCCTAAAATTTAGTGGCTTTGGGAAAACCAAACAGTTATAATTTATCATAATTCCATGGGTCAGCTGATGGTCTTTTGGTCTAGGCTGACTTGGCAATGCTTTGCAGTCAGGTTGCGGTTCCCCCGGGGGCTGGATGATCTAGGATGACCTCATATACATGTTGGCAGGTTGGCTGGTCTCAAGTGTAAGGGAGAGAAGCCTTCAGTTGACATGGTTTGTCTCTGCTCCACGTAGTCTCTCATTCTCCAGCAAACTGGCCCATCTTCTTCCTGTGGTGGTTTCAGGGGTGCAAGAGCAGCAAGAGAAATCATGTTCCCACGTGCAAACACTTTCAAATTCTGTTTGCTTCCTGTCTGATGTTGTCCCTTTAGCCAAAGTCCAGAGGCAGTATGGTCAGGGACTACCTAACGATATGACTACATGAAGGGGAATTAGTGCAGCTATTTTGCAAACAAACTACCACAAGTAGGCTAAGAACATTTTTGATATGTAAGTTCTCAAAACTAAACACCCTGTGCAATGCTTTTCAGAAGTTTCTAGAGAAAGTTCTGCACCAAAACAAGATAATTAAGAAAAAAAGAAGACCTGAAATCCAAAAAAACAAAGGATCCATCACAAAAGGAAATTCCCAGAAAAATGTTCTTGGGCTATCACAAGATGACAGCTCTGTGGCAGATCTGGAGAGCAATCAGTTGGAATTGGACACAGGGGTTCTAAAAGAGACTTCTTCAGCCAGGTGAATTTAATAGAACACCTTATGTATTCCAACACACCGAGAGGAGATTTTAACAACTAAGGAAAATGGCTGGGGTCGAATTGGTAATATGTAAATAGAAACTTAAGGAAACCAAAAATTAAGTCAATTTTATGAAGCCTAGGAAAAACAAAACAAAACATTGTGCAAGAAAGGAAAAATAACTTCATTTGCCACCATTATAGCCCAGTTACTCTGTTTCGCATTTATTTTGTATTGAGGAATTAGAATTCCACATCAGTGGGAAACAAACAAAATTTTTCTTCATCACTGTTTTCATTCACACTCTGTCAAATCTTCCTTCCCTGCTCAACTGTAAATCCTTTAACACCTCAGGCAAGTGCCATGACTTTCCGGTTATTTCCAGTTATTAAAATTCAATCCAATCATGTTAATAACTCCGGGCTCATATCTGATTCAAAACTCTCCCTCTCCCTCATTGCAAGTCAGACTTGTGGCTGGAAGGACTTGGAGTGGGAAGGAAGACCCTCTTACATTACCTCACCCCCTCCATGCTCGGGTTCTGTGAATAGATTCTTTGGGGATGGGAACTGGGAAGGGAGATGGGGAGCTTGGTGAACAACAAACATCTCCTTACTTGACCGCGGTCATTGCATTCTGTCTCTGGCCAACCCCAACTGGCCATGAAGCCCAGGCATGTGGCAGGTGTCCAGAGTTGACTCTCTTGTGAGGCTCATGAGTATGGTGACTGGAGAACAATGTGGAGGCCTCCTCCCCACACGCTTTGCTGGCATGGGAAATACTCCTCTGGCTCTACCTCTTATATCCTCCCAACTCCTGCCGCTCATGGCCCAGTTCCCAAAGCCCCTTGTTGATGGGGTCCCCTCATCCTGTGGTCAGCTCTCGTAGGTGCAGTGTCAGCAAAAGGGCCCAGCCACCTTCTGCAGGTTTCGCTCAATCCGCCAGACACTCACGCAGACCCCTGCCAGGCTGACCCATGGTTGTGCGGGTCATGGTGCTGTTGCTGCCCCTTTTCTGAGCCCCGCCATCTCCCCCCAGTTCTTTCCCCCTTCTCGGGTACTCGGGGAGCAGATCAGGAAGTCTGATGCCTGGGGAATGAGATGCCAGCCCCCCTGCCCTGCAGCAGGCACACCCAGTCTTTACAAACCATTGTCTGGGGGATCCCTTCGCTTGACGTTGGGGAGAGAAAAGCAGCCCCTGTGCTACCCCTGCAGAGGATGGGGACTCTCCTCTTGCCGTGAACACTGCAGTCCCCACAAGGCTAGTGACTCAAAAAGGTCCCTGTGCCTCCCCTTCATGCTCTAGGCCTCTTATGTAAATAACCACCAGTCCCCTTCCTGCCCTTCATCCTGGGTCGGGGTGGCAGCAGGGGTCACTGGGGAATTCTGCCTCTGAGTAAGCCCTGGAGGGAGGTGTCTGGCTCCCTCCTACCTCTTCTTCAGAGGAGGATTCCTTGAGCTTCTTACTTTCAGGTTTTTAGTCACAATTCTGGGGCAACATGCTGTTACATCTGTTCTGGTATCTGTCTCCCAGACTAAACTGTGAGCTCCTTGAAGACCACATCTTAGGATCTTATGAAGAGGCCATTATCTTGTTCCTCAATATATCCCAGCCCCTAGCGCAGCACCAGGCATATGACAGCCCCTCAGTAAGTGTAGACTGAGTGAAGAGGGAATGAAAGGATAATTCAGGGATGGATGGATGGATGGATGGATGGGTAGACAGACAGACAGACAGGTAGATAGAACTTCTTTCCAGCTTCCATGGAGACTGACAAAGAAGACACCGCTACTGGTCTTGTGTGTTAATCTCAGCCTGAGACAACAGGGCACAACATTGAGAATTTCATTTAGGAGCCACCCAGATCTGACTGTTTCTGTCCTCTTTCACTCCGTTTCTTCCTCATTCTCACGGGCTTCAGTGACCTCAGAAACAACAGTATTCACACTATATTAAAAAGAAGAAAAATTAAATTAAATACTCTCTTTTTTTCATCTAAAACACCAGGACAAGAACTTCTCTTTCATAGAGACAGGGTCTCACTCTGTTGCCCAGGCTGGAGTGCAGTGGCATCATCGTAGCTCACTGCAGCACCAAACTCCTGGGTTCAAGCTTGATCCTTCCTCCCTCAGCCTCCCCAGTCTCCTCCCTCAGTCTCCCAAGTAGCTATTCATAGAACAACAGGTGCACACCACCATGCCTGGCTAATTTTTTGTTATTATTTTTTGTAGAATAGGGGTCTCGCTCTGTTGCTCAGGTTGGTCTTGAACTCCTGGCCTGAAGCAATCCTCCCACCTCAGTCTACCAAAGCTCTGAGTTTACAGGTGTAAGCCACCACATGCAGCCCAGGAATAAGAAATTTTTAAAATATCTCTGGTATTTTTAACAATAAAAGCTCTTTAAAATGTCTATTATTCTGGGATGGTACAAAATAACCCTTCAACAAATTCTACCTTGCAAATGCTTTTTAGAAGTCAGATCTGGAAGGGGGTGAAACAGAAAAGCCTGGCTTGCTTTTTATTTTTTTCTTAAATATTCTCTCTCCCAAGAACATAATCCATCAGCATTTCTGAGTACCCAAGCCATGAAGAAGGACCAGAAATCAAGAAACATGGGACAAACCCCGACACTCCCGTCAGTGCCCCGTGAGACCGAGCAAGTAGTTCCATTTGGTTTCCTCATCAGCAAAAGAAGGAAGTTGGGCCTCGTGAGTCTCCAGATGCCTTCTGCCTCCAAAATTCTTTAACTTCAAGATTCATTCAGTAACTCTAGTTATTTAAGAGCCATGAAAAATCTGATGACAATAAAAGCTCTTCTCTAATTTAAAAAAAAAAAAACTCCCAGCGCTATAATCCCAGCACTTCAGGAGGCCAAGGCAGGAGGATCTCTTGGGCCCAGAAGTTCAAGACCAGCCTGGGCAGCATGGCAAGACCCCATCTCTACAAAAAAAAGAAAAGAAAAATTAGCAGGTGTGGTGGCGCACCTGTAGTCCCAGCTACTCGGGAAGCTGAGGCAAGAGGATGGCTTGCATCCAGGAGTTTGAAGCTGCAGTGAGGTGAGCTATGATTGCACCACTGCACTTCAGCCTGGGTAAGAGAATGAGCCCCTGTCTCTAAATAAATAAAGAAAGGTAAAAGCTCTTCTCTGAAGACAAAATAATTTCAATTTCCAGAGCATGTCTAGGAGTCCAAATATTGGCCCTCCAAAAATACCCACACCCTAGTCACTGGATCCTGTGACTATATTACACCATGTGGCAAAAGAGACTCTGTTGGGTTACGTGGGTAGTTCCAATCTCATTACAGGAGCCCGTAAAAGCAGAGTAAATGCTTCAGCTGCAACACGAGAGTCGTGGGCAGAAGAGGAAGTCAGATAGATGCGACGGGGAAGCGGGGCACCATCACGGTTGCTGGAGGGGGGCACATAGAAGGCAGGAGGAGGAACTTAGGCAGCCTCTAGGAGCAACACGTGGCCAGGAAGTGGGGACCCCAGTCCTACCACCTCAGGGAACCGAATCCGGGCCATCAACCTGAACGAGCTGGGCAGTGGATGTATCCCCAGAGACTCCAGAAAGGAAAGCAGCCCAGCCAATACGTCGATTCAGCCTCATGAGACTCAGAGCAGAGGTACCCAAGGAGCCATGAGGTGCCAGACCTCTGCCCCACAGAAACTGTGAGATAACAGATTTCCATTGTTTTAAGCATTGGTGTCAATTTGTCATGGCAGCAATAGAAAACTAATACACCAAATATGCCTTTATCATCACCTTCGCCCTGAATTAATTTTCTACTCGTTTCTGCGGAAGGAAAGAGGAGAAAAGGATGTTCTAGCATGATCTGGAGGATAGAAACTCAGCAGCCCCCACCTGTTTCTACTTTTAGTTAAATGTGCATTAACGATATGTAAACAGCTTTCTTGGATATTCTCCCCCTTTTCAATATTTATTGTCCAAAATTGTCAATTATTAACCATTCTGAAATCAGTCTTTAAGTTAGGAAAAATTAATTAAATTGTCTTCAGGAAAAGATAATAATGTTTTGGTTTTTAATTTTTTCCAATCTCTTTGCTTCATTTTTTTCCTCCGTTTTTTGCCTTAATCAGAAGACGGAGGAAGAAAAGGAGAAAGTGCTTTTATCATATTGGCAACCTTCATGCTATTCTCATTAAGAAACTTTTAGCGTTTTATTACAACTTCCTCTGGCCAAAGAATTATGCCTCAGTAAACCTATTACATGACATCATTCCCTCCCCAGAGCAGTGTTTATTCCTCACAGATCGATGAGTGTGTACCAGACACCGCGCTATGTGCCGGATCCATGTTTTTCAAACTATGGGTCACGACCCTTTCGTGGGTTGTAAAATTAATTCAGTGGGTCGTGACTGGAATTTTTGTAAATGTGAAATAGAACAGAAAATATCAGAGTGTGTAACACATAATAAGAGTAAGGCTGGCTTCATGAAATTTTTGTTAAATTTATGTGTGTCTCTGTGTGTGTGTGCACATCTAGGAACAGCAAGTAGTACTGTAAAAAAATGTATTTCCTTCTGTTGATTATGAAAACAAATAAAAATTAGTGCTTTTGATCCATCATTTCATTTAATCCTCACAACTATACATAAGGTAGGAACTGTTACTATCCTCGATTTGAAGATAAGGAAACCAAGGCTGAACAGTTTAAGCAATTCAACAGCTAATCAACGACAGAGTTGGGACTCAAACCTATTATAGACATGTTGATTCAAATCTATTCTCTTCACCCTATGCCATTTCTCCTTCATAGGACTGAGAAACAAAACCAGAGCCCATGTTCAAAGCCATGTTCACACTTTTTGATAAATGGCCTAATGCAAAGAAAATACACATAAATTTTCTAAACTGTTTTCATGCTTGCATAGACCAGCTCTGCTTTCCACCGTATCAGAACCATTTCACATGGAATCATGCTTAGCATGAACGTTGGTTGGTAATATTTGTATGTCCTGTTGCCATTTCACTCCAAAGCCTTTACTGAAATTGGATACCCAGAAGTAACAGCAAAGCCAATGAACTAGCAATAATATAGGTTCCCCTCATTGCAATCTGGACTTGTACAGAGTTAGTGTCTGTTTCGAATGTTATTTGGACTTTTCCCTCACTCTTCATCTCATCCTTCCACTGCCATGTTGATTTTCTCAAGCCATGCTGCAGCCCCCAACTCCCTCTTCCCACCCATCTGAGAAGGCCGCCCAGCCTCTGGTGTGGAGAGCCGAGCGGTTGACCACGGGAAAGGGCCGTGTTCAGGCTGTGCTCCTACAGACTCCATCCAGTTCAACCACACGCACCGCAGTGGAAATGGAGATGCCACAACCCCAAAATCCTATCAGTATATTTTGCAAATTGTGCACATCCTTAGAAATAGCTGGGAATTCTCTGATGTTCCTCTCCATGCCTATACTTCAGTGTCAGAACCCCAGTTTGCCTCTGGCAATCCGACTTTGCAGGGGCATCAGAGAGCAAATCACACACACAAGGCCATCCTGCCACATTTACAATTCCTCCCCATCATTTCTATTATTAGCATTAGAAACATAGGTACAAAAAATAGTATAAAGGAACATAATTTATTTTCCCTGAGGTTATCTTCTCATCTTCCCTACTTTTTTGTGGAGAGAAACAGGGCCCATATTACAAAGGAACTTCTAAGAATAGTTTGCAATTTTCCAAAGACTCAACCAGCAAATGATATAGTTTTAAAACCAATTCTTTTCTTTGCTCTGTGTGGCAGGTTGAATGGGTGGTTGGCTTTTCAAGTGGTTTTACCGATCTGACCCAAGCAGATAAAAACAATTGTAAGTATCTGATTTCCCTTGCATATCAACACTTGACTTATGCCACTTGGAAAGGATTCAAGAAAAACTAAAATCTTACTGAGCAACCAGGGCTTGGATGAAGATGACCAGGAGACCACCTCACCCTGACAGTGACACCCTGTGAAAACCTGCATGGGAATGAAAACAGACCTATTCAAGGTTCAGTGTTCGGCACTTGGGTTCTATGTACGACAGAGGTGTGGAGTGTGTCCATTTAAATATATTATGTTAAATAAGGCTCTGAGTCCTCCAATCCTTCCCATGGGGGCTTGCAGGGGATGAGCAAACCCCTTTTATGTAAACTCAGGAAGTTTTTTTCGCAGCCAGAGACAAACTCAGCCCCACCGCAGAGCCAAAGAGCCTTGCCGACTACAGGTTGGCCAGCCTGGATGCCAGAATTCACTATCTCCCCCAATGCTCAAGACTTCCAGAACTGTAATCAATGAGCTGGCCATTGCAAAGCATCCTAAAATCATTCAAAGTCCTCACAAGCTTCCCTTCTGAGCAAAGTGAAACAGACCTTGTGCAGAATGCGGAAAGGAAGGGTTCTTTCTGGGCCTCGGAGCTTTCACTCAAAATCTCTACGTGGCCCTAGTGACATCCTAGGGTCACCTTTAACCAAACGGTCTCATCATTATGACTGACACAAATGAGATTATTTGACCAAGTATAAATCAATCAAATCTGATGTTCAAATTGATCGATAAGTCCAACCAAATCAGAACAAGCCAGTTGGGAGTAAAGACACATCCTCGGTGGAATTTAGGATAATAAATTTCCCAGATACAGGACAAAAGTTTCTGATGCAAAACTAACGGAACATTTCTGGTAGCCAGACAGTCCATGACCACCAACCTCGAGGACAGCGATTGCTTTGGTTGCTCCTGCCAGAAGATTCCTCTGGCCATGCATTTTGGGGAGCTGCCACCCCCGAAGTACTGACTGTGCTTTGACCTTGCCCTCAAGCTGCCTGGACCACTTCATTTGTTAAACATACCCCAGAACTGTCCTAATTTTTGAAAAAGCAACACAGTTGTAGCCCATATTGATCTTGTAGAAGAAGTCAACAAGTCAGGAAACACAAGTTTTAATCCAGCAATCCAACCAGCTAGAAGAGCCTTCTGCCTCCTGAGGGACATGGGGACATGCTTAGAGGCCTTTGTGGGGACCGTGCAACCTCTTTGTAGGAACACATTTCAAAAAAGAAAAAAAATATATATAGATATATGTAGAGTCATCCCACTAACTCTCTGCCTTCTTTTCTCCACCATCCTCATACCACATGTGCATAGAAATGAGAAACATAGCCTTTCTTAAAAACAGGAGTGAAGCTCCAGACTTATCCATCACCTATCATCTCAACACGACCCCAATTCTTCCAGCAATAAAGCATCACAGTCGAATCTGCCAGCAGGCAATTTTACCCTCCCGTAACCTTGGCAACATTGAAAGAGCACTGCTTTCCCACTGATCCGATAGCCACTATTTGAATAATGACTCTAGATAATCACTACAAATAAACTTTCTCCGTATAATAGTAGCCATTCCATTTCTGGTTTTAATGTTATTCACCTTCTTCCAAATAAACATCATTTCCCAATGCCTGGAAAGTTCCAACCTTGTTCCAAATTTATATATTACTTTTCCATTATCTCAGGGCAGCAATAATAATAATAATAATAACAGTTATAACATCTTCCTTCTCCTAAAAGAATCCTGGCCACTTCTTGCACTTTTCTGGTTTGGAATTCTCTGATGGGCTTTTTTTTTTTTTCTTCCTCCTCCTCCTCCTTAGTGGAAAATGTTACTTCTAACTGCTGGATTTAATTTAATTTAATTTAATTACAGCATTTTCCACACATGCCCACAGGCTCTTGGTAATAGTTGCATTTTTAATAAATCTAATATATAATAATGACTTTGTTTTTAATTTTCCACTGAGAGTTGGATCCTGAGTTGAATACAGAGCTCCAGACAGGGGCGTCTGGTTCACTCCATATGATTGGATTTCAGGGAACGGAGGGGCTAATTGGAAAATGGCTATGCGTTCACCCTCTATCCCCACACACCTGTGTTAAATGTCCTCAGCAAGCATCCCATAGGACGTGAAATGACCAGTTGTTTCAGTAGCAATGATCAAACCGGTTGTGCAGGCACTCCTCAGGCTGGACTGGGACAGGGAAAGGAAGGCATGTGAACGGTGCCTGGCCAAGACCATTATCCGAAGAGATTTGGGGGCAGCATGCTTTGGTGGTGGCCTTTACTGGATGGCCCTTTCGCCACAAGTCACTGGGCCAACTCAAAGCTGTAATCAAACGTAGCCCAAGTGAAGGAAGAATTTTATGACCATTAATCTCTCCTTTGCAAAGACCATGGTCGATGTTCACTGGTAGAGTATTTTATAACTGTTTGTCCATGTTTAGTTCATTCAAATATATGGTAAATTTACAATGTTTGGGGTTTTTTCCCCCTTGTCTTTCTCCCCTAGCCCAAGTGCTCAGTAGAGAGCTCAGCACCACAGTGTATACTCAATAATATACAGGCCTCCCTTTCACGGGTTTTACCATGTATCAGATACCATTCTAAGCAGGTTACCTGTACCACTTAGTACAAGTTTCTCATGCTGCTGTCCTCATTCTATGGATGAGATAATGGAGACCTACAGAGATTAAATAACTGGCTCAAGTTCATCCTGCTAGAAAACGGCAGAACGGTGCAATTGCAGAGTCTAAGCGCTCAACTGCAAGGCTGTGCTCACCAACTAAAGCCTGTAATGCAAAATCTGCCACAAAGCACTCAGAGTGCTCTACTTTCTTAACAAATTGGGCGTCCCCATGGGCTCCAGTGTAACAAGTGGTCAAGTGGACATAAGCTCTCCTAGTGAGTAACTGCAATCTGTCCATAAGGAAACCTCACTGTGGATTCCAAGCAGCTATGAGAAGTTTGGGGAAACACAACAAGCCAGAGTCTTCAAAATGGAATGAAACAGTCCCTGCTACAATCTCTCTCACTTGACTGTCACAGGGGGCGTGGCTGCTTCAAAAGGACGGTGCAGGGCAACAGCTCCGCCATGGCATCCTGGTGGCCTTGCACGTATCCACGCAGGCCAGGCTGCCAAAGGCTTGACCTGCAGCTCATCTGAGCGTTCGCAGAATGTCTCATGATCCTCCCTGATCATGAGAACGGGGGAGGCTCAACAGCTGCTATGAGGCCATCGCCTACTCACCTCCCTTTCTCCCCTGGGGGCTGTCACGAGGCGGTTTCTCACTGCCCCTCCCAGGTTCCCATGAGTCTGAGGATTTCTGGTCTGCCTCCCTCCAAGTAGAGATGCAGGATATAAATCCATTTAGCCGTGGTTTAGAATTGGCTCCTTAGCTACAGGAAGTCCCATAACTTATGTTGAAGTTGTCCAGCCCCTTTGGTTCCCGTGTTGTCCTTTCCGGCGTGTGGGATGAGGTCCACAGGGAGCTGAGTACCTTCAGCTATTGTTCCTTTTGCTAAGTATAATAATAAATGGTCTGAATCCAAAAGTGGCTTGTTCCGCTTTACCCGTCAAACCAGTCAAGCTTCGGCTTTATGTTGTGTCTTGTGCGTGTTTGACAAATTGTCCCATCAGGTCGGTCACCTACTCAGACAATGCAAGGAAAATCAGCCAGAAAGAATGTCTAAATAAGAGCTCTCTCATTTCAATTGACACGTCAACTGATACCCCTCCGAAATCATATATATGTGTGTGGGTGGGTGGGTGTATAGCACACACATACACAGGAGGGTCTATTAAAAGCATCCCTGAGAGAAATAGAAAAGTCACTAACTGAGGAGCATTTGCCTCTATTTGTTTTTTGTGAAGCAAGCTGGTGGTAATTTGGGAAAATAAATGCAAATGCATTCTGTTTAACAAAATTAATATTTATTTTCTATAAACAAACCCGGTAGAATTCTCAGTGGGCACATATTTCCACATCAGAATTTAAGATGAAGTATTAATTCTGAATTTCAGAATCTGTGTGACTCCAAATGCTCAGATGTGTCTGAGGACGGATCCCACATACTCATCGGGTCTCACATGGGCCGTAACAGCAAAAAGAACGCAGGGAACTCCCTGTTATATGGCAGGACTTGAGGATGGACTATGCTGGCTAATAAATACACAGATGGCCAATGTTTAAATAGTTACGTTCAAAGAATATGTGAAAAAGGATTGATGCTCAAAGTGCCACGACTTTATTTTAAACTAATTTTGATCATATAAGGGCCACTTACAAGACAGAGCAAATAAATAATTATTAAACAATTACCATAGAATCCCCAAAATATATGGATATATATTTTTTTAAAGTAGAAGAGATAGACCTTGTCCTAAAGACCCAAACAATCTGTTGGAGATGCAATATTTTCACTGCTCACTCTAGAAAACAAAACAGCATCACCAAGTGTCTCAGAATTACCTCTGGGGAAACCGATTCTCATCTATCAGATCGGCAGGGCTGTTAAAGAGTATCTGATGAAAGAATGCCAAAAAACCACATCGTTGCTTTTTAATTCCTTAAAGTGTCTTTCCATTTCACTAAACTGATCCGCTGTTATAAATCCCAGCTATAATTAGCTTCATGGACATCATACACAAAGGAAAAGTTAAATCACTCCCTTCTGCAAAATATAAATGTCTTTGACACGCCCTAATCTCGCTGGTATACTCACACACACAAAAAGTTACTACAAAGCCATCAACTTTCCAGTTGGACTCCTTAACTCTGTTTTATTAAGAATGATGTCATGCACTACTCCTTGGTTTACTTTAA
Organism: Varecia variegata; assembly: GCA_028533085.1. NCBI lineage: Eukaryota > Metazoa > Chordata > Mammalia > Primates > Lemuridae > Varecia > Varecia variegata. The sequence goes on along the minus strand of CM052450.1, from coordinate 10,797,321 downwards.
ATTTTCTTTTTTTTTTTTTTTTTTTTTTTTTACATTTCTTTCCCTGTAGAAGCATCTAACTATAAAGATAGTCTGTAGACTGCAGTCTTTGAAACCCATCCAGTAGTTTTCAGATACTTGTGGGAAAAGGCCAGTGAGGTTGGGGGCGGGGGGGGCAGGGAGGGGTGGCAGTTGATACAGATGATAACAATAGCCCCCATACAGTGTGAAGGCACTCTGGTAAACCCTAACAAATAGCTCCTTTAATTCTCATGACAAGTCCGGGGTGTAGACTTCATTATTTCCACTTAGCGATTAGGAAGCTGGGCCTTGAACGGTTGAGTAATTGACCTGGGATCAAAATGTTTCACACCTACATGTGTCGAAGTCTCCTGTGCTGCGTCCACCACTGGGCACAGGTGCACAGAACCAGTGAGCACGGTGTGGGCCACAGATAGTGCCCAGGGTCTTTAATCAACAGGTCTATACATCGGGCTCCTAACTCTCAAGGTAGGGCAAGGTGGGCCTGAGTGGGGAGGAACCAGGGTGGCAGGAAGACCTGTAGGAGCCAGGCTGCTGCATGGACTGACTTGCTCTTTCCCTCCCACTAAACTGTTAACACTTGAAGAACAGACACTCTGCCTACTTCATTTTAATTCCTCCAGTTCCTAGGATATTGCTCTGTGCACAGGGTAAATAAACTTTGTTGGACTGGCCTCCATTATTCTTTCTGCTCCTATAACAGGTTATGGAATGAGTGGGACACAACTGGAGGGAACCAAAACACAACATTATCCTTTCACCAGCACCTCCTCACACCCACCGTGTGACTCCCCTGCCCCTAGATGAAACCTTGGACAGATGCCACAGCTTTCTTAAGCACTCCTTGACAATATAAAGTGTAATCAGGTCTAAGAATCACCCAGCACCAGTCCAGACTAATAGTACATCCAAACTGCTCTGCAATGGAAACTTCTCTCCCTCCCATGCCCCCCAAGCCCGATCCCTGAGGGTGCTGGGGGCAGAGGGAGGGGAAGAACCCTTCCTTCTATTGCTCGATGTCCTCCCCAACCTGCTACCTGCTGTTTCTCAGCCCTCTGGTGTCAGGCCCAGGAGGAAATAACGGGAGAGAAGGGGCAGAAAAGTCTACTTTGCAGGGGCTGTTATACATGTGGCATCCCAGCATTCCAGTTTCTCTTTCATGGGTCTTTTGTGGGTCCTTTGGGGACCATCTTTATGGCCCTTGTCCCCTTACAACATCTGCACAGGCATGAGGTTTCCGGCATTCAACCCCTCTCAGGTGCCTGTGCCTCTCCAGGAGGTTCTACTGGGATGGAGACTTTTAAGATGATCTCAGGAAAAGTCCCTTCCATGGACTCAACATTCAGTCCCTAGAAAGCCTACTGATTGTCTCACCGTTTGTATAAATATTATAAAAGGCATTCCCATCACAGCCGCATTTTCTGCCTCCCATCAAACAGGTGAAGGTCCAGCCTCAGCCTCTTGACCTTACACTTCCCCAGCAGGTGTAGTAACCATGTCTTTTACCTTCTGCAATTCTGGTGCTTTGACACCTGGCGCCTTGCTGACCCTGGAGGGACTGCCCCTCCCAGGTTTGGCCAATCATGGAGATAGTAAACAACCCACCCTCAGGGTGCTTTTCAAATGCAAATCAACCAATCCAGAGTCCACACCCCCAACCACCTCCTTTATGGGGTTCTTGCACTCCAGGCCCCTTAGCCACCTGCCCTCATCACCCCAGGGCCAGGTACCAGGCTACTAGGGATGGCCCCTATACCCCAGAGCCCACTGAAATTATCCAAACTGGCCGATCCTGAGCCTGTTTGAGCCGCCTCTGCTGTTCCTTCCCAGGGGAACCACAATGAAGGCCCCCACGCGCAGTCCCCCCTCCCTATTTAAGTCCTATTTAAGGTCCTCTCGCATAGGCCTCCGGGTTCTATGCATCCCTCCTTTTTGCAGCCTTTGAGGGTCACAGAGTTGTCAAAATTATGTCTAGCTGGACCTTTACTTAGCAACTACAAACCCACTCTCATCTTACCAATGAAGAAATGGAGGATTAGTAAGTAAAGTGTTTTGTCTCGAAGCCTCATAGAAAATTAGAGAGAAGAAAGTATACCAAAAGAAAAATATAAATAAATAAACCAAACACAGCAAAAGAAGTCAACAGAGGCAGTAACAGAAATCTCACCTAAAAGCTGGCTATAAGACAGTGTATTAAGGTAGACGCCAGCTCCACAAAGCCCGTTCTCTGTGTTCGTATAGCCCCCTGTGCACACATTACTGTGACGATATCTTGTCATCATTGCCTTAACCCCTGTCTCCTCCCTAGAGCCTAAGCCACTTGAGGGTAAGATCTGACTCAGCCCATGAAAAATTATCAAGTTGGCCAGGCATGGTGGCTCACACCTATAATCCCAACGCTTTGGGAGGCCAAAGCAGGAGGATTGCTTGAGGCCAAGAGTTCAAGATCAGCCTGGACAACATACCCTGTCTTCACAAAAATAAAAATAAAAAAATTAACCAGCCGTAGTGGCACACGACCATAGTCCTAGCTGCTCAGGAGGCTGAGGCAGGAGGATTGCTTAAGCCCGGGAGTTGGAGGTTACAGTGATCTATGATCACACCACTGCAGTCCAGCCTGGGCAACAAAGTGAGACCCTGTCTCAAAAACAAGAAGAAGAAGAAAGAAAGTGCAAGGTTTCTCTTGGCAGATGAATGGGAATTAACATGTAACAGGTAAAAAAGAAGAAATGACACAAGGCTGCCTCTGGCCGGAGGCAGGGACTGCATCAAATGCCATGTTATGTGCCCAACTACCAGTCATTGGATCATCCCAGAGAGTCAAGTTTAAGTCAAGGGGCAAAGGGAGACAAGCTAAAGTGGCAGTCTGGGGTGGGGCTGGCTACATTACAGACCTTCAACTTACTTACGATGAAGTTGATGGGGAAACACTGAAAGACCAGAAAGTGCTAGGCAGAGACTGGCCTCTGCTGGAGACTTGCAGAGAATGCTGAAGGTTGGACCTTAAATCTCCAGTGTGAAGTCCTGCTAAGCTCTGCTTCTCTGAATAGATCAAGTCAAATCCCTAATCTTTGTTCCAATTCATTTAGCTGTATGAATTCTAGAATTCACAAAACTGAATTTCATTGGTCAGATCCAAATTAAGACAATCTCCCATGAATCCGGGCAATCGGTTATCCCAGCAATGTTTATGCTGACATTATTCCTACCAAGTGCTACATATGAGCTTTCTAAAGGCTCCAAAAAGTAATGAGAAAGGAGCACTCTTTGCTGAGTTTACAGCTTACCAAATACTTTCTGTGCTCTTTTTATGTCATGAAAACAAGTGTTTAATTACTTGGTAACTACAGTATCTCCCCACCCCCTTAAAATATGATGAAGATTTAATCCAGGAAGTTCAACCTGGCTTATATTTATTTCACCAGATTCCATAGGGATTGATTTAGGGAATAATTTGACTCACTGGTAGAAATGAAAACAAGTGCACCGGTCCAAAAATTCAAACCCCATCAGCCAACAGGCAATTGGTTTACCATATGCAAATGTCTTAGCAGGAATGCCCATGGAAATAATTTTCCCTTCTCTACTTTGAATTAGTCCTTCGGAGCTTTTAAACTTAAAATCGGAGGTTTCCTTTCGCTAAAGGTCAGCCCTGGAAAATCTCTTTCTACCCCACAAAACAAGCTCCCTTTTGGGATTCCCAACCTGATGTCGATTTCCTGAATTTACCAAATGCTTATTCTCATTAATGTTTTATGTCCTCTAATTGAGGAAATTCTCCCTTTCCAAAGGCATAACTATTCCCAACAAGATCCCCCTAATTTTCTGCAAGAAGCATGCCCGAAGAATTATTGTTCTCCGTTTCAACGCTTTCTTAGCTCTCCCAGCTGAAGGAGGAACACCACCAACATCGTCCCCTCCCTCAGTCAGGATCGATTTATTTCCAAATGCAGAACAGGAACCAACAGAAAATGACCTGCTGATTCCCATGAAGCAAGAGGCCTGCAGGTCACAGTTTGAAATCCCGTTATTTTTCTCTTCTTTCATTGATGCTGAGGTACATCTCCACCGTTACCTGTCTCCTCACTCTTCACTCACCCAAGTGAAATAAACAGGCTCGGGGCAGGGACGTGGGGGTTAGGGGCATTATAAAAGAATGCCAAATAGCCAAAGCAGTGCATCTGAAGAGAGAGGAATGCTCCTGGAGTGTTGTCATAATTACAGTGACTAAGATTATCTCATCAGATCTGTATAGGAAATACAATGCTTAGAAAAATGGAGGAAAAACTCAAAGAGTTAATTTGACTTACCTGTGGCCGTAGCTAGAAAATCACAAAATATGGATCGAGACTCTTACAGCCTTGAAGCTGCCTGACTCCACACCCAGTGCTCTCCCCGTGTGTCTTCAACGATAAAGAGGAAGTGAGCATTTCCCCTGCTAAGATCTGATTGGAGCCATAGTTGCATTATAATAAGACATGGCTCTTAATAATTAGTGCTATTTAAATTATGTACAGACCAGATTTATAACAACCAGCTCAGCCATTCTACCTTATAATACTACTCTTTTACTACCTAAATAGGTCTTTTCTAGACTGAAATGTAACCCTTTCGTCATTTCTTTATTCAAACAATTTCACCAATGTCCCATTAACAAACGGTCAAGTTCAAATTCTTTGGTGAGTATTTAAAATACCCCCTGCTCAGTTTTCCCCATTGTAACCATTTGATATTACCATGGCACAGTTTTCCAAAGTCAGAAACCATCAGTGGCATATTACTATTAACTAAACTCCAGACTTTATAAAGGTTTACCAGTCTTTCCACGAATGTCTTTCCTCTGTTTCAGGATCCAGTACAGCATGCCATATTGAATTTAGTTCTCATGTCATCTTAGTCCACTCTACTCTGACCGCTTCTCAGTCTTCTTTTTCTTTTCTTTTCTTTTTTTTTTTTAAACACAGGGTCTCCCTCTGTCGCCCAGGCTGGAGTGCAGTGGCAACATCATAGCTCTCTGCAGCCTCAAACTCCAGGGCTCCCGTGATCCTCCTGCCTGAGTCTCCTGAGTAGCTGGGACTACAGGTGCACACCACGGCTCCTGGCTAATTTTTCTTTTTCTTTTTCTTTTTTTTTTTTTTTTAGAGACAGGGTCTTACTGTGCTGCCCAGGCTGATCTCCAACTCCTGGCCTCAAGTGATCCTCCTGCTTCAGCCTCCCAAGTAGCTGGAATAGTAGTCACAAGCCACCACACCCAGCATTTCCTTGTTTTGCCTGACCTCAACAGTTTTAAGGAGTACCGGTTAGGTAATTTTTAGAATATACCTCAATATGGGTTTATTGGATGTTTTAGTCATGATTAGACGTATGTTGTGGGATTTGGGGAAGAACACCACAGAGATGAAATCCCTTTGTCTTCACATCAAAACAGGAAGTAGTATGGTAGCAACGTGGCTTATCACTGGTAATGTTGAACTTGATCGTTTTGGTCAAAGTAGAGTTTTGCCAGGTTGCTCCACTGTGAAGTTACTATTTTTCCCTTTCTATGTTCTATTCATTGGCAATGAGTCACTAAGTCCAGCTCCCACTTTGGGGAAGCGAGGGGAGAATTAAGCTCCATTTTCTAGAGGGTAGAATATCTACATCTATTATTTGAAATTCTTCTGTAAGGAAGATTTGTCTCACATCCCTCATTTATTTATCTATTTGGTTATTCAATTATTTATTTATATCAATATGGGCTCATGTATATTTCTTGTATACTTTGGGTTATAATTCAATACTATATTTTTTTTAATTATTGCTTCAAACTGTTCCAGCTTTGGCCACCGTGAGCTCTTTCAGGTTGGCACCTGTGTCCCTTGGACTTGCCCCTGGTGCTTTCATTTTTTTAGAATTTCCTTATTTCCCAACACCACAAGATTCTCCAGGCTCAGCTTGTATTTTCCATGCTCTAGGCCTGGAATTTACCATTTCTCCAATGAGCCCTGGTTCCTTTTACCAGAGAAAGGTATTTAGAAAACAAGCTCTGAGTGCTTGGTGTGCTCATTGCTCCTGGAGTGTCACTGGTTCTAGACCAAGAGGCTTCCTTTTAAAACATAAGTGAGAGAGGGATGGTGGTAAGAGAAGAGGCTTGAGCAGCTATTGGGTCCTTGCAGTGCTGATCCCAGGAAGGGCCAAGCAGTGATTTACATTCTGGCTTCTCTTGGAAAACAGAGTAAATCCCACAGACTGGTTAGTTGGGAGGACAGTGAGCATAAGTGACCCAGAGCATGCCAGAATGTGAGAGAAATAGAGGGAGGGGGGAAAACAAGGGTGGCCATTTGTCCCAGTTTACTCAGGACAGGCCTGGTGTATGCCTGTGCTCCAGTGCAATTGTTAATAGCCTTCCCTTCACTCCCCAAAGTGTCCCAGTTTGGACAATCAGTTATCTGGTCACCCTAGAAACTGCCTTGAGGATAAGATTTGTGGTAGAAGAAGCCACTGATGAGGAAGGTTAGAAAGCTTTGCTGTGTCAAACAATGTAGTCATTCCTTTTCACCTTTTATAGAAATCTATGAAGATTTCAGTGTTTCTCAGATGTTCTTGGCTGTCATGTGTCTCTGTCAAATGTACTTCTTCTCTTCTGGCACCTACCTGGCCTCCTTGGACCAAGAGCCTCCATCTCAAAAATCCATCGTTTCTTACATCAATAAACCTCAGCCATTTTGTTAGTTTTATTTTTTTATTTTTTTATTTTTTATTTTTTTTTGAGACAGAGTCTCACTCTGTTGCCCGGGCTAGAGTGAGTGCCATGGCGTCAGCCTAGCTCACAGCAACCTCGAACTCCTGGGCTCAAGCAATCTTACTGCCTCAGCCTCCCGAGTAGCTGGGACTACAGGCATGCGCCACCATGCCCGGCTAATTTTTTCTATATATATGTTTATGGTTGGCCAGATAATTTCTTTCTATTTTTAGTAGAGACGAGGTCTCGCTCTTGCTCAGGCTGGTCTCGAACTCCTGACCTCGAGTGATCCATCCGCCTCGGCCTTCCAGAGTGCTAGGATTACAGGCGTGAGCCACCTCGCCCGGCCTTGTTAGTTTTATAATCCCTGAGCTCTTTCCACCTAAAGCCCTTTTGGTACTCCAGGAGTAGATACCACAAATAGGGGGAAAGAAATTTACCTTCTAACAATCTTTTCCCATGTACTCAATCCTCCTTCAGCCTGATTTATGTCTTGGGTTACATCTTAACCTTATGTCCACACCTTCCTCCACTGTGTGTCCTTGCTGTACTTCAAGACCCGTCTTGAGGAAGGGGGGTGGGATCAAAAACAAAGAAAGAAAGAAAGAAAAAAAAGACCTGTCTTGCAGGACACAGGTAGAGTGAGATATAAGCTTAACAGAAGGGTCTATAGTTGAAATTTGGAAGTGATGTTTATGTAGTAAAAAATGTTTTCTTCTTAGATAGAAAAAAAAAATGCAGAGAAAATTTCACAATGTCCTTTAAAAACTCCAGTTATCCACCCAACAGTAAGAATAAGTCCAGTATTCCCTGACAATAACAGAATTTGGTGAAAATAAATGGTGCTAAATTTGGAATCTAGTGAATATTCACTTTTAGGCAGGTTTTATGAAGAAATGTTTGCTCTAGGAATTGTGAGCCTAGAAAATTTAATCAACTGCAAAAGAACCACGATAGTTTGTGGAAGTTTGGGAATGAAATAGTTTGAAACATTTGGACTAAAAGGGTCTATGGTTTCTTTCAAACAAAGCTGCTCCAGCAAAGGTTACCTAAGTGCAAGAAAGCCCAGGTGACATTTTTATATTTCCAGGAAATTCTTGTGCCAGGATTCAACCCTTCGAGAATGATCAAATCTTCATTAAAACTCCCAAAAGTAGGAATTGAGACCAGGAAATAAGACATTCTCACTCCACCAGTGTGTTTAGCACCAGAGCTCATATTGTATAAGCTGCTCAGAAAACAGGTCTCCAGTCCTGGCAGAGGATGTGTTGTGAAAACCCACGGCTCCCATAGCTACCTTCTCCGTTTCCTGCAGAAACGAGGGAGGACCTGCCCCGAGGTCAGAAGGCAGGTGTGGAGCAGCCCTGCTCCAGTGGCCCCGTAGGCCTGGTGTCTTGAGGGGCTGAGAATGTGGGTGACAGCCAAACCTGGGGAAATCCGGGGAGTTAGTCTCAGTTTTCAAAGTAGCGTCCCCTTCCCTCACCCCCTCTCTCCTATGCCACAGGAACCACTCGAAAAGACTTCACACATCTGCCTTCACAATTCAGAGCAGTGATTCCAATGGGGGTTTAATCACCTCTGCTTTCCACTGATAGTGTTGTCCTTGCTGGGGTTTGAGCAAAGGGAGGAAGTGGAGTTGGGAAATGAGTGCTGGATTGACAATCAAGAGAATCTGGTTCCAAAGCTGCTATTAACTTACCATGTTATTTAGGAGACAACTGCTTAGCCTCATCGGGATTCAGTTTTCCTATCTGCAGAATGAGAGTTTGGAAGAGGTAAATATAGCACAATGGGAAGTCCACGGCATTAGAAGTCACAAGTCCTGGTTTTAAAACCTAAAGCACATCATTTAACCTCCCTGTGTCTCACCGTCCTTGCATTTAAAATGAAGACGATAATTCCCATGCTATCTATTTTACGGGGCTATTTTGAGGGTCAAATAAGATAATGTGAGCGTTCTTTTAAAGCTTTGAAGTGATACATAAACATAACTGCTTTGTTCCAATTGTTGATGTTCTACCATTGTCATCTGAGTTCTCCTTGCCTTCTAAAATCATGGTTTCAGAGTCTTTCAAAATGAATGCCATTCCTGACACTTCCATAACTCTTCCATGGTCTTTTATCTATCCTGCCTTGAAATGGGATCTTAGAACAAATGGACCAAATCTAGCACCAACATCTATCTCTGCCTTGCAAAAAACAGCTAATGTGCTTAGCATGCAACCAAACCGTTTAAGTCCCAAACTGTCCACCAGGGGTGAGGGTGTTTAAAAGCAATTTTCATGTTTGACTTCATAGAACAAAGAATACACATAGAAAATACCCCATGCATATATACAATTAATGTCAAACAAAAATAAATTAATTTTTTTAAAAATTGTGCACCTGATATGTATGTATGTATGTATATATAATTCCACAGCTTCCACTTAAATTGTGTTTTTGACTTTTTTTTTAAAAGTGATTCAGATGTGCATTTGAGTTTGGGAACCACAGCCTTAGATGGTATAGAAAGCTCTTTTAGGTTCTAAAAGAATGTCAATGTTCCGTGTTACTTAGAATAAAATTGCCCAGTAGGTGGCGCTGCTCTCTCTGAACCCAGACTGAGAACCCATCCAAAGCATCTTCCCTATAAAAAAGTTTGGAGAAAATGGTGGAGGCCAGGCCATGAAGAGCCCTGATTGGCAAGCAAAGAAGTTTGAGTTTATCATCTGTTCAGTGTGAGATTAATCCAGGCTGTGAACAGGAGAAAGGAATGATGAAAGGCATTTGTAGGAAGAGTCAATTTGATAGAAAACTGAAGGATGGGCTGTAGAAAACAATGACCTTGTTCACTCTTGGGCTTCCAGA